>OZ035870.1:135559-533094 GCA_964034905.1 Itoplectis maculator
CTCGGTGACGTCTCGCGCGCGCAAACGTCAAACGACGAGAGACACACCGAGCGACCCAAACAAATGACAAGCGTTGCGAATTCTCGTCTCGCTCAACGTTTCTATTGTGAGCAACAGATCCATCGGGGGGAGGGGGGGGTGGATGGATCCCTCGGCTTTCCCCGCACTCCCACCCCATAACGACTAACCGAAGGGTGTTTCTGTATAAGTGCCATACATTGTACCCCCGAAACCGTCGAGCATCATCGTCGGTGCCTTATGAATACGATTTTGTGCAAATTCGCGTGGCCCCCCACCAAAATCGACTCTGAGACAAATTCGATCGTAAAATAATTTTCGAAAATTATGGAAGAGGTAAAACATTTTTTTTCTTTTCACTCTCCTTTTTTCTTTTTTGTTTTTAGTGAAAAGAAATAAATGTTTTACCTCTTCCGTGATTTTTGAGAATTATTTTACGATTTCGTGCAAATTTGACGGACCCGAAAAATGGACTCTTCGGTAAATTTAATAAATTTTATGAATACGATTTTTTGTGATCGTTATTTGTGTAATTTTGGGGAATTATTTCTTTGACGCGCGTATCTAAAATTAATTCTAAGACTGATACGACTTGAAAAAATTGTAAAAAAATATATTATGTTTGTGGTAATTTTGGAAACTGAATTACGAGGAGGAAACATTTTCGCAATGGCTGAGAGGGAACGTCGAGGTAGGACCGGCCGGATTCTGGCTTCGTATCCGCCCCTATCAGGAGTGTCGCGCGCTCCGGGGGTGAAACCACCCGTAAAATCAAAACGGGGTGCAGAGAAGCGACGACAACGACGACTACGACGACGACGACGACGACGACGACGACGACGACGACTCAGCTCCTCCCGTCGACGACTCCGTCACGCGATTATGCTAACGAGTTTATTCTATCGTGACGCTGTTTACAGCTCGCGTCGACTTAATGCGAATTAAGAAGAGAGCCGCACCGACAATGGCGCCGCGATTTTCTCGCGCGTGATACAACCCGAGATTTCGCTCCGTAGGAAGCGACTTAGACTCGGTTTTGAGAAAATCAAAATTTTCCACGAATTTTTAACAGTCAGAAAGCGAAATATTTTTTTATTATAACAGCTCTTGATTTGTATTTTATTTTTAATATACAACTTGCTAATAATTTTAGTCACGAAAAGCGTCGTCTCCGCTAAAACAATTTCCTGGCTTTATTTTGATTTTTTGTTTTATTTTTAATATCCAACTTGCTAATAATTTTAGTCACGAGTCGCGTCGTCTCCGCTAAAACAATTTCCCGTCTTTATTTTTCTCCCCGAAGCCGTGTAATACGGCGTGGCACGTGATACATCGTCGGACGCATCTCCTATAATGTACTTTTTCCACGGTACAACGGAAACCGGGAAGCCTCGCTCGCGTCTCCGGCTACCATAAATGCGACGGGAAGTTTTGCGCTCGCGGCGATGCGGCGAACGAGCAAGAAAGCTAAACGGGCCATTAGCGCGGCGAGGAGCCGAGAAGCGCGGACGAAAAGAGCGAGAGAGACGGAGCGAAAAAAAAAGAGCGAGAAAATACGATAACCGAGCAAAAAAGAAAAAGACGAAGAAATGAGAGAGAGAGAGAGAGAGAGAAAATGAGAAGGACGTCCACGGCTATTAATACGGAAATTAATCTGGCAAAACGCGACGTCTCGGTTTTCGTTGTCAGTCGCCTTACAGTCGAGGTTCTCCGTCAATCTGACGTCTGCGACGCCGCCCACCCTTGACGATATGTGTCTACCCCTGTCCTTCCCCTCTGCTCACCTTCTCGCCCTCGTCTTTCAAGTTCAAAAGCCGTCGCCGTACATCGTCGTCCTGATATATATACGCCGAGCTGCGAGCTCAGTGACAGTCACCTCTTTATCTCAATTAATAATTACTCATCTCGTTAGTGCTACTCGCGATGCATTAAAGCGAGTTTCGTGAGCGACACTGAGACCTGTAAATTTGGTTATCCAACACGCAGTAATTTAATAAACATATAATTTTTAATATCTATTTTTTTAACTTGTGAATAGTTTTAGTAAATTTATATACTTATTGTAAAAGCCGTTATTATGGTCTTTCATTAGAACGATAATTGTATACGCAATAAATACTATCTGTCTATCTAGAAAATGAGTAAACTTGATTATTGAAATAATTTAATAAACGGTTGATTTTTTTTTCTTGAATTTAGTTTGCAAATAAAAAAGTGAAATTACGCGAGGTATATATAATAATGGAGGGAAGCAAAAAAAAAATGAGCAGCGGAAAAAAAGCTCCCTTAACGCGTGGTTAGCCGCACATCCAAAGTCAACGGTTCTCGCTTTGCGTGTATTTAACTTTCAAATATATTTTATGCCTTTTACATTTTAATACGTCTTCTCCCTGTCTCGCTCCCTCCCTTGTCTCCTCCCCCGCTCCACCGCCTTCTAGCGGGGGGCTTCCAGACTGCCAGAGCCCTTCCACCCCGTCGTACTCGCACTCCGTGGCGCATAAATATTCCGCCGATGTATAAAGTCGGCGCATTCAGCGGGGCTGTTTAACTCTCCGAGCTCCGCGAGAGTGAGAAATGTATGCGACTGTCTGCAGTGCGTGCAGACCGAGTTAAATTGTCTCCCGGTGCCACCGGAGACTTGCGAGGATTCGCTCGGCTGTGAACAATTTTTTTATAGTTAGTTAAAAATTCGTTGGATTCGCGATCAGAGTCATATAAATAAATATAAATAAATCTTGAATTAAATATAAATCTCGCATTAATTATTTCAATAAAACGTAATTTTTTTTTAATTCTATATTTTTTAAAATAATTTTGGAACATGAAAGCTGCGATTTTTAGTAAATTAAAAAAAATTTGAAATCACGATTTTTGCTGGATCGTTCGATCACCGAGTCGATTTATTCCGACGAATAATTCGATATGCAATTTTTTCTTTATTTCCTTTATGGAAATGAAGAGTTCAACAGTCACGCGAATTTTTCTCCCCACCCGCGGAAAAATCGGACACATAATTCACGCCCGAACGGCTTAATGCGCATTTATGTGCCCGACGAAGCGTGTCGACACTTCGACAGGATTATTTGTACGATCTCACGGCGAACCCGACGTTTCCGGCGATTCCTTTGTTCCGCCCCGACCGGCGCACACACGTTTCTCTCGCAGTATTTAGGGAGCGCGAACGCGTCGAGATTCTCGAAGCTCGGAATTTTTCTACGGATATACGAAAAATCCGCGCGAGGCTTGCGAATTTATTGGCCTGACGGGAATCGATAGATCACTTTCCCTAAGTCTTCCACCAAAAAGTTAGTACCAAGATATGTCAATTTTCGAGTTTTGCTGTCGGACTTCGAGATTATATTGTTACCAAACTATTTCCGATCGCGACAAATATTTTTTTCGCAAAAAAAAAAAAAAACGCAAGGGCAAGTGTAAATTTTATGAAAGCGTCTTGCTATGTTTTCCGTTCTGATAATTTTCCGTCGACCGATAATAAGCGCCAATTAAACCATTTGTCACGCGGTCCCAGACAACACGATGTAAATATTTCACAGCGCCTCTTGTTGAGACCTGATTCGTCAATCCAGATGTCCAGGCTCATTTGCGTTGGACACGTGTTGGACGATCGGCGAAATAAGTAAAAAGACATCGTCGCGTTGATCGTCAATTATTAATACGTTAAATCCGTCGACGACCAACCACAACAAATAAAATTGGAGGTATTTAGGCGGATAATTGCTTTGATGGTACATAATTGCAAAAATGGTACTAAAAGTAAGTCAGTTTTAGTCGACGACGAGCCACAAAAAATAAAATAGTGATGGCAGCGTCAGCGACATCAACCGAAAAATTAACATACGTTCCCTCCTCCTCCCTCTTTCCCCTCTCCCACAAAGTACGATGTATTTAGGCGGATAATTGCTTTTCTTCCCACTCACTCATACAGCGCAGACTCGGTGACGACGTTTTTCACGATGACTCTGCTGTCGGTGCGAGATGAAAGGTTCTCTCAGGGTGAAGCGCATTCGGGATGCAGTCGGCGCGCAGTCTGAGCAGCCCCTTCAGGGTTGTCGTTGTCGTCGTCGTCAGATAATCGGAAGAGAAGAGAGAAACGAAAAAAAAAAAAAAAAAAAAAAAAAAAAAAAAAAAACGAACATGAGCTACGAGCGAAGAGTGAACAGAGCGACAGGAAAGTGGGATGAGCGTTGATAGCATTCCTCTAATTTGTCGGCTCGGCTCTTTGTCGGCTAATCAATTGCGCACGTGATTAACATGCGACACGAGGGCCGCGAGGCGGAGCCGTCGCGAGGGGATCGAGCGACGCTGGCGACGTCCTATGGTGGCGCTGCGCGCATGCGCCGACGCTGCGACGCGCATGCGCATGCGCGCTGAACGCCGGGAGCGCCACTGCGCGTGTCCACGCGCGACGCATACCCGCACGTACTGGCTTCTGGTTGGCTGCTAGGCGAGCGCCCCCTCGCGGTCTTATCGGGCAAATCGACCGACGCCGAGTCCCAGATCTCGGATCGGCGCGCGCAGCGCTGAACTATGCATACGAAATGGGCAACTACGTCGCGTGGAACGAGGAAAAAGGTATGGAAAAATATGTAAGTGGACATCGAACGGGATCTTTGTGAAATTAAAAATATAGTTGACATCGAACGGGATTTTTGCGAAATAAAAAATGAGTTGACATCGAACGATATCTTTGCGAAATAAAAAATAAGTTGACATCGAACGGTAACTTTGTGAAATAAAAAATAAGTTGACATCGAATGGTATCTTTGCGAAATAAAAAAATAAGTGGACATCGAACGGTGTCTGATTTATTTGCGGATTAGCCTTTGACGTCAGCAAAAGCAACTTAAAAAAATGTGGAATTATGATTAATTAAAGTAGAAGGCTAGGAAAGGTTTTTTTTAGACAGTTTACCAGAGTGCGATTTTCATGATGATTGATGCCTTGTAACCTGGCGATGGAAATAAAGGTGACGAAAAATTGACAGTCGCAACAGAAACTCGATAACTAGTGACAAAATATTTTTCGAACCGCGTTTCACGATTTGATTACACTTGCTCAAAATATCAGACTCCGTCGTCTCCTGTTTTGGACTTCAATTTCGGTACTTGCTAATTTTACGTTTTTCCAATCTCGAGTCTATTGAAATATGAAAAGAGGAGATTATGGAAAAGCATCGATTGCGGTTCACCCGAGATTCTTGAAGACAAAAGACGGTATGACTTGCGTGCTAATCGGAATCCTATTTACCTTGCAGGGTAAATGGCGCGAACCGCGTCTGTACCTTAATTAAACCGCGCTTCCACGTCCCAATTTCCCGGCGACTACGCCGTCACTCTTGAAGACTGACGTCCGGATTAATGGATACACTGTGACTGTAGATATCTCGGATATAGATATTTCAAGACGCCCCAGATGCCCCAGTTCTGGATTTTTTTTTTTTTTTTTTCCTAGTTTCTTAATGCCCCGAGAGCGGCGGGGAAATCTCCGAATTGTCGCCTGGCCGCAAATAGTTTGTCGACTCTGTGGAGAGCTCGATCGCTTTGTCGGCGAGACGAAACGTATTCTCGATTAACACAATCACGTCGCCGTGACGCTTCCGCGCGTCTTCGGCGTGACTCAGTCTGCCCGGACATTCGTCGAAACAGGATGTGGGACAAAAAAGCAAACATATTGGAATCTCTTCTAACAAAGTTGGAAGCATCGCGATGATTTAAAAAAAAAATTGTTTGGCCGAACAGTTTGTCAGAAATCGTAGATCTGGCCGCCGGGCCGAAAACCGCCCAAATCGGAGTCACGAAATTTATTTTTTCAAAATATCGACTTTTAACCTATACCATCATTCTCAAGTCGCATATTCTACCCCTGAAAATACTGGTTACAACCCTTTTTTAGTTGATTTTGAAAAAAAAATTTTTTGGCCGAACAGTTTGTCAGAAATCGTAGATCTGGCCGCCGGGCCGAAAACCGCCCAAATCGGGGTCACGAAATTTATTTTTTCAAAATATCGACTTTTAACCTATACCATCGGTCTCAAGTCGCATATTCTACCCCTGAAAACACTGGTTACAACCCTTTTTAAGTTGATTTTGAAAAAAAAAAAAAAAAAATGAGAAACAAAAAGGAAAGCGAAATATACGTTCAGCTCGCTGGCTGAACTGGCTTCAACTGGAACGTCGAAGAATGCATCGAGCTGGACTTCGCGCAGTGATACGCGAATTCCTTTCTTTCCATCGTTCTCGCGTTCCCTTTTGTCTCGGCGCTAAAATAACGCGACGATTTGGCCTCGCTTCACCTACTTTGTCGACAGCTTTTTTTCTCACGACCCGCATCATGCGAGCCGATATTTCAATCGGCACGTTCAACCCGATCCGTCGATTACTGCATCGTGAGTAATTCTTTTCCCTCCGAACAGTTCAAGGCTCATTGTCCGACAATTTTTTCTTTTTTTTTTTTTCAAATTTAACTTTAATGAATTCAAAAATAAAAATTCAACATTATAAATGGAGACACGAGTCGAATAATACGAATAATTTTCGGACTGTCGAAGCTCGTCGATTTTCCGCGAGTCTGCTATTTATTCGTCCTTATGGCACGTGAGCTGTGTGCAGAGGCTACGGAGTCGTCAGTATCGTGCGAGCTGCGCTGAGTTGCGGCGACGAGAGCCACCGGTTAATCCATTACGGCAACAAACCAGCGTGCGCGGTTTCCTCGCCGCCCACCAATTTGCCAACCATCAATTTTCGCGAGCCGGTTGCCGCGCGCGCGTGCGCCGCGCGCACCCGACGCCCGTCACGCACTTCGCCTTGCGGAGCCTCACGCATGAACGCAATGTGTACGTTATTTATATACCTGTGCATTTCGTCGACATATACAGGGTGAATTTTCTTGTCATTACAAATGGTACAAAAATTACAATTATTAACAATAATCATTAAATAAGTATATTTCCGAAGTGACAACTTCGCCAGATGAGACTAAGTCAGTTAACACTGAAAAAAATTAATAGTTTTGATTACCAATCTTTGGTCAGAGCTACCAATATTTTAGTAACTGCAACTAATTTTTTAGTAAATCGAACCAATGATTGGTTCCCAGTGGAGGCTTAGTTAAGTAGTCTCAAATCAAGGCTCCATTATTATTAATATTATTAATAATAATGGAGCCCTGATTTGAGACTTTTCATTATTATTAATATTATTATTATTATTATTAATCACTTCTTATCGTCACCCTATAAAAAATGCAATCTGATAAAAATAAAATATTAAAAAATTCGTCTGCTTCAGAAAGGAATAAAAAATGGTCTCATCCTGTATAGCAACCGCGACAGGTTACAAAAGCGCGGCATATGCCCTCCGCCGTCACCGCCTCGTCAAACCCTATACCACACTCACACATTCACGCAATACACATACATCGAATAAAAATAACTTTCCGTATATTGCAGCTCGCTGCGTCGGTGTCGCTGTCCTTCTCTCTTTCTCTCTCGCTCGGCTCTCACGACTCGATACAAAGTGCAATATGCACGTTTTACGCTCGGCGAACGAGCGAGTCGACCACCCGCGCTCGAGTCGAGTCGCGCAGCCGTCAGAGCCTTCTCCCGATACTCGGCCTGGTGAACCCTTAGAGCCTTCGACTCCGAAGCGAGTAGAGGCGAGAATTCTTCGAGGGCTTCGAGAGGACTTCCGACCGTGGACCGTAACTTCGGGTGTGCGAGCTGAAAAAAAAAAAAAAAAAAATAGAAAAATAAAAATGAGAAAAGCATAAAGGGACCGGCAAGTGTATATCGTGTGTATATTATATATATGTATATTATGTGTGGCTCGTGAACGCGGGCGTAAAATGTCGCTCTCCTCGGACCATAAAACAGGCGGCAATTAAACGAAGGGTCGCGCGTTGCTGGCTTGTTGGATGGAGGGAAGAGGCTGGAGGGGTAGGGGAGGGGGAGGGGAGGGGGAGGGGAGGATAGGGGAGGGTTAGGACTCATAGCTGGACTTCACACGTGCGTAACTGTAACGCGCCTTCTCTCTTCCCTCGTTTCTTCGTTTTTGTTGTCCAGCTACCTACTTTTTTTTTTTTTTTTTCTTTTTTTCTACTAGTTCTGGTCTCGTTCGTCTCCTCAAAACGCTGCGACGCCTCCGCCGCGAAAAGAGAGGACCGCGTGACAAGATTTAGAGTCGTCTGAGCATCTCTCGCTTAGTAAGAAGGCTGCGTGTCGCGCCTATCGGGCAACTTGTCCGGCAATTTGTCAACACGACGCGAAACTCGCGCGAACGAAATGAGCGCGAATTTTAACGCACGTCAATTTTGTTGTGTTCTCCGTTTTTTGCAGGATTCAACGCACGGGCGATGTTTTTATTTTTTTTACATCACTCGGTGCGAGAAAGGCGGTTTCACGCACGCTTCGCGTGCGTGTAACCCCATTTTCGCACCTTGTGAAGCAAAATTGTGTACGATACTCGGCGGAAAAACGTTTTCTCAACTCGTGTGATTACGTCACTCGCCTTCGGCTCGTGCGTAAACTCACACGAGCTGAGAAAACGTTTTTTCGGCCTCGTATCGTAATATACTATTTTTAATAAGGAATACTTTTGTGATGAAATTTTAAGCAGCCTCAGCTGTCGATACTATAGAGACTCGTGTGACGAATTTCGTCGACATAAAAAATGTTAAATGTCGACATAAAATGTTGAAAAAAATAAAAATAAAAATAAACAAAAAATAGAGATACTCAGTGATCGACGATTCGACGATCGATGAATTAAGGAAACGTTCGGCTATATTCATCAGAATTGCCAACGAAGCGAAATGGCCAATCGCGATTATTGCGAGTCGCGTATTTCCACGAAACTTTTGGGCGGCCTATTGAGTATTCCGGAGGAATAGCTGAAGGAACTCTACCGCGAATTACGACGCGGCGACGCGGCCGCTTAAAGGAGACACCGAGAGGATAGAGAAAGAGACGAAGACGCGCGCAACTAAGTAAGCATCGCAGCTCAGGAGCCGCAGCGGTTTATTCGATTTCCAGAAACGCGAGAGAGAGAGAGAGAGTGGGAGGAGGCCCATGGATATTATATACGCATGCTCGGCGCACTCGTATGTAACCGGAGGAGCCGGAGTAGAAACCGGTAGCGATGCTCTTTACGACGTGTCGAGCATTCGGAGCTCCTGCCGAGAGCCTCAGAAGCTGCTGCCGGAATATTTCGAGTTTTCCTCGAAAATTCGACCCTCACCGAGAATCCGACACTCGTATATTAATTTTTTTTTTTTTTCGGGTTCGATATCTTTTCTGCGATAATATAACAATCCAATGACAATCTTTTTTAATTCTCTTTTTTTTTGACAATTATAATTATACAATAATTACTGCAATATTATAATTATTTTATAGTATTGCAATAATTGTTGAGATGTAATTTGAGCAGAGTGGATAAATCGTCGAAAATAAAAATTTCTTTTCTGCGATAATATAGCAATGAATTTTTTTTGTAATTCTGTTTTTTTTTATTATTATAATTATACAATAATTATTGAAATATTATAATTATTGCACTTGGGCAGAGTGGATAAATCGTCGAAAATGAAAATTTCTGCTAGTTTCTTCGAACTGCCGATCGGGTCGTTCGTGTCACCCACCCGAGAAGATGCAACGCGATCGTTAAGCGTTTCCTGTCACCGCGCGCGAGAGGAACGACGCACGCGCGGATCGTTGTGGCGCGCTCGCGGCGCTCTGAGTAATGGGAAACACGTTGCGCTGTCAACCTCCGCGCTTTTCGCGACTCGTTAAAACCGGTAAAAATAATTCAGGCGATACGAGGTGCGCTGCTCGGTTCTACGGTTCGACAGCGCCGAGATACAAAGTCTCGTTAAGGGCGACGAACGTCAGTCAACGTTGCAGTCAACATTTTATTATTATCATTATCATTTTTTTTTCATCCCTAAAAAAGTCTCTCGTATCGCTTTTCTCGTCAATAATATAAATCCGAGACAAAAGAGATAAAAATGATCGAAATAAATATATAAAATAAGCAAATCGAAAAATAAAATAATAACAAATCAACAAAAATGAAATAACGATTTTTCTTCTGATTAATTCCGTGGAATAATTGGACAGCGAAATTAGACTGAAATCGTCTATTGATAAAAATAAAAAATAAAATAAGCAAATCAAAAAAATTAAATAACGATTTGCTTCTGATTAACTCCGTCGAATAATTGGACAGCGGAATTAGCCTAAAATCGATGTGAAATCGATGTAAAATCGATCCGATGATTAAAATAAAAAAAAAAATAAGCAAGTCAAAAAACAAGATAATAACGAATCAAAAAAATTAAATAACGATTTACAGATAATTAATTTCGTGGAATTGGAATAATTGGACAGTGAAATTAGGCTGAAATTGCCGATCGTCGGCTAAGCAGCCGCGACAATCGCTGCAGCAGCCGATGACTAACGAGACTCGACTAATCAGCGAGCGAGGCGTGCGAGACGTTTATTTCGGCGCTCGTTAGCGCTCAGCGTCGCGCACTTTGATTGGAGACTCCGTAAGTACTGCGCCCCGGAGAGCCGCTCTAAGCTGCCGGGATCTAAAGTTAAACACGCGGCGTGTCTCATGCATCGCGTCCGCCCGGCAATTGAGACGTGAGTCCCGGCGTCTTCGCTTCTCTCGCGGCGCGCGGCTCAACTCGATTAGCCCCGCGCGCTACCTGCGCCTATAAATATGCAAAACGAGCTGTTGGACGCGAACGAATCTAATGAGGGGTGACACTCGCGCGTCGCGCATTGAATGGCGTATGAAATTCTCCCCCTCCCTTTCCCCTCTCTTCCCACTCCTCTTCACCAGCGCAGCGACTATATTTGCCATTCAATTATTCGGAATTCGGAAATATTTATGTTGACACTTCTCGGGTCGATGCAAATGCGGCGGAGTAGAATAATAAACCTCGGAGTTTGTTCGCTCTCCTTGAGCAGTTTGAGACAGTGATTACGGTGACTTTGTTTTAATTGCTAACTAGCTGCGTTGTCGAACGACCCATGGTTGATGAGGAGAGGGGGAGGGGGGGTGGTAAATCTATAGTCGCGTGGGA
Source organism: Itoplectis maculator (assembly GCA_964034905.1). NCBI lineage: Eukaryota > Metazoa > Arthropoda > Insecta > Hymenoptera > Ichneumonidae > Itoplectis > Itoplectis maculator. The sequence continues at coordinate 146,687 of OZ035870.1, forward strand.
ATCGTCGACTTACATTCGCGATTGTTTCCATAGTCACTCAATTCATTTCCAATTTTAGAACGGAGCGCAGAATTCACCGAAAGAAAAATATAGTAATGACATTTTTTAAATTATTAAATTGATAAAATTGATAATATATCTGTGTGGGAATCGTCGACTTGCGATTATTTCCACCAGACACCTCAATTCATACAATACAATTGTCGAACGAAGCGCAGAATTCACCGGAAGAAAAATACAGTAAATTAAATTCTCAAAATTATTAAATTGATAAAATTGATATAATTGATAGAACCGGAAAAATAATCCTCCGCAGCACAATTTCCTCTGCCATTATTATTATTATTTTAGTAGTACTGCAACCAATATTTAGGTAGATCGAACCGATGATTGGTAATCGCAAATACTAATTTTTCTCAGTATATAAAACATATATGCATCCATGCATAGATACTAACATATATCTATAATACATTCAAACATCCACACACACTAAAATACATATATACACATATAATATATATGCAGAGCTATAGCCGTCGCGCAAACTAGTCGGCAAGTCAAATCGAGGCAGGCAGCAAAGTGGCGTGACGCCCTCGGGGAGAGCCCGATTCCATTGTGCCTAATTGCGGCTGAACGAGCATCGACAATCGTACGGGACGCTCGACTCGCGAGAGACGACGTCCGCCGTCGCCGCCGCGGCGGAGGGTTGCGCGCAACCCTCGTTGCGCGTGGCTCGCGCGCGACGCGACCCACACGCGCTGCGCGCGCCACCCCGTGGACCAAGATGGCGGCCGCGAGATCCACGTGTGACGTCATTGGTCGAACGTTCGCCAATAAGCGTTGGCCGACCTTGGCCACGCCCAGCCACGGGATCGTCGCGCGACCCGAGGACCCTGAAGAGGTGGAGGCGACGGAAGAGAGAGCGGCGAACGTCGGAGCCGCCGAACGGGGAGAGAAAATACGGCTGCGACGGAGGTGCCCCGGGTTAAAGCACCGAAAGCCGCCGGCAGTCGCCAGCCGACGCGGCCCTGGCACGGTCGATCTATATATCTCGTCTCGACGATCGGTTCTACTGTCCGCGTGCACATCGACCTCTGCAACGACGACGAAGACGTCCGTCGGTCTTTTGTGCAACTGGGCTCGATGCATTTTTTTTATTTAAAAAAAAGACAAGACGCAAGAGTCGATTGATACAAAAAAAAAAATAAAAATAAAAAAGTGACAGTGCAGTGATTTTTTAATAATTATTTTGGAGTATTATTGATGATAATAATAATGATAACGAAAATAATAAAAATGTCCGTCGAGTGAAGAGGGAGTTTGATGACAGTGACAGTGACACGACAGTCGAGTGGCTTTCGGAGCGACCTGTAATGAGGTCACTGACTGGTTCGGAGTGATTTTTCTGGGGAAGAGAGGATATTGGGATTTTTCTGTGATTTTTTTTATTTATTTTTTTCATTTTAATATTGTGTGTGGAAATGGATTCTCCGATTGAGGAGACGGAGTTGGACGTCGGCTCGGCGAGCGACGAGATGGACAGTGTGGAGAGTCGAAGGGCCAGTAGGCCGCCTCCGCGACCCTTTACTATTGAGAGTCTGATTGGTAATCGCTGTCAGACGGTCGTCGCGCCGAAGGGACAGATGAGCCACGAGAGCGAAAAGTTTATCAGCGCGAGCGGTGATGATGGCGATCGCGAGCGGGAATTTTTGTACCAGCAACACTGCCTCGCGACGGCGACCAGCGCACTGCCAGGTTTGTAATTTTTTATCATTTTTGGAATATTTTTAATATGCGAAATTTTTTAATGATTTGTTAATTGGAAAATTTGTCGAGACGTTTGAAGTCGATATCCGTATTTTTGGAGCACCGAGACATGGCGGTGTTTTAATTATCCAGACGTACTCGTGTTTTTGGCATTTGTCTCCGGGCTCGGAACAGAAATTCGAGGATTAATTGACGAGCACTGCAGAATGTGTTTTATCGGTCGTTGAATTATTCGCGCTATTTGATTCGGAGCACTGAGACGACGACGACGTCGAGGCCGGAAATTTTTAGTCTTGTAGGATACGAATAAAAAAATATGAATAAAAATACGAATAAAAAAAGCACCATTATAAGTTTCCCAAACCACAAAAATATATTTAAAAAATAGACCAAAATAATAAAGATAAAAAAAAAATTTAATTACTCCCAACCGTTGCGATATCGTCGCAATTTATTCCCACGTAACCAGCTCCGATAATTCGTATCCGCTGCTCAATATTTTCGTACCGATAATCGACCGATTAATAATTTTTGTATTTTTTTTTATGATCCGCAGGATTCGCGATGCCGTTGGGTCTGTACTCGGCGTGGCTGCCGATGAGGATGTACGGCGGCGGAGCCGCGTCCGGCGGTCCGATGCTGCCGCATCACCTGACGTCGGCGACGTATCCGTCGCACCAGCCGAGCCACCAGAATCAGATCGCCCAGCATCTCAGTCTGGGACTGAGTCATCTCCAGGGCGCGGCGTATCCCGGACATCGGGACGCCCAGACGGGGATCGGTCTCACCGACAGCGAAGACGATGGAAGCCTCTCGCCTGTTCACGATCTCTCCAAATCTCAGCACGGTGAGTCCCCTTAAAGAATTTTTTTAGTGTCGTCCAATCTCGAAACAGAAAAAGAAGAAACAAATCTATTGAAAGAGAATTTTTTTAACAAGAAAAAATAATAATGTCCACCAGAAAGAATTTTTTTAATGAATAAAAATTAATGTCCATTGACAAAGAATTTTTTTAATGAATAAAAATTAATGTCCATTGACAAAGAATTTTTTTAATGAATAAAAATGAATACCCATCGAGAGAGAAATTAGTATTAAAAATTAGTGTTGTTTAATTCAGAGGGAATAAAGGGAAAAAATATATAAGCGCCAGCCTAATCGATCGATAGCGATCGCCGCGCGACTTTTCGAAATAATTTGACGAGCGACGATCGAGCCGGTCGTTCGATCACAATTAAAAGTCTATTAGCGTTCGCCTACAGCTCCGTTGCGCGGGTATAGAGAGGAACTCAATTAAATAACCGCGCTATCGTCGTATCAGTCTCGAGGCTAACGACGTACCTCACGTACCGCAATATTTTCGTCCCGTTTGGATATCAATTAATATATCGGCAACGAGAGTCACTCTATAAGCGACGACTGAAAATCACCGGAATATCGCTCACTAAATTTCCACCGAGCGAGTCGAGGCGACTTATTCGAAGCCAAGTGACACGTGACGGATTTATGAAGGCTCGGAAAATCGACTTCGACTGAGGCTGAAGCTGAGAGTTAAAAATCTGCCAAAAAAAAAAAAAACGAGGCGAGGAGTGACGACCGTTAATTGGCGGTCAGTGCGAAAATATTTTCGGAAGGTTTCGACTATTAGCGGTCACTTGTCGAGTTTTAGTCACTGACGACGACGGAATCGTTGACGTCACTGCGATTTTTTGTCACGATTTTTTTTAGGATTTCTGACAGGGGAAAATATTAAATGAAAACAGATGAAAAATTAATGGTTGTCGCTCGTGCTTATTTTTTTATTTTTTTTATTTTGTGGGATGGATTGTCACCGAGTGAGAATAAATCGACCTGTCGGCTGAGCGACGATTTAAAGACGATCGGTAAGCCCCCCATTCACGATCCACTCGATGACAACGCTTCCCGCGTTCGATGATGAGCTACGGCTGATGCATAACCCGACGCATCCGTGGAGAGCGGAATCGCGCGACGGGAATCGATAATCGCCATTCGTCCACTCTTCGTCATCGTTGATTCGTACCGATCGCTTCGAAAATCGCTCCAATCTTCGTCACGATTCAAACCTTATTTTTTTGTCCTGAAAATTCCACAAAGTCTTCGCCTCGTAATAAATGTCAATCATTAAATAATAAAATAAACATAAAAATGACCGACCGTAAAAAAAATTGTAATAAAATAAATCGCTACCAAATTTGAAGGCCCTTCAATTAAATCCCACCGAAATAATTAATAACCGAAAAATTATACCGCGATTATAATATCAAATAATTATGTCATTAAGCTAACACAATTTTTCCAATTTCCTGGCTCGACACTCGGAAACGAGCGAATATATTAGAGGCACATATCTACAGGCGAAATATCGCATATATATATATTGCCCCTCGAGTCATATACGCTGTGTATCGATTAATCCGAGGCTCAGCGCTGGCCTTATTATTCTTGAAATAATCTTATGTAATATTCTCGGGTTGTATGACGAGGGAAAAGCGGGGGAGGGGGTGGAAGGGGGGGGGGGGGAGGTAAGGGCCGGTGGCACCGAGAGACAGTTTGACGCCGGAAATCGGTATTCAGCGTATTCAATAGTCGAGGAAACGCCGTCGACTTGTCGCGCGTATTTCGGGACGCAGATTTGTTCGGCGATGGTCGCAATGAAATTTTCACGAGATTCAATTTAACGCCGTTAAACGCGGTCGCTGCTGGAAATCGGCGCCGCGAGTCTGCCGCGAGCCAAGTGGAAAATAATATATGTATATGTTGTACGTGTGACGACGGCGGAGAATATGAGTGATCGATTCCCAGAAGGATTTTCGTGGCGCATACGAAATCGGTCGGCGCGGCGGGACATCAATAAAAAAGAGCGCCATTCACGCACTGAGTGTCCGTCGTTGTCGTCGAAGTCGTCGTTGGCTTCTTCTTATTCTTCTGCTTCGGCTTCGGTCTTCTCTGTCGCACGATACGTGATCGCGGATCGAGTTTTGATTCGACTCTGCCGAATATTCGAAGATGAAAATTGAGGCTTACCGATTTTTTTAGATTTTTTTTTATTTTTATTTTTACTATGTTATAAATGTAATTAAAAATAATAATAATAATATTACGCGATCGTTTTGATTCGACTCAAGTTGCCGATTATTCGAAGATGAAAACTGAGCCTTACCGATTTTTCAACATTTTTTTTTCTTTTTTTTATTTCACGCAGATCGGAAGTGATCGACGAGCTTTGGCGATTTATATATCATCGTCTCGCAAATTCGTGCCGCGAATTAATTCACCCGCGCGCGGCTAATTTAATCGACGAACGAGGCCACCGAATGTGCGAAGGGAAAATCATTCCTCCAAATTATTTCCTGCGAGAACAATTCGTAATATCGATCCCCTCGATTATGAATTCCATTCAGGCGAAAATTCTCGTGTCTCGCAATGTGAACGGATCCAGAATCCAGAATTTCCTCCTCGTCCGGGCTTTGATAATGATCATAATAATAAATCGCTCGTTGTCTTATCATTAATTCACGATTTGATCTGCCGGCGGAGAGCAAATTGGCCGAAAATCGTCCGCCCGAGATATAACGTAACTTTATTAACGTCGCGCGGATTTCGTGTCACCGGAACTCGGGAATCGGAATATATATTCCGAGCCGACGGCAGAATCATGAATGGATAAACCGCGAATCACGTTGCAAAATTTCTCGCGCGCGACCCGATCAAGATCGCCTCGAGGATCGTCCTCGGAAGATCGTTCGAGATCGGCAAATGGTTATAGAGCGGTTTTGTGGTTTTGAAAAAAAAAAAATCGCACCGTTCGCCGTGATTGAAATAACCACCGACGCTCGACGCGTCGATGTTCGCGTCGCTTATTCGCTCCGCTAGACGCAAAAATTGACGCGCCAACCGCAAACGCGAGGAAGAAATAAATTTGCGACCTTTTTTTGCTTCTTCTCCATTTTTTTTTGCATCTCGGACGATGCAATCAGGACACGATCGTTTTTTTTTAAGGTGGACGGAAAAAATTAAGTCAGGTGCGAGTCGATAAAAATAGAGAATTAATTTATGGATTTTGTGATAACAGGAAATTAATATCGAATTATTATTATTGGATAATCGAAAAAAATCGAATTTACAAGAATCGGAATCAGGACACGATCGTTTTTTTTTTTTTGGTGGACGGAAAAAAATAAGTCAGATGCGAGTCGATAAAAATAGAGAATTAATTTAAGGATTTTGTGATAACAGGAAATTAATGTCGAATTATTATTATTGGATAATCGAAGAAAATCGAATTTATGAGAATCGGAATTTAATTCGAATTAATTCAGGTTTTATGAATAATTTCGAGTTACTTTATTGGCGCGAAGCCAAATCGCCATCGATCGGTTCGTCCGCGTCGTAAATCGACGGCTGTACAGGTCTTCGATCAGACATTCAAGGCCACGTCAAAAGCCTCTCAATGGCGTCGACGCGGATGAAGCGCGGATGAAAATTGTACGACCCTTTCTCAGGTGTGTCTCGCGCTTTCCGTCAGACTCGTCTCGAAACCGCCGATAGCAGTCGATGATTCCCATTCAAATTTAATCGGTTATCGGGATCCGCCAGCGAAGATTCGCGGCGACAGGAAATTGGTGAAAGTCATTTGCCCCAATTTGCAAGAAAAAAATCGACAATGCAAATTGCAAAACAGAGCTCTATAATTTTTTCATCTGCACAAAAAAACGCGGCCTCAATTTTTATTCTAGAATATTAAATGTTCGAAAGCTGACAATTTTTTTTCACCATCCGATTCGCAATTTTTTATTCCCTAATTTTTGTAATTGCCCAATTTTTTAATTCTGTTATTTTTCTGTACTAAAAAAAAGTCAACACCTGAATTTCTCAGCGCGAAACACACAAAAGTTTCGGTCGAACGCGACGAGAGAACTTTAATGAATAAGTGAGATGCGAGTTTTCTCGACTTCTGTTGTCAATTAAATAATTCAACAACGTTCGCCGGTGTTTTCCGCGGCTACTGTAGAGTTTATTCAAGACGCTGGCCAATTAGGCGTCGCGTGTGTCGTTTGTCATATTCGCCGGATGCGCGACTAGCGAGTGGAAAAATCGATCCGCGAACGCCCGAGCAATCATAACTTTCGCGCGTGTAAAGACAGTTTGCGAAAACTGTTTGTGCCTCGGGTTATGTCCCTTGTCCGATATACACAACTTGCATGTATATCACAACGCATATATCGCTATACATCTGTATCGTTGGCCCTTTCGAGTTTCCCGCGCGGAAGTTCGCCAAGTCCACGAGTTTTTCCACGAGACTCGAATCATCGAGACGCTGAATAAATGACGAGTCGGTAAAGGTCAACGACGCTGCATCATTTCCGCCCTTTCAAACTAGCGAAACACGATCAACGAATTCATCCGCGGTTCACAGGAGCCTCCGGCGGCGATATCGAAGACAATATACTGGTTACCATATCGTTTTCATATCTAACGACGGAAAATACGGCGCGAATGAATTTTTCAATGCACCTCCAGCAACAAAAATGCTACAAAGTGATTTCGTGATTTTCCGATTTATCGTCGTTTGCATCATTAATTATTTTTCTTCGAATTGTTCGACCTCCACGAAAATTTTTTCAAACGATGAGAAAACCGTCACGATTTTTTTTTATACTCTAACAATAAAAAAAAACCCTAATTCCCAATTTTTTCGACTTCTCGACGATTGCATCCCTAATTTTTCAATCTTATTCCCCCAAAGAGTGAATGCAGACAATTGTCTACAATCACTCTACACCAATTAAATAATTTTTTTACCCCGAAATAATTCTCACGTTCTCCCTATTTTCCTGTTCCAGGTTCAGAAAGCGGCAGAGTATCAGCAGACAGCGACGATGACGTTCCCGGCGACTCTGGACCAGGAAATCAAAACTCGTCGTCAACCAATTCAGGAGCCGCTGCCTCAGGAAGCGGTTCCAGTGCCTCCAGCAAAGCTCGAAGAAGACGCACAGCCTTCACCTCAGAGCAGCTACTCGAACTCGAACGGGAATTCCACGCGAAGAAGTATCTCAGCCTAACCGAACGATCGCACATTGCGCATGCGCTGAAGCTATCAGAGGTCCAGGTGAAGATCTGGTTCCAGAATCGTCGCGCAAAGTGGAAGCGCGTCAAGGCGGGACTGACTAGCGGCGGCGGTGGCGGAGCCGGCGGCGCCGGTGGAGCAGCCGGTCGTCACGGCGGTCACGGCGGCTCGGGTCACGGAGGAAACGGCCCCAGGATCGTTGTCCCGATTCCCGTCCACGTGAGTCGACTCGCGGTGCGATCGCATCATCATCACCTTGAAAAATGTCCGGGTCAGCAGTCCGGCACCGCGCCGGGCCAGCCCGGGCGACCAGCTAACCCAGGAACCCTTGGCCCACGGCTGGGCGGCTCGCCCATCAACGCCGGTGTCGCCCAGCTGGGCACCGGCGGTGGACTCAGGGCGTTCACGGCGCCGCAGAGCAGCAACGCCGCGCGCAGGTAGCCCGTGCACTGAGGGACGACGACGACGACGATGTGATTCGCGTCGAGATGCTGAAGAGTGTCAAAGTCTACAGTGCCCAGCTGGGTAACTGTTATACTGAACCCGGGGGGCATTGACCGTGGTGCGAGTCATCGCGATTTCGAGATGCTGAAGAGTCAAGGTCGTCGAGATGCTGAAGAGTCGAGGTGTTGACTTCGAGATGCTGAAGAATCGAGGACGACGAGATGCTGAAGAGTCAAGGACGTCGAGATGCTGAAGAGTCGAGGTGTTGACTTCGAGATGCTGAAGAGTCGATGTGTTGACTTCGAGATGCTGAAGAGTCGAGGTGTTGACTTCGAGATGCTGAAGAGTCGAGGTGTTGACTTCGAGATGCTGAAGAGTCGAGGTGTTGACTTCGAGATGCTGAAGAGTCGAGGTGTTGACTTCGAGATGCTAAAGAGTCAAGGTGCTGACGTCGAGATGCTGAAGAGTCGAGGTGTTGACTTCGAGATGCTGAAGAGTCGATGTGTTGACTTCGAGATGCTGAAGAGTCAACGCGTAGACATCGAGATGCTGAAGAGTCAACGCGTAGACTTCCAGATGCTGAAGAGTCAACGCGTAGACGTCGAGATGCTGAAGAGTCAACGCCCAGACGTCGAGATGCTGAAGAGTCAACGTGTTGACTTCGAGATGCTGAAGAGTCAACGCCGAACATTTCCATCGAGACGCTGGAGACGAAGATTCGAGGGCTGTGCGCGTCGTTTGCGGGAGGAGGGGATGGAAGGGGAGAGCAAACACAACCGCTGATGGGCGAACAAAGGGGGAACCCTCTCGAAATCTCGAAATTTATGTATATTCGTGTGAAGCCGACCGCCGCGCCCATCGTCGTCGCCGTCGCGCGCAGCAGCATCCGTCCGTCCGTCCGCGCGCGCGTCGGGGGCGGCAATGGGAGAGGGGAGGGGGGAGGGGGTCCCCCCTGAAGAGGGTGATATATTATTCATCCCTCGATGTAATCTGTCGAAAGCGGATTACACGCGGCGAGGAGAGTGAATTTTCCGAGGCAGCTCGTTCCAAAGACGAAGACGATGATGAAGACACGACCACCGTCTTCGGGGATTAATGATACTGAAGATCCGTCGAACACGACGTGAAATCCTCCGCTTGATTCGTAAATGTGCATCGTATTGCACTCGCCAAATGGGGAGAAGGGTAAAAAAAATAGAGGAGGAAAAAAACATGACATACGATGTAGATAATTTCGTGTACTGTAAGATAATGAGAGGATAAGACGTGGGGGGGGGGGGGGGGGGAGAGCCGAGCTGTAAATATATATAGGTCGAACGTGCGGCGCGTTTGCAGTTCGCTCCGATACTCGACGCGAATCTATAGCCATATGCGGAAACACGAGCGAAAAGTGCATAGGAAAAAGAGTCGTGTTTAGTACGTCGAGTTTGTGGCGGATTTATTGGACCGGAGAGTCGCGATGTGCTTTGTATATCCTAGATCGACAATTAATATATTGATATTACACGTTTTTTCCTGTCATATAAATATATATATAAAAATGTATTATAAATAAAATTTAGAGAGCGGTGGGAGAGCCCAAAAAGAAGTACCTATGTATAAATAAATATATATATAGCGCGCGATGTATCATATTTCCGGTTAATGTACTGCGCAATAAAAACGAAAACGTGTTATTTAAAGGAAAGAATTTGTATTTTTTTAACCCGTCGTATTTTTTTTTTACAGGTTGAATGAGGGTAATTCAATTCACTTTTTTTCGTCGAGCTTGTCAGTCGATTGTCATCGAAGTAATTTGTTCAGTCCAGAAGAATCTTTTCGGTATTATTATTATTATCGCAATTAAATTTTTCGTTATCACGAAAATAATTTTAAAAAAATCCTAAAATCAATTTGCCCTCTAGAAAAAATCTGTCGTACACAGTCCGAAAATTTTCCAGTAAATCGTCGAAGCCGCCGACGAAGCCGCCGCCGACAAAACCATCAACTCAAAGGGCGTGAACACCTCGAAAAATTTATTTTTTCTTCTCACCCGTCGACGCGCCAAATCAGCCTCGCACAATGCGTCTATTTTGACAATTTGTCGGTGTTGGCCCCCGGGCAAACAAATCCTCGATCCTCGATCGTTTCTCCATTATTCCCCCGACGGCGAAGGTCTTCGACCTTCGAGTGACGAAGAAAAAAAAAAGGAAAAATCCTTCGCACCTTTTCCGCTGACTTTTGACTCCTTTCGAGTCGGCTTCTGGGGAATCATCGACCCTTGGGATCCGACAAACGAGGCGGCGGACCGCGTGGCAGGATTTTTCTCGAGGGTTGACATCCGAGCCATGGTCGTCGGTAGCCCGAACACACACACACATATATATATACAACATATACAACACGTTGTGAATTCTCTCGAGGGCCAAAGGGCCAATGCATCTGACGCTCCGTGGCCATATATATAGCTATACATATCCCGTTTCAAAAAAAAAAAAATATATATATATATATACCCACAGACACATAAAGGCCACGAGGAAAACGAGCCGGGCTGACATAAGGCCATACAACTCGTGGGCGTGACCCCCATATGTCGGTTCGCGATGCCGCTTAAGCATTAAAAACAGTTATATGCATTTCGATCCTTCGATCCTCCGTCGTAACAGTAGCCACGAAATGCACTCGTGTGTGCGATATATTTTTCGTGGTGTTCGTGGGACCAGAAGCTAATTCGTTTGCGCCATAAGCGAGACCCACGAGGGCGTGACACTTCTCCTTGGTCCCCCCCCCCGACCAAAATTTGCCTGCGCTCGAAAAAAAGGGCCACCGAAGTTTTCGTTGCTCTCGACCCCCCAAATGAAATTGCACACGTCGCTTGTGTCGTCGTGCCAGGTGCAAGCTGCTGGATATATACTCGGAGACTCGGGCGAAATTAGCACCGAGAAATATGTGCAACATTGTAGCGCGAAGAGCCTCGGTTGCAGTCGTGGATATGGACGTCGTAATGGATCCTAATAGGGGTGGTGGAAATAATTCAGTGGGGGCATCACTTTCGTACGCGACGACCTCGCGCCGAGCGGATTCCGAGCTGATGCTATATTGATACACGGGGCGATTATGCTCGCCGCATAATCGTTGTGCGATAACAGGTGGACCCGAAAATTGTTTAAAATAATAAAAAATGGGGATCACAATTTTTTTCCATAATAGGGTACGGTTTTGGCCACCTTTGGTCCATTTGTGGCCACCGACTTCTAAAGGACAGAATTATTTGTATTGTTAAAAAAAAATGATATAGATAATCCTGTTGACTTCTATCCAAATCTTCCATGATTTCATGTTAAAATTGTATTTTCCTGTATTTTCATCTTAAAATTTGGAACAAATTTTTTTTGAGAACAATAATTTGAAATAAATTATAGTGAACATGGCCACAACTGGTGCATCTACCCCAGCAAAAAATAATTAAAAAATCAAGAAACAAAAAATAAATAAAATAAAAATAAATTCTAGAAATTAATTTTTTTCGTTGTAGCTAATTCTTTCCTTTTTCTTTTTGTGAGTCACAAGCGGCGGACAAATCTTAATATATCCCCGATCAATTTGCAAATAAAGCCTCGAGCGATGACTCGACTTGTCTGCTCGAGTCATCGAGAAGGAGGAAGCTCCGTCGTCGTCGTCGTCGTCGTCGCAGTCGTTGTCGTTGCCCGGCGATGAACGCCGCGGAGTTTATCGATCACGTTGATAATAAATGAAGCTGCGATGCGGCCGCCCCGCTGGGCTACGCGCGAGGATCGATGTGTAATGCGCTCGCGGGATCGAGGCCGGGATATACCTACCACCGTCAGATCCGTCGTGGGGTGCAAGAGACCCCACTGACTATATGCCTATAGCCTCGTCGGGTTATAGCCAGTAACGCACTCGGCACTCGCGGCGAAAGCCTAAAGCCCCGGAGGATTGAAGACAGAGGAGCTGCAACATACGCGCGACAACCCAGGCCAGGCATCAGCCGCGACGATCGAGCGATGAAAGGCAAAATATACGCGCCTACATTGCATAATGGCTCATCGATCACAAACCCAGTGCTCGGGGGTTAATGACCACCGGTTATACACATCACGGCATGTGCATACTCTTCGTTATCGAGTTTTCTTTAGAACGAAAAAAGAAAATTCAGATTCGGTTAATTTTTTAAAAAGTTATGTCGATTTTAGTGAAGCGACAAAATTTTGAGAAATTGGAAACTCGTTTTTAGCGGTTTTCACATCGAATTTTTGGGTTTTTGGGCAAAGGCTGGTGATTTTTGGAATCAGCGGAAAATTTGCCATCGTATAGGGTTTTCAAAGTTTCCGAATTCGAAAATTTTTTTTTTCGCAAAAATCGCAAATTTTTGAAGGGGTACCCCTTCTAAAAATTTGCGATTTTTGAGGGTCTACCTTAAAAATCTGCAAAAAATCGAAAAATCGAGATTTCACGTTCCGCCTGGCGGCATTCTCTTCGTTGAAGAGTCTTCTTTCGATTGCAAAAAGAAAATCCCGATTATATTGATCCAAAGAAAAATTACACCGATTTTAGTAAAGTACCAAAATTGGGAAAAAGTGAAAAATCGTTTTTCGCGTTTTTCTCCTACAATTTTTTATTTTTCGGGCAAAAACTGGTCATATTTGGAATCAGCGGAAAATTTCCCATCGGATAGTGTTTTAAAACTTCGTTAAATAGAAAATTTTTTTTTCGCCAAAAAATACCGCACCAATAAAAAAAATATTCGCGTGCCCGTGGGATCAACGAATTTAGCGGCTGCAATTCTCGTTTTCGCTTTGCCGCGTGGTATGAGGTCGACTCGCCTGCCGAAAACATCGGTGCCCAGTTGTGGTGGTTATGGTGATGATAGCGGGGAAGGGGGGAGGGGGGGGGGGGCAGTTATATCGACACAATAGACACAGAGAACGGAACCGGCGTGGAGTGCATTACGGTTAATACACAAGAGAGAGAGAGAGTAAAAGACGACAGAGACGACAGAGACGAGAAGAGTCGTTTAGCCAAGGCGATCTCGCGGCAGTTACGACGTTAGCCCGGTATATGGACTCGGCCGAGAGGGATAAATCATCTCGTGCTCTCAGCCACGCCCAGTCGAGGACACGCGGAATTTTTCCACCCCTCGGGTTTCCGCGTGTCCGTAGTTCGCTCTATACACTCTGCTCTGTGTGACTGTGGGTTAGCACATCGTCGATGTGCTAACCCGTGGAGAGACCCGCAGACTCGGCCCAGCAGACATCAACGGACCCCACGAGTCTTCCCTCCGATTCATCGCCACGAAAAAAAAAAAAAAAATCGTCAGCCGCATCTCGTGAATATGTTGTACTTTTATTATAATTATTATTGCCGTGCTAATAATTATTATTATGGGAGCCACGGAAACTTCATTCAGCTCCGAAAAAATTCCACGTGGAATCGATCTCAAGAGTATCGATAATTCACATGAAAAAGACCCTAGAAATGGAAACAGGTCTACCGACTCTACCAACAGATACAACGCTAAGTGGTCTCTACTCGCGTCGATGAAATTGCAGCTGAATCGTTTTCCGTAAATAATGCAGCGACATCAACAACACCGGAAAGTTTCTTACCGTTCTCTTATCGTTTGACCCGCATTTTGCATTTCCCGTCAGAAAAGTGAAAAGAGGAATTTACGAAAAATTCACCAGGACGAAAAATTGGGAAATTTCGGAGCTGATGGTGACCGCAATTTCCCCGAGTTACCTCGATCCCAAAATTGCTCCATTAATCTCATCCCCTTCTCGATCCGCCCCCCTCCCCCCTTCGCCCATCCCGGAAGTACAATTTTTCGGCCGAGAGTGTCATTGATCAGCCGCAAATTCACGAGTTCCGGAAGCCATTGGCGATATCATCCCTGGTTACTCTTCGAGGGTGGTTCTGGTCGTCGGTTCACCCCCCCTCCCTCCCCCCTCCAACCCCTGCTGAGGCAAATGGAACGCGTGTCATACTTCCTGAGCGTCGTGATTGCTCTGTGGTCCAAACACAGAAGACCAGCTTCACACAAGACTCTGTATATAATGTACACACAAATATATTATATACTATATCTATATATGTACCACGTGCCCGAAGCAAAGACCAACTTTTGTCGTCCTTCGCCTCAGGCAGAGTCGACTCTTGAGCATCGGAACAGATATACAACACAGGGGGAAAAATATTGGGATTTCTCTTCCGGCGACGGAAAGGAAAAAAAAAATTGGGGAGGGGGGGTATAATGGCCACTCGTTGGGTCTCGACCCGCGCGCGTCGACCGCAGAAGTCACAATGAGAGGCAGCCGCAGGGATCATCGGACAAAATGTTGCGTCGACAAAAGTTTTCGAGCACAGATTTGTGTCGCCCCCCCCCCCCCCCCCCTTTGTTGGGGCCCGCGGGGCACGTGGACCAAAATGGACCAAAAATGGACCTGGTACACCGTTTGAAATATCGTCGTTGCATTTTCTATGCATTCTTGGATCCATTTCTCTCTCTGGTTTTGTGTTGGAGAAGAGGAGCTCGGCTCCGCAAAGTTTTTCGAAGTTTCGCGACGAGAGCTCACCCCTTGCGAGCTGAAAGATCCTGACAATGGTCAACCGGAGGCGCGCGAGTCACTATTTGTCATCGATGATTTGCGAGCGGACGCGGCGCCTCCCACGAGCTGATTTGTCAGCGACCACAGAGCTCTCAGTCCGTTACTGTGTGCGGCTTCCACGACGCTTCCGAGTGCTCCGATTGTGTCGAACGATGGAAAAAGTCTCGGAGAGTCTTTGAGGGACGGAAAAACATTCACTTACGTCACTTCGGACATTGTGTAAGCTCGAGATGCATTTTTTTGGGCGATGTCTAAAGTGACAGGAAACTGGAGCCTTGGACAAAATTAGTCAAATTGACAAATTGTTTTTTGCCTTTATTTGGGTAATTTTTTTGCGCCTTATTTGGATAATTTTTTTGGCTTTATTTGGGTAATTTTTTTTTATTTAGGTAATTTTTTTTACGCCTTATTTGGGTAATTTTTTTTGCGCCTTATTTGGCTAATTTTTTCTTGCATTATATTGAGTGGAACTGATAAATAAATCTCAGAGTGGCCGAGTTTGATGATGGAAAAAGTCGCAGCGTGGAAACTCGCGTCATGAGAAACCATTGGAATCGTAAAACCCAGCCAGTTGGTTCACCGATGGTTCACGGCGCAAATTCGTCGCGCTCTCGAGCTGTTTGCGCAATTTCACGGCCACTTCGGAGTCAGATCGAAGCAAATTGTCGCGCGCGCGGGACTGTGGGAAACAGGACTCGGGACTGTCGCGCCGAGGGTAGGTCGATTATTTTTCGGCTCGTGGTTCGAGGGTCCTCGTCTCTGTTTCGTTCCACTGTGCGATCGTTTAATAAATTACTAGACCCAAATCGAGTCGTGAAACGTAACGAAAAAAAATCTCAGTATGTACCAAAAAAAAAACCATTTCATTTTTCATCAAATTTTCCCGAGATTCGACGATTCGAGACGTCGTAGGAAACTGGCGTTAAATCCATGCGGATAATCGTTGGGCGTTACGCCAAACTGCTTTCGATCTTCGCGTCAGTCGCAGCTTCCAAACGAAACAAGTGAAACAACACTCAGCGAGATAACGTCTCTTGAAAAAAAAAATTGCTCCTTCTCGCAGATAAATTCGCGCCTCCCAAACGGATGAGCAATTTTCCGTCGTCGTTTGGCAGAGTCGAAAACGATCAGCGCCAGATCCGAGCTGGCCGAGCTTCACCAATATTCGACGATTTACAGCTCCAACGATGCCTCGAATATCGAGCGGATATTATTATCATTATCATAAATTATTGTTATTATTATCGTAAAATATAAATGAATAAATTCAGCGATAATTAGCATAATCCGATAATTAGCGGGGATAATTAATGTTATCTGGCTGATAAAGTCGCCGAGAGCGGATATACGTGAATGCGACTCCGGTGACAAAGTGTCTTAATCCACTTTAACGACATTGCCGGGAAAATGCGAGCGGAGGTAACGTTTAAGTACCGCTGTCGCGGGTCGAGTTAATTGTCGACGGAAAACGAGGAGACGAGCAACTCTGCCGGCTCCGAACGTTCTAATTGAGACAAAGGGAGGCGAAGAATCCGAGCGAGGAGGATGGGAGGAAAAGGAAGCGACCGAGCGCACGTTTTCCTGGCTGAGAAAAATAGAGGATAGAGGAATGATCGGAAGCGCGGACAAGAAACGCGCGACCACTGTCTACGCTTTTGCCGATTGCTGTCTCCGTTTGTATTTCACGACACTTAGGAGACTTTCGACAATCCTGGGTACAGTCCGAGTCGCAGGTGTCGAGAGATTGAGAAAAATCATTGTGGGACAATTGGACAAGATTGGTATTCGATTGACCTTTTTTTGAATCGATAGCCATCATTTTTGTACAAAATACAGCGATTAATCGATTTGTCGACATCAAATCGAGTTTTTTAGCCACAGAATCGTCAATTATGCTTCAATTTTAATCTTTCGTGCATCATTCTCTTCGTTTCAATATATTCTATCAATCCACAATAATAGATTTTCAGTAAGCAGCGGAGTTTACCCGTAAAATCCATTTTTCGCTTAAAAACGTACGTAAAACGATGAAAAATGAATTTTCCCCGTAACCCAGGACTAAAATAAAAAAATCAACTGAGCAGTTTTATAGAGAATCCTTTTGCGAACAAAATGACCTATGGCTCATCCAAATCGCGCCAAAAATCCGCAAACCAAAGCCAAAAATCTCCCCCAAACGAAACCTAGCGAACTAAATTTTCATTCCGTCGATCCGATTGGACTGTACCGGCGTGTCAGAGGTTCCTTAACGGTGAACTGCGAAGAGGACCTCGACATTGCTGCGAGTGCGGAAAGCTGCAGCGGGCAAAGTGTGAGAAATAGCGAGAGCTCCCACTCCAGCGTTGCGGCAGATTACTGGTGGGAATCGGTGTACGTCTGCTGCCGAGTGAAGGTGGTACGTGGGTGTTGGAAATTGCCGGTTGAATCCGAGAGGCGACCGCGACGAGAGCTGCGGCGCGGGTGGGAGAGTAAATTCTCCACGGAGGCTGAAGTAGGGGGAGGAGGGGGAGGTGTGGAGGGGGGAGATGATGCTGCCGGCTGCTCTGGCTTGGCTCTCGGTTTGCTCGGTGACTTCTCGGGGTGTAATTGCTGCAGTGGGCGGGAACGGAGCTTCGTGCCGATGGGCGTGGCTCGCTGATTACAACCGCGCGCCGTGCGATACTGATATCTTCGCTACCGCTTTTATGTCTCCCCTCTCTCTCTATTATGTCTCTTCCTCTCTCTCTTCCCCTCGCTTCGCCCTACCAGCGTGCACGCGGCCCGGGCAGACGGGGCTCATCTCGGCCGTCGGAAACCAACGACGAGAGCTCGAACACCACCGCTTGGCTCCTACGCCATCAACCCCCGTGAACCCCAGCAGATCTCTCGGCTCTCGACCTCTCGAAAGATCAACTCCCTGAACGATATAAACGCTGGGTCGTTAATCCGCACCGATTTATTCTAATCGCTGTACCGGTGGCTGACCGCTCGCGTAAATTTATTATTTCGCGGTTTTCGTGGTTCGTATACATTTTTTTGCAATGCGGATGACAATTTCCTAATTCTTGCTAAAATTTGGGAGGTGAACCGGGTCGTGAATAATTGTCCCAGATTTTTTTGTCTTTTATATGCATATAGTTACATTTTATACATGTACCTATATTTTTTATACCCTTTTTATAAAAAAGCGAATTTATTATTCGCTTTTTTTTGACTCGCAAACGACTTTTTTTTAATAACACGATTAACAATTCCTAATTCCTGCAAAAATTTGGGAGGTGAACCGGGACGTAAATAATTGTACCAGATTTTTTTTAATCCATTTTATTCGAAGTCAAATTTCGCCCGGTCACCCACAGGTACAATCCGCCTTCTCTTGCATAAAATACCCATTTATTCCTGCTTCTCGTGCGCGAAAACTCGCGGAAAGTGCTCCGGCAGCCTCGGACCACACCTTTTCGACGTCGAGGCGAAGTCCGGGCATTTCACTCGCACTGTACTCTCTGCTACGTACAGGAGATGAGAAACACCGAGAAACGGTAAAATTCAGCGACTGCTTCGTATTTAAATGTCGAACGGAGAGAGAGAGAAAAAAAACAACCGCCTGCGGCGACTTCCGGTACAATTTGGGATGATCTCGGCGGCCCCGGGACATCGGAGGGCGAACTGCGGCGCTCGACTCGACTATCGGTTGGTCCACGCCCCGCTGACTGGACTGTTTTTTTTATTGCGCCGAGAAAACGCGTGAGCGGGCAGAGAAATTGTCCGACTCGGCTCGGACAATTTTTGAACTGGCCCGAAGAACCCGTACATGTTGTATATATATATATAGCGTAATACACAGTATACAGTGCCTCGAGGGCTGCGAGCTCGCAGCCCGCAGAGGGAGGAGACGCGATCGCGAATCGAACGAGCTTGAGTCAGCAATCGCTTCGAGGGAGTTCGATAAAATTCGATCCAACCTCCGTCCAACGTTTGTTGTACGTCGAGAGTACTTTATTCCGGACTCCGGAATCGTCAGGGGGATTCCTAATCGCCCGACCAGCGCAATCATCGTTAGGGGTCAATTACCGGGCCAATTATCCGAAGTCGTGAAAGCCAGCTTTCTATAATTAACACAGTGTCAATAAAAATTGTATTCCCATTATTTTATAAAAATGCTAAAAAAAATTGACTAAAAATCCCAAAGATTTTTTAAATATCGATTTTGCTATTTTCCAATTGACAGCAGTTTCTATTTTTTTTTTCTTATCGATTGGTAAGTGCCTGAAAAAATCCCAAAGATTTTTTAAATATCGATTTCGCAATTTTCCGATTGACAGCAGTTTCTATTTTTTTTCTTATCGATTGGTAAGTGCCTGAAAAAATCCCAAAATTTTTTTAAATATCGATTTTGCTATTTTCCGATTGACAGCAGTTTCTATTTTTTTTTCTTATCGACTGGTAAATGCCTGCGTAGTAAAAATTTGTGTTATGAGTGACAGCGGAAGTGGCGAGTTGTTCACTTGTTCGTAAATCGCGGAGCGACCTCAGTGAGAGAGGTGAAGGGGCCACCGAAACGATAATCGGTCGATGTGCGCGCAGTTGACTAATTAGCGACTCTCGGGCCATCCGCGGTTCAACTGTCGTCGTCGCCGTCGTCGTTGTTGACGTCCGTCGCGGTGGTTGTTAAACGCGGAACCGGAGGCAGTAGCAGAGTTGCTGGTGGAGTGGTCGGTAGTTAAGGCGACGCGCTGCCGCTCTAAGTGGCCCGATAACAATTATCCACGTTAATGTCCGTCGTATAACGAGGAAATAACCACAGAGCCGCGAGGCAACCGCTCCGAGGTGACGTGTACCCATTACTGACCTGCGAGCCTTCCCCGTCGCTGCACCGCGAATTATTTATTATAAGAATCGGTAATTACCGAAAACGAGGAACACACGACGACGAAAATCGCGTTATCAATATTTCACATCGCCTCGCGTTTCCGCTCGAGCCACGTGCTGCGATATTACCATTGGTCCGAGAATAATACGCCGAACTCGCGGGACAGGAAATTTATATCGCAGAGGGAGCGAAAGAGTCGGCGGAAGACAATTAAGCTCCTTAAACGCATTTCGCGACTCGCGAAAACGGAACCTGAAATTTTGCGGCGGTGATTCGATTAATCTGCGGTTATTTGACGCTGATTGGGAGACACTGGTTACGCTTGAATTTTCTTGAGGATATTTGAGGATCATTTTCTGAATAACGAAATCCTTATTTTTTGTACTAGAAATAAAAATTTAAAAAATGAAATAAAAATTAAAATAAAAATAGGAATTTGATAAATTGTTAAAAAAAAAACCCAGATTCAAATGCGGTCAGGACAATAAGAGCAGTGCGATTGGATCGAGCGACGTGAAATATTCATTCTTCGATCGGATATTTGAGGATAATTTCCTGAATATCGAAATCCTTATTTTTTGTACCAGAAATAGAAATAAAAAAATGAAATAAAAATAAAAATAAAAATAAAAATAAAAATGAAAATGAAATAAAAATGAAAATAAAATTAAAAATGACATAAAAATGAAAATAAAAACGAAATAAAATAAAAATAAATATAGCAATTTGATAAATCGCCAAAAAAAAAACCCAGTGCCAAATGCGGTCAGGACAAGAGCACTGCGATTGGATCGAGGGCCGCAGAAGCGACACGAAGCGCATCGGCACGTGATATATTCATTCTTCGATCGGATATATCTCGGCCCGTGCTGCGGCTGCGGCCACATCGAGTGGGCGTATCATCAATTTGCCATAGCGAGGCGATCGCGCGCGAGCGGTGACTCTCGCCTTTGCTCACAGATTCCCCGCTGGTCATCATTTTTTTTTTTTCCTCCACTCCAATCTAGGATCTAGTCACGGTTAATGAAAGCCGGTGACCGAGCAGAAATCACTGCGCGAGCTTCTCGAATAAAATCGAAGCAGTGAATTTCGTGGTGATGAAAGATATATGCATATAACACCAAATATCTTCGGAGTTGATATCGTACAGCGATTTCGAAGCGTTGGAAAGTATGTTAGAAGCGACAGCGGTCCGTCTCTATTTCTTTATGCGTCTCTCTCTGAGTCGATGATAGTACGAGCCGAGAATGACGAATTCCCTTCGACAATGGGTTCGAGCGGCTGGGCTGCGATTATAATCGTCGAATAATCGCGCGGGTGCGCAATTAAAAAGCCGATGGCTACGGCGAACCAGGTACGTGAGTGGTATATACATACGATTGACGACGACGACGTAGAACGGTAGGTATATATCGCATTGGCTTTGAGGGATTCCAGAGAGGATTTCATAATTCTCCCTCTCTCTCTCTTTCTCTCTTTTTCTCTCTCTCTCTCTCTCTCTCTCTCTCTCTCTCTCTCTCTCTCTTTTAGTGGTACGATCGACGTGTTCACGTCGCGTGGATTCTCGTCGCGCGATAGTCTTGGTTTCGCTTTGGTGCGCCGCCGACCGACGACGAAGCAACGCGACGCGGCCGAAACGTCGTCTGCATACGAAAAAGATCGTCGCGAGACGTTCCGAAGGCAATCGCCACCAGCCGCACTACCTTCGCTTCTTCTTCGCTTCTCTATCGTCATTTTTTTTTTCCTCTCGGATCGTCTCATTGTTCGGCCACATCAGAACACTCTCGGTGCGTCACGCACGCAGAGAGCCCTCGGCGATAGTCTCTCTGCTGAAGAAGGATGACATTCCCGAGAGACGATATATGTTAGTCGACGCATCTCGCCGCGAGAAACGGGCAATATGTGCGAGCGAGCGGGTTGCACGTGTCGAGCATTGGGGTGACCTTGGCGACCGATTCGCGGCAAACTGGCCGGGTTTTGTCCGGGCCATCCGGGCTCTGGACGGGATCTGGCCAGAACCCACTTTTTTGCTCAAATTTTACTGAAAATATGAGCAGTGACTGTAGGAAACTTTACACCTCCCCCCTACATTTTTTAACAGTGTATACTGTTAAAAATGTTTCTAAATTAGCGTTACTAAAAATTTGATTCATCAGCTGATAAATTTAATATACGCGTAAATTTCAAATATTTATATTCAGTTTCTTGACCCTTATATTAAATTTCCAAATTTTTATAAGATTCGATAGAAAATATTTTGCATTTCATTTACGTGTCAATTTACCATTTTACGTAAACAAACTTCCTTTACCAGTAATAGAAGCTTATGCGAAATATTTTTAAGTGTAAATAGAAAAATGATTAATCTAACGAGGCTGAAGTAGGATCGTATTAGCGAACCAGAGACTTGTTCTGTGATTGCATACACAGCGTTACGCTGGCGGTGCGCGGAGTATTATTAGATTACGGGTGGATTTGCGGGCACGAGGGGGGCTGATGGGACAGAATATACGCGCGACACACGCGCGGAGGGCGACGAGGGCGTAATTCAAGGCATTAGAGAGAGAAAGGCAAAGGGTCCGGTGTATATCGCAGAGGGCTCTTAATGGCACTGACGCTGTGGCTGCCCGTTAAGGGTAGGGGGAGGGGGAGGGGGAGGGGGGGGGGGCAGGACACACACATAAGGGGGAGAGGGGGGCAGGACACACACAAACAGGGGGAAACAGGACACACACACAAGGGGGAAGGGGGGGGGGCAGGACACACACACAAAAGGGGCGAGAGGGGGGACAGGACACACACACAAGGGGGGAGGGGGGGGGGGGCACACATTGGGGGAAGGGGGCAGGACACACACACACACGAAGGGTGGGGTAACGTTCTGCTTCTCGAGGCACTCATTTATAATTCACGTGTGAGTTAAGCTCGCGGAATCGCGCTTCGCCTGTATTTCAACAACTATCAATTTCGCTCAGCGCATGAAAAAATATAATTTCTGGTTGCGCTCACTCGACGCAGTCACGAGGGAGGCGCGTTTTCCTTCAAGGGTTGATTAACCTCTTCGTTGTGTGTAGCGCGGTTTGCGACGACGTTTTGTCCGGAATAGAACATATATATATGAAGCTAGCGAGCTGCGAGGGACACACGAGTGCTATGCGTTCGTCGTCGACTTTCAGAGCGAGCTTTCTCATCGTGAATTATTGAGGAGAAAACTGTGCAGGTTGGAACAAAAAGGGAAACGATCGATTTGGAAAATCAGGTTTTTCGAGATGACCTCGGGAGAGGTCACGAGAACTGAGGACAAAGTGGTACCTTAAATTTGCCGAGACGAAATTATTTATTTCGCACATTACGATTTTTTTTTTAATATCGTACGCTATGTATTATTTCGTTGTGAATGAAATGAAAAAAAAAAAAAAAAAAAAAAAAAAAAAGGAAAACGATCAATCTGGAAAATCATTTTTTTGCCAGATGACCTCGAGCGAGGTCACGAGCTGAGGTCAC
This sequence comes from Itoplectis maculator, assembly GCA_964034905.1. NCBI lineage: Eukaryota > Metazoa > Arthropoda > Insecta > Hymenoptera > Ichneumonidae > Itoplectis > Itoplectis maculator. The sequence continues at coordinate 169,950 of OZ035870.1, forward strand.
CGAATTTTGACGAATTTAAGGTGGTACCTAAAATTCGTCGACGACGAAATTATTTATTTCGTACATTACGATTTTTTTAAATATCGTACGCTGTGGATTATTTCGTAGTGAATGAAACGATGAACGAGGCAAGAAGCGCGTCGTGAATGAATCTCCAGTCGAGATTTTCGGTGGGTGTGACTTACGTGAACGAGAAAGCGAAAGAGAGAGACAGGTCGCTTGTTTGTTCGCATAATTGAATGATATGTTTTTTTTTTCTTCTCCGACGCGTTCGCATCGTTATCGGAAAGTCGGCATCTACACCAGGCAATATGTATGATAATTTCGACATGCCCGCACCTTATAACGCAGCCACAATGACGATGATGGCAATAATAATAAGGGCCCGCGATTGGGTCGCCGGGGCTATCGATCTCCCGGAGCGAGAACTCTAAACGCCCAATCTCTTATCTGAAGCGGCCCTTTCTCGCCTCGCTCGTATCTTCGCCCAGCGTTTGGTCCTCGTAATTGCATTAATAACGCGACTGAGAGTTCGGGTTCCATTCTTAAAAAAAAAAAAATACTCGATCGCGCGTTGGGTGGGAATCGAGAGGTCCAGATTGGGACAAGACGATAACGTCGCCTCGGGAATAATCCGTCGTCTCGGACTTCCGGTCTGAGACCGACTCGACTTTTTTTTTCGATACTCTGCATCAATATTTATCGAATTGGTGAATATTGGTAAAACAGGATTTTTTATATAATTATAAAATTCATTCTCGTCTCTCTGACTCACACGATTTTTTTTTTTTTTTTTTTTTTTTTTTTTTTTTTTTTTTTTTTTCTAAACGTGTCCCCTAAATTTCCTGCTTCACGCGACTATTATTTTTTTTTATAGATTAGATTTATGGCAGGAATCTTCATTACCACGAAGCAACGTTTTTTTTCGATACTCTGCATCAATATTTATCGAATTGGTGAATATTGGTAAAACAGTATTTTTTAAATAATTATAAAATTCATTCTCGTCTCTCTGACTCACACGAATTTTTTTTTTTCTAAACGTGTCCCCTAAATTTCCTGCTTCACGCGACTATTACTTTTTTTTATAGCTTAGATTTATGGCAGGAATCTTCATTACCACGAAGCTACCTGCGTCTGCGGAAGCTCCGCCGGGTCCTGTCACCGGCGAACGGAATGACAATTTCTTGGGGGGTCCCTCAGATCGCCTAAGAGCTCGAGAAATTATTATGGGCACGGACGATGCGTTTCGGTAGATCCTCGGGGAAAATAATGACTGGCGCCAGGAATAAATTCGTGATTTTTCGGACCTCTGAACACGACTGTTTCGTCTTTACTTTACTCGTCTTTACGCCTACGCATTTGTTACCTGTCGGTGAGAATGTTGATTTTGGATTTAGAGAGACAGCTTCGGGAGAAGCTGGGCATAAAAGTTACTGTACTCTTGAATTAACTACCGTAAAAACGTGACAAGGGAGCTCGATCATTTTTTTTTTTTTTTTTTTTTTTTTTGGAGGCTCCGGACGTGAGCCGGACTTCCACCACCGGAAATACGACACGGACACGGTCAAAATATATATATAGATATATATTACGATATATTCCACCGACGATACACTCTCTATATGTTGCATGGATACATTTAAATTACAATTGCATTGTTACAGTATATTATTAACAAACATAACACGTGCGACAATCTTTTTTGCGCGTGCGATTTTCATTTTTTTTTCTCATCTCATTTTGACTAACTATACATTGATCGATTACGTGGGTTCGCAGTGCTGATCGATCTCGAGATTTTCGTGATGGACGAAATTTCGTCTGATCGAAATTCGTGTAACGATAGTTACTGCGAACTCGGCGTATAACATACGATAGAGAATATAATTTTACAGTGAAGCGGTGATGACTCGTCGACTCGGATGCGGCTCGCAAAAGGACCTGCCGTTTCGTTAAGCATCTTTGAGTGGCGGAATTGAGCGTCGTTCGGATGGAAAAGCATTGGAAACATTTTTTTTTCTTCTAATTAAAGAATCGAGACTTTTCGTTGTGCAGAAAAATAAATTGTCACCTTCGATTATTGACAGTTGGGTGTGATCGTTATTTCACGAGTGATAATATTTCGTAGGCACGATGAGCGATAATAATTTGGTAGAAAGACTCAATGCAATAGTGTTTTTTTTTTCTAATTAAAGAATCGAGACTTTTCGTTGTGCAGGAAAATAATTTGTCACCCTCGGTGATTATTGACAATTGGGTGTGATCGTTATTTTACGAGTGATAATATTTCGCAGGCACGATGAGCGATAATAATTTGGTAGAAAGACGCATTGACAATAGTGTTTCCATTCGAACGCCGCTCATCTCCGAATAAGAGGCTGCTCTCTATGCGCTAATTCCGTATACGTAACATCGTCTAATTCGCTAAACACTAGACGCAAACCCGAATTCAGGGGTCGGTTTGCAAGAGTATCACGACGCTTTCGTTTACTTGTTTCTTTCGCAAAAAAAAATAGATATCTCGGTTAGTCCGCGAATAAAAATATAACTGCAGCGTTAAAAATTTCGCAGGGTGACGTCATTTTTAATAGAAAAAAGATTGGAAAAAAGTCTGACGTGCTTTCGAGGTTCGTCGAATGGAAAACGAACTGTCGAAAAATATTGCAATGACGAAAGGTGACACTAACAAAGCGTTCTGCCGATTAAGAAACCGCCAATCGACAGATATTGTTCAAAGTCGAATTTTTTTTCTAGTGCGAGGATCGTTATTTAATGTCTTACAGACAGCGAGGTGCTCGAAAATTGCTGAAAATTCTGCATCGTTTCGTCGATTCGGACGTTCGTCAAGTCCATTTTTTTTTTTCGTCGTTCCCGTATGATTCATCGTTCAACAGTAAAGATTCCTAAAATTAAATTCTTAGCTAAAGATACAAACTTTCATAGCGATTTATGTTCAAACTTTCATTATATTATTTGTATTGCGTTCGAGTAAAATGCGACGAGACGTCGAAATCGACGAAGAATCGCAGATATTCGCAATGTCAAAGTGATCGATACAGGATCAAAAGAAATCAGAAAGTTCAACTTTCACTGTTAGTTGCCGACTGGCGTCCGTAACGCAATTAAATGTAATTTTCTTTTTTTTTAAATGACGAGGAACGATCGACGAATTATCGAAATTTCGCAAATGTGATCCGGTCACATTTGACGTGACGTTCTCAATTATTCATATACATATATACTTTCGACGATACGATAACAATAATTTACGATGTAAATTAATTAATAATCTATCTAGATACATGTATAATATAATTATAATACTAGCTTCGGATTCTCTCGCTTCTCTCATCGCTCTCCAGGCGGCGAGATTGAGTAGAGGAGCGATTTCTGCGGCGCGACGTTTTTTTTTTACGCGCGGCTATTAATTACAATATTAACAGAATGATTATTGTACAAGGACTCGTTGAATCAAGCTTCGGCTCTTATTGTCGGTATGTGTGTCGCTACTTCAGAGTCACGCGGAATCGTCGGATTGTCCATTGAGAAGAAAACTTTTAAAATTAGGTGCGACTAACGATTCGAGCTTTGCACGATTTCCTCTTTTTTTTAATTATTGTAGGCAAGTTTTTTTCGTGGAGATTATGTAAAATGCCTCGATTCCGAGTGGCCCTCTATATGCATATATGTTTCGTCGCGTGAAGCTAATCGATAAAATAAATACTCTTACATACAGTTACAGGTGTAACGGCGGCCTCGCCTATCGCGAGATCGATCTCTCGCTCTCGTCGGCTCGGCACGGAAAAATAGTTGGCGCGGCACGTGAAGCGTTACGACAAACGCAAACACATCCATAAAAGCCAATGTTATGTTTAGATCCCGACGACGATTGATTCTCGACGATCGATAATCCGTAGTATTTACATATTTCGTGGAGTACAGATTTGGTATAAATCGTCGATACTTCGACTTATGTTTCTAAAGAGAGAAAAAAAATAGAACAACAAAACATAAAAATTCATATTTTCTTCTTATACCCGACGTTTTTTTTATCCTGCTGATAAGTGCATTCCCTTATCTCAAATTAGCTCAAACTGATGCGAATTTTCATTGAGTAAAACAGCTTTCAGTCGTTTGTCCCACCGACGAATCGACCGGAAAAAGTGTTACCATTGCAGATTCGTATCAATTTAGCCTCCGAAAGCAATGGAAAGAATGAGCAACGATAAAATATGGAATAAGATGACGAATCGCTTATTTCTTTTTTCCACCGTCGCGAGGCCCTTGTTAATCGTAAGACTAAGGAAAGTTTGTCGCAAAGAATGGTTTCGTGGGTGGAAAACAACAAATAGAATATGCGTTTAGACGTTGAAACGCGTTTCGGATCCGTCGGCGAGCATCAGAGTGACCGTGCGATTGTTTATCCAGATTAGTCGGGCCAGCCGCATCGGATTCAATCGCGCCACGTCGTTTATCGGAGCTGTGCTGTAGGATTTCACGCAGCGGGTCTGCGAGTTTCCCAGTCCGAACATACCGCTACTCGTTTGCTGTTTAAAAAGTATAAAAAAAATAATAAGTCCTGTACTAAAATATTTGATTACGATACAGGAATTTTTTTTTCTGATATTTACCTGCCAGAAACAAAGCTTGTTCTCCGAACAGGAATAGCTGACCAGGAATTTTCCTTCTGGGGAGAACGCCAACGCCGTCACCGGGGCTTGATGACCCGACACCGTTTGACACTTTACATTGCCTCGGAGTTCGTACAGAGCCAGCTGACCGCCGCGGCCGCCGACTGCTATCCTTCGCGTCGCCGGACAGTGACTCACCTGCGATTACACAGAGCGAAATGTGTTACAAAAATTCAGAGGCAAAAGCGCAAATTCAGAGGCAAAAATTCAGAGGCAAATTCAGAGGCAAAAATTCAGAGGCAAAAATTCAGAGGCAAATTCAGAGGCAAAAATCCTCAAGTTTTTCATCGCCAATCGATTTTTACCTGATTGAATCTACAGACGGCGGGGAAAACTTCGTTCAGCGGTTTCGTCTTCAGATGTCCAGGATCGAGACAGTGCAGAATTATATCCATGACCTGAAAAAACGATCCCAATAAATATTTCGCTTGTCCGGGAACCAATTATTTGGAAATCCAGGAATTCTTACCTCAACGAGCAAGTCGCTCATCTCGCTCTGCATCTTGTCGATCAGCTGCTCGACTATCCTCAGAATCTCAGGCTTCGCCCTCGCGAGAACGCTCGTACCGAGGTTGACGTTCAGCGTTTGTGCGTTCTGCTGAAGAGTATTGAACCTCGCGACCTCGCGAGCCATCGTCGTGATAAACGCGGCCGGTCTCGCGGTGGCTATGAGCGTCAGAGCGTGACGCGCCGTTCGGCAACTGTCGGCCTGAGGCGTCAATGGCAAACCGTAGGTCATGCTCGGTACGAGCTTGTCGGCGTCGCAGCACATTTCTAGCAGACCCAGAAGTACCTAAAATGGGAAAAGAAATGTTTTTTTGTTCACATTACTCGTTTAAAAATTACGATTCCTCAATAGAGGAATTAAAAATCAAGATTCCTCGATTAAAAATTAAGGTTCCTCAAAAAAAGTACCTAAAACAAGAAAAGAATTTTTTTCCGTTCACATTCCTCGACTAAAAATTAAGATTCCTCGATTAAATCGATGACTTTACCTTGGAAACGTCGAGATAAGGTTCCCAAACAGTGAATCCGCGTCCAATAAGATCTATCGCGGCTCTGCGCAGAGCCGTGTGCATCGGTAATTTGGCCGTGTGCGGAGCGTGAAGGAGATGCGTGAGCGCCATGCTCGTGTGTCTCGCGAGATTATTGTTTCCAATGCCGAAGCCCTCGGCGACCGAGCTCTTCCGTCGCGTCTCGCTGTCGCGTCGCTGATTCGTCGTCGCCACGTCCTGACCGAATTCCGCGCCGATGACTCCCAGCAGAACGACGGCGGTGTTCTGTTTTCGCTTGAGCTCTGCGACGCTCGACGGTTTTCTCGTAATACTGATTTCCTCGGCGAGCTCTTCCTCCTCGTCCTCCTCCTCCTGCGCCGGCTCGCCCGGCGGGACCGGACTGCCCGACGGCGGACTCTGATTCTGCGGCTGCGGAGCGATTGGCTCTTGAGTGCTGTACATCGGAAGATACTGCGACCAATTGTCGACCAGTGACTTTCGGCCTTTGGGGCCCATTCTCCCTAATTCGGCGAGCAGAAGCGCCTGAGCTGCCTCTCGAACCTGCGAAAATATCGAAGAGAATCGTAAAATCTTTATTCAAGTCGAGTTGAACGGATCGTCGAAGTGAGTTGGGTGTCAAAATAGTGAATGACCAAAATAACGAATAGCTAAAACAGCGAATACAAAAATGACAAACGTCTGAATCTAGAATGAATATCATTACGGAATTCACTATTTAAGCCATTCGTTATTTTGATCATTCGCTATTTCAACCGCTATTCGCTATTTATTTTTTTTCGGGTTTGATGCAAACCTCGAGGCACTGATGCTGCCAGCGACGAGCCATCATCTCCACCTGCGGACGCTTGAACGTTTTAGCGCCACCCTGAGCCGCCACTTTGTCCGGAAGGAGAACGCAGTGCAAAGTTGCCAGGAGAGACCAGCCTTGCTTAATCTGCGCCTGTTGAACCGTGAAGATTTCCTCGCTCTCCTCCTCGGCTTTGTTCCAATTCACGCCGGCTCGGTTACCAGATCTGGGGGCGTTGAATATTTATTTAATTACGAGAGAATTATTATCGAGAAAACATTCAACGATTAATTTAATGTTCTTGAAAAAAAAAAAAAAAAAAAATCACATTACCTGTGCATTTTACGATTGCGCTCCTGTTCGGGAACGAAAGTCGCGTTGTTCATAGACATTAGAGTATTCGCCAGAGCGACGACTGCCAGAAGATGGTTGCTCGTGAGAGTCGTCGACAATTCCCAGTGAGCGCGAGCCGTAAAGGCTTTCGTCAGTCGATCCTGTCGCACTAATTCCACCGGCAATCGCTGCTCCAATTGCGTTGTAGGTTCGCCCGCGGGTTCCAGTTGCGTCTGCCACGTCGGCAGCAGCAGCGACATATAGCCTGTGTAGAAAAATTGGATATTAGTAAATTTGCAACACGTTTTTTATTTTTTTCTTGGACTCACCTCCTTTTGACAAAACGCCGAATGATACGGGAACCATCGGTCTGAGGAGTCCCAGTTTGCCCTCGCAAACTCTATCCAAGTCGGGATCCATTCCCCAGGCGTGAAGAAGACTCAGCAGCAATTGTGCGACTTCCATCGTTACGTTTGGCTCGCTGAACGCGCCGTTCCGCTTCAGACTGTGTCTCGCCCCTTCGTTGCCGTTCCAACCTTCACCTGGGAATTTTTATCGCATGATTTAAGATCCGCTGGAACATTTTGTTCGAGTTATGAACGTAGGCAACTACAAAGGTGCGCTTGACGCGATGGTAGCGTGCTAGAGTAAAAAAAATGTCAACGTAAAAATGTCAACGATAAAAATCGAATAAACATTAATAAAATAATTACAACACCGGTTTTTTGTCAGAAGCGGAACGCAAAAATGTGACGTGTAACAAACGCGCATTAAATGGACGTGTGTCAATGCTCACGAACGATAACTGAAATGAAGAAAAATTGCTGTCGCATTATTGTCGCGATTTTTTTTATTTTTGCTGGTAACCGCAATATTAGTGCTGAAAATGTTGAAATAAATGTAAAAAGATATATATACTCAAGTTAACGCGTATGTAAAAACACTACTACGCACTACACGACATACTCAAGCAGAGGGGGTGTGAATTTTCTAGTAACAAATTGTCAATCCATGCGACTCGGAGCTTCGAGCAAACTACTGGGAATGAAACTCTCAGCTCGCGATTTTTCTTTTTTTCTTTCGTTTTTTTTTTTGTTTAAGGCTGACCTTTGCCGTCGAGAGTCGACGGCTTGAGGCCAACGCTTTCCGCCTTGGCCTGCAACTTAGTATGCACATTTTCTGCGCCCTCCTTCATTTTAGCCAATATACCTAGGGAAAGAGACTACCTTGAAATAATCGTCTTAGTCTCCTCAATCACAATATTCCTTCTAAACTATACTAAAATCACAATGAGTTAAAGAAACGGTGCGAACGAAAAATTGGGATTAATAGATTCTGTGGATGAGAAGATCAGAAAATTCGAGAATCTAATTTTCCGAGCAATTAAAAAATCAGATGCCAGAAAATTACATTCTATCCATTTTCCTCGATCTTCGATTTCTTCATCGTCACTTTCTCAAAACGATGTTAGTGACATTCGTGAAGAAAGTGAAATAGGGTAACGATTAGGGAATAAAAACAAAACGAACGATCACAGGGACAAAGTAAAAGTGACAGAAAAAAAAATGATTAGGATCAAAAACACGACGAAAGAGATTGGAACACGGTACCGTGGCGGTCCTTCTCCTTAAGAATTCTTTCAACGTCGCCCGCTTTATCCTTGACGCGACCGAAAAAGTCTACAAATGGACATCAGGACACGTTTGTTTTGATCAGATATATAGAAAACAACTGTGCAAATTCATCGAAGATAATTCATTAATCAATGCCATCCGTTCGATTCGATTTTTATTGGGCGTCGGATGAGCGTCGTTGTCGATCATCTTACCTGCTATCTTTTTATGAGCGTCAGGACTGGCGGACTGCGTGAGTGCCGCGACTTTCTGATATTCGGAAGCCGAGATGAGGCCCTGGGCCTCCAGAGATCCGGGCGACATCGAGCCGTACTCGTCGCTCAATAATTGTACTGCGTGCCAATTTGTTAACAAGTGTGTCACGAAGTTACAACCCCATTGTTAATTATTTACAGTGGGAGATCAACGTTTTTCACCGCAATTTCCCTAGAATTAAAAAAAAAACATACCTATGAGAGCCTCGATATCGAAGAAAAGAATGTGGCTCTCCGGGTCCTTCGGATTGCTTCTGAAGCCTTGAATCATCAGCGGCGCTCCCTTCGCTTTTATCTGATTCCCGTGATCGTTTCCGTGACCTCCGTGCAACTGTTGCAGCTGATGAAGACCGCGTTGAGTCGCGTGACGAATTGCCGACAAATTTCGATGTCTCAGGCCTCGGAAGAAGTGAACAGCGGGATTTGCGAGACCGAGTTCGCCGCCAGTGGCGGAGCCGCCGGACGCGGCTATGGTATTCTCGTCGCATGCGTATAAAACCTCTTCAGCGATGATACCTGCAAAAATTTCGTAAAAATTGTAATTTAACGCAAATTAATTATTTACTGCAAAAATGGTAAGTGGAAAAAATGAAGGGTTTACCGTGTAAAACACGATCCAAATGACCGGTCTCCATCTGCCAGACGTAAACCGCGCCGTCGGAGCATCCGACTATCATGAAGTCGTCGAGCGGTCTCCACTTTATCGTCACCACGGGGAACAAGTGGCGAGAGGCGAGAACGACGCATTTTCTTTCGGCAAGGGAGAGGAGTGTGACGCTATGATCCGAGGCGACGCTGCAAACGCACTTTTGGATGCGCGGCTGTAATCAGAGACGTCATTTTAAAAGGTTTTTTTAAATGCGTTTTTTATTGGCATTGTCAATTAAAATGCGTTTTTAAATGCGTTTTTTATTGACATTGTCAATTAAAATGCGTTTTTAATCGATATTGTCAATTAAAAACGCATCTAACTCCGTCAATCGAAGTAACTTACGCTCGATTTTTCCGGCGGCACCATCAGCTGCGTAATTTCACCAGCATGAACGCAGAATCTATGGATCAACGTATTAGCGTAAAAGTCCCAAAGGCAGACAGCGAAATCCACGGAACCGGAGACGAGGTGAGCGCGATCGTAACGCGGTGAGACGCTGTGAGGATAGAGGAGACAGTTGACGCGGCCGGAATGACCCCTAAGCGATTGGTGCGGCGGCCAAGCTGCAATTCGTGGAATAATAAAGTAAAACAAATTTTAAAAAAATCTTCCGTATTATAAAAAAATATGCGTAGGTGTTTTTAGTTACCATCGAATTGCTGATGATTGCCGTGCAACAATTGCAGCATAACCGTCTGCGTCGCCGGAACGATGATGATACTGCCGTCCTCGCGACCAACGACCAGACGACCCTGCTGCGAAAGGTATATGCAGGCGGTGAGTTTTATTCCATTGCCGTCGCCGGCGTCGAACTGATCGATTATCCCGACCGGCGGTGGCTTCATCGCCTCCCAAGCGGCCGTCAGACTCGTCTTGATCGTCGGCGGCAACGCCGGCTGCGCCGATTTGTCGTTCTGACTTATCTGAAGGAGCTGGTTGGGTGTTATCTCTGGCACCGTCCAAAGCATAATTACACCTTCGCTGTCGCCGCGCAAAAGATACTTCAGGGTTTTGTTCTGACGTTGAACCGTCACCAGTCGCATCGCCGGTGGACATGAGAGCGGCTGTAAGTGTAAAAAAAAAATTAGTCTGTTAAAATACTGGTTAAGTATCCATTTTTTTAATTGGCAGGGTTCAAAATAGTGAATGATTAAAAAGCGAATCTCGAAAGTAACGAATTTAAAATGATGGACGTCTGAACCTAGAATAAGCATCATTACGAAATTTGCTATTTTAATCATTCGCCATTTTAACTGCATTTTAATAAAATGTGGGTCAAAATACTGAATGATCAAAATAACGAATGGCTGAAATAGCGAATTCTGTGATGATGATCAGATTTAGACGTTCGTTAGTTTTAAATTCGCTATTTTAGCCATTCGCTATTATGATCATTCACTATTTTGACCCCCACCCAATTGGTATAAAATGTCGTACAGGTTTTGATAGGATATATGAGCTTACCTTGTCGCCTGGTTGAGTGAGCGTGCAATACAAGTACGGTTGATCACACTCGGCCGACGGTGTGTGAAAGCTGTTGTTGTCCGCTACACTACTGCGCGTTGTACAGAAAGAAGTGCTCGTTACACGTCTTAATATCTCACCTAGGCGAGAGGGTCACGGTTACAGATTCAGGCGAGTTCACTATTAATGGAAAGGCAAACAGCTCTAAAGCTATTAATTTGCGAGTGGCAATCTAAGATTCATCAGCAGCCCCCGCGATTTTTTTTTAATTCTCAGCGGATTTTCCACAAATAGTGAGCGCCCTTTTTTTCTCGTTAATACTTAAGACACACAAAAGCCTGCACAATCGCGTGAATATACTATATGTAAAAAAAAATTAAATGTATAAACGTAGAAAAGAGGTAGAGCAGAAACTTTTGCTAACCTTCGTTTATTATAAACCAAATTTTCTGTTTTATCTTCAACACACGTTTTTTTTTTTAAAGGCTATCGTGTCTGGTGTAAGTTGTGCGTGCGAAGCAATCGAAGCAACGAGAAAGAATGTAGAATAAGCAGTGCCGTGCTGGTGCAGTAAAATACAAAATATTTCGTGAAGTACAATTATCATCAGACAGTTTTTTTTTTTTGGATTTGTGAATTTCGATGAGATGAGGGCTGAATAGGATTTTCTCGGTGATCAAAACGAAGGAACGAAATTTTTTTTTTTCGTTCACTGATGAAACGATTTTGGCGGAAAATGTGTGAACGGTGAAATTCGTAAACTACAACGAAAGGTGAACGAAGGAAGTTCGAGAGACAGAGAAAAAGAGAGACAGAGAGCACAATTATGAAAGGAAGATAATGTAAATGGTAATTATTGGGGTTACCTGCTGAGAGCCTTGCCCTTCAGCTTGCTAGAAGAGACCATGTCCCCCGTAGATTGTGGTAGAAGGTAATGTTATGCGGTGAGGCACATCACCGTAAGAAAAAAAACAGACAAATGCGTTAAGTGACTTTCGTGTTACATGATTTTTCTATTTTTTTTTCTCGATTGAGAAAGAATTCAGATTAATATGTACAACGAGGTCTCTAATGTTACTGGGAATTATGCCACTAAATTGATGTACCTTTATTTTTTACTATTTTTTTGATTAATGATTGCGATGAAATGGCGATGAATTTGGAAAAAACTGTTAACGAAGGGACAGTAAATTATATTTAACAGTGCATTGCGAGCGGGTGTCTCTATCGAGCAGCAGTGTCTCCAAAGATGAATCCGCCAAGATTTGAATATCCACATTTTTCGTTACCGTATTGCAAAGACATTGATCGTTAATTTATTTCGCAATCTTTGACGAAGATTTAGCGAGGCAGGTGCATATCGATTTTTTTAGTTATTGCGAGAAAATATGTACCATGTATATTAGATCAGAGCTGACTACCATAAACCCAACTATGTATATTATAAGAAAACGAGTGCGTTAAAAAAGATAATAATATATGTAAAATATATATTATTTAATATAAGAAATAAATTTCAGTGCAATCATTACGTGCATGAGTCTACCTTTCGATGTGTACCAGAACCCTATAATCAATGAAGAAATAAAGAAATCAATAAGTAGTGTCGAATTAAAAGTTTGAAAGTATATCACCGACGAATTCTTTGCAATAAAATAAAATATACAAAAATCTCTCGGCCCGTTTTTCCAATGTTTTGCGGTGGAAATTCGTAATTTCGATTTGCGCGCTTTCGGATTGTTCGAAAGGAAATTGCTGACGGTACGTACTTTGCTGGCAATTTGTAGAGATATCCGTGTCCCTCGTCGCTCCAGAGAATCACTCGATCCGCGGCCAAAAAGTCGCCGGCCATCCATCGTTCGCTGGTGGGGGCGGTGACCGAGCACAGAACGGAAAAATCTCCAGCGTCGAATATCTAAAAACGACAAAACGATAAAATATTTGCCTCCGGTTTATTTTATGACGTCGTGAAAAGGCTCAATTCGGACCTGCCAATATTTGGAGCAAACTATGAGAACAGTTCGTTGATTGTAAGGGCAGCAGGTCAACGCGAGAGCGTTGAGACATCTGATCTGTTTGCTCTCGTGTTCGTAAAGCGGCTCACTGTTGCGATTCTCGTGTCCAAGGAGCGTCCACACTTTCACGGTTCCAGTGGTCGTCAACGCGAGCACCACGTCATCTTTAAAAAGTTCGAATTAGTTGTTGCGACGAACGCGTTACCCCAACGTCGTTGGACATTTCTTTTTTTTTACATTCAAAGCAAAGATCAAAAAATCCTTCACGATTAACGAGCATTAACATTGAGATTTAAGTATGTTTTAATTTCCATCGAAGTACCATCTAGAATATTTTTTTCTATATTTTTCACACGTTGTTACTCGAGCTTTCCATTTTTAAAAATGATTCAGCATTTTGCTCTTTGAAAATAATTAATTTGGCATTAAATATAATTGAACGCGAGTAACAGCGGTATAAATATTGTCGATAACCAGTAAATCCATTATTCATGCGATTCCATGCAATCCCAAAAAATTCTCCGCAGTGCACAAATCAGAGATGGGTGCCTTTTGCTATTGTCGAACTATACACACTTTTTATTTAATTGCTCTATACAATCGATTCATCGTTTAAACGACATCTCGATTATAGAATAACTAAATAAAAAGAGTGTATTTAAAACTAGCCAAAGGTCTTTGACACAGTTGATTATAAACACAATGAGTGGTGTTAGTCGCTAATCCGTCCGCAACGTCATTCGTCATGCACCAAAATGAATGTGTGAGTGTAATGTGATGATTTCGTGAGCGTCGAATAAAATCCAATGTAAAATAAATATAGATTGTATTAATCTTCTCTTTGAGAGAGTCGTCGATTATACTAAATCAAAGATGAATGAGAAATTAGAGTAAATGCGACGATGATCGATCGACGGACTAGCAATGAAGATGTTGGATGCGCACAGTAAGAATCTCGTAACACTCGAAAGGTTGCAAAACTCAACGTATTAAATTGGAGAGCTATCCATGCCGCAGTTCATTGGTCAGCCAAACCACCATACGTTTCTTTTCTACTTTATTTAAATACTCATCCTGCTTTTGTCGTCGACAAGTGTCGTGTTTATTTCGTGTCTGTGTGTTTGTTTCGTGTTTTTTTTTCGTATACTTACGTCAGCAAAGTCAATTGCTATGCGTGAGAGTAATGTGCAGGTGTAAAATGAATGGCTAAGAGGATGTGTTATAAAAAAATCGGGTGTTAATCGATGAAGAAACTTTAGTAAGAGACAGGGTAAAAAATAATAATCACGGGAGTTAGTGAATGTCACTGGACTTTTTTTTGTGCTGAGCGCCCAAACGAAAAATAGTGATTGTAAAAAAAAACGATGAGAGACGAAGTGATCGAGAAAACAAAAATGAAATTTTCTCAGCGCTTTACAGTAGTACCATCCCACTTTCGACGTACATGCTGCAACATCGGTCATTTTTCATTAACGACAAATTTCTTATTATTCATTGTTTATTTTTTCTCCAAGAGAAAAAGAAGAAAATTCACGTCCCGTGACTTTCGAACATCGCAGGCAATTGTTAGTTCAAAGTGGCCGCATAATTGTCGGGAAAAGACGATGCGATCGTCAATTCTACACACCCATAGCATAATTTAATCGTATATCTAAGCGTCTCAGAAGCTTCCCCAATAAATTCGCAAATTGATTTTCGCGACGACGCAATCGTCGAATTTTGAAAAAAGAACGGAGGTAAAAATTTCGAATCGAGAAATAAAATAAAATCGGGAGTAGGTAAAAAGATCGAAAGGTAGAAAGCGTAGGTGTGATGAAGTGTAACTAACTTGTGTGCACGTAGAACCGACCTTTCCGTTTGGCCGGCCGTAAAACGTGCAGAGCGCTGATCCAGTCGGGATTAACGCGGGAACTGAGCGTGAACAGAACTTCCAGACTGAAGGGATCCATCACCAATACTTCCGGATAGTATCTGCGATATAAAATTAAACACGAGTCAGATTTTTACCGATAAATTCAGTTTTTCAAAAACATTTGTTCTGTTGCAATTTTCTCACCCTGAGCAAAATAATCTGACGTCCTCTCCGCCAGCCGAAACGTAAGGAAGCATCTGCGTGTGAATATTGTTGAGCTTTACAGCCTCTCTGCACTTTCCGTCCACCAAATCCCAGGTGCACATCTCGCCGCTTTCGCTGCTGCTGACTATGTAATTTTGCTCCATGACGACGCTGGCTCGACTGAGGCACATTATGGGTGCGGTGTGGCCGACCAAAAGACATCTCGGCGTCATCTGAGATATACATCAGTCATTTGATTCTCGTTTTCTGCTTCGGAAGAGGACAAATATTTTTTTTTACCTTCAGCGTTTCCGGATCCACCTGCCAGAGACATATCTGTCCGTCGTAGCATCCCGTCACCAAGGTCTTCTGATCTCGGGATAGATAGACGCATGATATGCAGTGCGTCGGAGCTATTCTGCCCCACAGCACTATCGGCACCACCAGACTCGGGCCGGCCGTCATTTTCAGTCAATCTGTGTAAACACAAAAAAAGTTTCACCTTATGGCTTTTATTCTATCTTTACATTGTTACTATCTTCGCACCCTACATCCGTTCTTGCATCATTCCGACACTATATACAACTACCCAAAATTGGGAAACGAGATACATATTTTCACTAAAACCTAAAAATTATTTTCTCCTCGGCTCTAAGTCAGTTTTACTCAATAAACGACTGCCTGAATCCAATGTTTATCTACGTCGCAATTGTAAGTTACCAGATCCAAAGTTACAAAGCGAAATGGACCAAAACAGCGGTGCCCAAAAATTCGGAGCAGAGGAGGAACAACATGTTGACGATACGCAGCGATTTTTCGTAGCTCGCGAACTGCGCGATACGGTCAACGTGGCCGAAAGTCAATGCGCAAAGAGCGTCTCGTGGGAATTGCGCCATTTACATTAATTGTAGGCAATATTGAGTCGCGCGCGGGGATCGAGCGGAGACATTTCGGCCGGGGAATCGTTTTTTCCCACGACTGTAAATTTAGCAAAAGCGTCTGCTACATCGTCGTTACCCCCGCTCGAAGACGTCACTGACAGTGCGCACTCGGCGCTCGTCCCATGTTTTTCGTCCGGCGGCTATCAAACCGCGCGAAGAGCATCAAACGACGCTCGAGTCGCAGGATTCGTGATAATTACCGAGCGCGCTGATCGACGACGGCGAGATTTTCGATCCACGGGGAGTGGCTAAATGCGCCGAGACGGGTAAGAGGCTCGCTCACTGCACTCGCGAACCCGGAGCCATCTTGGTATTCACGGGGATCGGAGGCGCAGGCGATCAGCTGTTTGAGTCTTGACGTCGTCGTCGTCGTCGTCGGTGCTGCGCGCGGCCCCTGCGCGTCACGCGCTGCGCAGTGGCGCACGTCATGCGACTGTTTTCAGCAGGTGAGTCGATTTGTTATGTTGAGAGGGTCGGTAAACGGATGGTAAGTTACCGACATTATTTAGAAAACCGCCCAAATCGGGGTCACGAAATTTATTTTTTCAAAATATCGACTTTTAACCTATGCCATCGTCCTCAAGTCGCATATTCTACCCCTGAAAACACTGGTTACAACCCTTTTTTAGTTGATTTTGAAAAAAAAAAAAATTTTGGCCGAACAGTTCGTCAGAAATCGTAGATCTGGCCGCCGGGCCGAAAACCGCCCAAATCGGGGTCACGAAATTTATTTTTTCAAAATATCGACTTTTAACCTATACCATCGTTCTCAAGTCGCATATTCTACCCCTGAAAACACTGGTTACAAACCTTTTTTAGTTGATTTTGAAAAAAAAAATTGTTGGCCGAACAGTTCGTCAAAAATCGTAGATCTGGCCGCCGGGCCGAAAACCGCCCAAATCGGGGTCACGCGCATTTCTCTTATCTTCACGGAGATGATTCCTGTTTTATCGACGGTAATACCATCAATTGGTAATTCACTACCCGGGAGAATATTTACGTAGTTCCATCAATCCGCGTGACTAAACCGCGCCCAAACATTAAAAACATAACCTCACAATCCTCATCGACGCGCGATGACATCCCAAGTGTTGCCGAAATCGTAACCATTAGTAACAAACGACCGACGACGCGACCAGGAAGGACATCGACAGGATGATCGTGCGACAAAAAATCTGGCCGAAGACGCTGAGCGACGTGGCGTCGATGACGTTTATCCTGGTGATCGTGCCGCTGATCTACTGGTTCGAACTCTGGGTCGTTCTGCCGGAGCTCTACGAACCCGGCACCCTGGCCTACTGTCTTCACTTCCTCTTCGGCAACTTCATCATGATCAACGTCGTCGGTAACTTCACCTTCACTGTACTCTGCGACACAAGTGCGAGGCACATTGTGATGCCGACGCAGAGGGCCAAGCGCGAGGAAGGCTGGAGACTCTGCGCCTCGTGCGACTCCGTCGCACCTCCCAGATCCTGGCACTGCCCTACGTGCGACACCTGCATCCTCAAACGAGACCACCACTGCATCTTCACCGGCTGCTGCGTCGGACACAACAATCACCGCTACTTT
This sequence comes from Itoplectis maculator, assembly GCA_964034905.1. Classification (NCBI taxonomy): domain Eukaryota; kingdom Metazoa; phylum Arthropoda; class Insecta; order Hymenoptera; family Ichneumonidae; genus Itoplectis; species Itoplectis maculator. The sequence continues at coordinate 187,365 of OZ035870.1, forward strand.
CTCATGTTCGTCTTCTATCTCTTCGTAGCGACGACCTACGCATTCTGCTACAACAATTATTTCATTTGGAGCAGGATAGAATTTGAATTTCCGATGTCGATTGTCAAGATAGTGTTTCCGCTGGCGATTTTTCTCTTTGGCTTCGATCCGTCCGTCGAGCAGTTTTATCTTATGCTGTATATTGTCTCCGTGGTGGGGATGTGTTTTACGGGTGTGCTGTGCGTTTATCACTTTCATCTGGTTCTTATCGGCAGCGTTTCTGACGAGAGGGCCAAAGGCGACAGGAGATGGGATCTGGGATGGCGCAGGAATATCGTTGAAGTCTTTGGCGAGAGGTGGTATCTGACTTGGCTGATACCGTACGTCTCGTCGGAGTTGTCACATAACGGAATATCCTGGCATACTGCAGCTTCCTGGCAACAGGAGAGCAGCAAGTCCAGATAGTAAATGTAGGCAACGAGCATTTGATGCATTTGATTTTGTATTTAATGCAACAAACGCCGTCAGTGTCGGGATGTGCAAATGAAAACAGTATTAGGACTGTGTATAACAATCCGAAGGACACTAAAGTGCTCGAGACTGGAAAAATAATCACACGACATTCTGTTTGCATTTCTGTTTTATTTTTTTAAGCATTTTTTGCGCCTTTCCGATAAAAATCGTCGATCTATGTAATTCATACATTGGCGGTTTTTATACTTCGTAATTCTTCCCGATATTCAGGTACAGATGTATAGTTCGTCGCATTGAGACTTACATATTTATATTTTTATTCAATATGTCCAACTAGTCAAACACCGAAGAACAACTGTTGATCAACGAATAAACGTGTTCGCCTAACGATTTCGAAATAAAGGACCAAAGTGTACAGATTGCATTTACAATGATCTTTTATTTGATTCTACGAAACGAGCGATGCGCGGCAGTTGCATTGTTACGCGTCGATGAGTGCGCATGCGCGGTAGATCAATCTTCCTTTTGGCGCGAAGCAGCGCGAAAATTTGATTTAAAATACCGCCGATTTTTCTTAAGTACAACGATCTGTTAAATTATGATTAATTCCCGGGGAAAAAAATGTTGTACATAAGTGAATGTTCCTTCTTATGCTTTTAGATCTTGATTCGCTGTGCTCACGCTTTTTGCTGACTCAGCGATAGAGCGATCAATCGTTTTGGCATGAGCCGACTGCTTCGACGACAAACGGGGGTTGCCACACGCCTTATTGTGAATTTATTATTATAGCGGGCTTCAATTAAGCGTCGTTGTTATATTTAGCCGCGAAGAAACCTATGTATACGGTGAACGCGAGGAAGTCGACTCGTCTGGCTGACTAAAACTGTACATGTCGCCACCCGACGCGCGGGACGAACAACTCTGTTTTGGCAACTCTTTCGATACTCCGTTTCGCCTCGCTTCGCCGCAATAATAGACCACTGATATCTCTCGCAAATTCATTACAATTGACTAATCGGCTTTAGCCACAAAAACGACTGCAATAATGCAGTGTTCGCTTTGTGCCAGAATCTAGTTTCAATTTTAATTGAATCCTCGACGCAATATAGGAGCTTCATTATGAATAATTTATTAAATGGTACAATCAAATTAATAAATTTATTATAGATCAAACAATTTTTTTTTAATTAAAAAATGATGAGTCGCGGATGTTCGGTTCGGAATCTCGATCGTTCGGTGTCTTCTTTTGGCAGCTGCGTCGAGGATCCAAATTGCCGCGTCTTGTTGTTTCCGTTTATCAGAATTTTCTCGCAAAGGAGGCGAAAATCGTCGTCGCGTTATTTTGGCTTTCGTCGAGCGTCACACCGATCGCTCGAAGCGCGCGCGCATAAAGCGTCGCTCGGCGCGGTTATTGTGTGTTTACGTATTTTCGAAGCTCTGACTCGTCGGCGCAGCTTTTGTCCTTTCGCAAGCGCGCGCGCGCTTATGTATCGCGTCGTCATTGTACACGACGAAAACGACCGTCGGCGAGCGGCGCTCGGACCATTCTAAAAGTAACAGACCCGCTATCCGGCTTGCCGCGTCGCCGTCCGCGATGATCTAGTTTATCGTGTAGCGTGTGTACCGAACGCTAAAATAAAATAGGGGTTACCGCGCAGCCATTGGTCGCTCGATGATGGACAATTAGAAGGCTGTACAATTAGAAAATAATAGTCACGTGGGCCATTTGGTTGGTTGTCAATTTGACCGGAAGTCAATTTTTCCTGATCCATTACTTTTTCTTCATTTTTTCATTTTTTTTTACGAATGTAAAAAAATTTTTTTTATGGGAACAATTTTTCCCAATATAACTTTTCTTAATTTTTTCATTTTTTTTTTAAATGAATCTAATAGAAGAATATTGTTTATGGGAACAAAAAAAAATTGAACGTTTTATTGAGGTCTGATATAAATGAGGCGCTTGACGTGCAATAAACATAAAATTTAATATCGCCTCTGCCAAATCGTTTCGTCGATGCGATCATCGTAGTCGCAGTGTCTGCGAATCATGAGAAAATCACGAGGAGCGCGCGCCGCGATGATCTTGAACGAGTAGAAGCGACCGAGCGAGTGTCGCGAGTTATGTTTATGCCTTTCCGATTGATCAACAGACGCCCACGCTCGATTTCGGCCGCGCGGGCCGCGAGCCTCGCGGTCGCTCAACGTCGCGCGCGTTGCATCCGCGAGGAATAGGAAATAGATCGGCGTGACAAGCCAAAAGTCAGAATGAGGCAAGAGATCCATCACCGATATTTTTTTTAATGCTTTTTCCAATATTACAAAAATTAAAACAACCAAAAATATGGAAATAAAAAAATGTTTGTCCAAAGCCAAAAAATTGCACTTTCGTCCTAAATAGACGTTATTAATAGTCAGGCGACTAGTTTAGTAAAAAATTTCTGAATTTGCCGTCAAAAGTCAGAATGAGGCAAGAGGTCCATCTCCGATATTTTTTTTATGCTTTCCCCAATATTAAAAAAAATTAAAACAACCAAAAAAGATTTGTGAAATAAAAAAATGTCCAAAGGAAAAAAAATTTCGCTTTTGTCCCGAATATAAATTTTTTTTATAGTCAGCTGACTTGGCTTCAGTAAAAAATGTCTGATTTGGCCGTCAAGGTTGAGGCCAAAGAGGAAACGCTTAAAAAAAAATCCCAAAAATCAAAAACGCCGTTGAACCGATTCCCAGCGATCGTCGGTGTCTCTCAGCCTCCACGTTTCGTCCCAGTTTGCGGCGCGGGTACGCGAGGAAGGGGTAAAAGTCCGCCGAGGTGGTGCGGAGACGGCCAGGGCGCCGCGCGCAGAGTGGGAAAGGAAGGGAGCGTCGCGACGCCTCCGTGGGAGTCGCGCTGGTACTTCCGAGGACACCACACCTTGAGGAATAACTCTGACAAAAAACACGCTACCTTAGGTACGAAAACCCGAACGAAACAGTAAAAAAAAAAAAAAAAAAATTGAAAAATCAATCAAAATTATATTAATTACTATACCAAATAATCGCAATAACAACTCAGATCTTTTCCCCTGTTTTTGTCTATCGTGTGAATTTTTTTTTTTTTAATAATACCAAAAAAAATTGGAACTCGAAGTTGTAACGAGAATAAAAAAAATGCGAAGTGTTTGTTTGACGCGCGTTTAATTAATCCGAGTTATGCGATCGACAAATCGTTCGACGTTGTCGCGCGCGATATCGATCGATCGGGAGATGGATCGCAAGTGCATTTCTTATCGTCGTAGTCCGACGATTGCGTCGATCGGTATTTGGCTTGGTGTGTGGATCGACGATCGCCGGTTGGACAGACCCGCGGATCGTAGATGTTTGCGCAGCCTTGACACACGAAACCCGCTGTAAATTAATCGAGGGTGCGATTGCGGTGGTGCAACGAAACGATGATGACTCGATGATGATCGATGACCCCGGTGGACGCGATGCTGGGAAATCGCGGGCTTCCCTCTTGGCGCCGGATCGTTTCGTGTTTAACCGAAGTTTTGTTATAATTTTTTTATCGTGTGATTTTTGTTTATTTTTTTGCCAACTAACATTTGCCATTAACACTTTTCATTAAATCCAATGCAATCAAAAATTACGATGCATTTTACGAGCCTCTGATTTTTTCGTCGCTTCCTCAGATTTTATTTTAATCACTGTGAAATATTTTTGTAATTGAAATGATTAATTTGCAATTTCATTCCAATCGGCATTTTTTTCTCTGTTTGATGAAAAATTGGTAGTGGATTCATTTACAGATTTTCGAGCATTGTATTTTTTTTTATGAATTAAGTCACAGTGGTTGAATAATTATTCAGTGGTGAATGGATTTGTGAATTCGTCGAGATTTTTTCGTACAGTCGGCGCGGCTGTAATCGATATCGTCGGCGATTTTAAAGAAAATCGTTTCCCAAGTCTAAATTTGGCCGAGTACGGGGTAGAGTTCCCGGCCTCGTGCGTGAGCCTCGCGCGCCCCGTTTGTTAATGCGGTTGCGTAACGTCTGGCGTCGACCGACCTCGCCGACGCCGCTCGCTCGCGATACTCGAAACTCAGATTTATCGTTAGCAATAAATAGAAGAAGAAACGGCCGAAAAAGCCGAAACTCAAGAGCGACCCGATCATCTTCTATACTCTTTGCAACTTTTTATCGGCACAATTACATTTTCTCACAATAACTTTCTGCACACTAAAAAAAAAAATAAATTGAATTTCATTTGCTTGAAATAAATTTGCTTCATTTAATAAAAAAAACAATAATCAGTATGATATAAAAAATAAATAAAAAAAAACGTATCTATCTTAAACCATTTAAAAATAGGAAAATAATCATACCAAGCGAATAATAATAACAGAAATGACTAATTCTGCAAAAGCAGTTCGCATTTTGCAATAAGCAAAACCTTGCAGGGGGTCCCGTTGAGTCAGAGACCTAAAAGCGTCGATGGGTTCTCGACTATTCGTTCGGCCCGCGAGAAAATTCGGCAAATCGAGTGCACGTGTCGCGCGGCGCATTCTGCCCACTCGTAAAAGTCGATCCCCCATTTCTCGAGAGGCCATACCTCGCTGGTCTTTCTCAGCCGCGCGGAATTCGCGCTCAGCTTGCGGACTTCACTAATGGATTTTCTATATTCGTCTACATAAATAAGCGTTTTATCATTGAGAAAGATTAAGCAAAACATAAAATAAATCTTTTTATAATCTGCACAACTGCAAATATTAAAAATGCTTCAATAACAATAACAATAATAATAATAATAATAATAATTACTATAATCATAATAAAAACAGGAATTAATAATGTTACGAATTAATAATTTATGGGGCCAGGACGTAACAAATAATAATAATAATAATTCTTTTTAATATATTTTTTGATCTCCCGCTGAACAATATTAAAAAAAAAATGTAACCTAAGAAGAGGCGACCGAATGGTCGAATTTCCGCGCGTGGGAAGGTTGGAAATGTAGCGGAAATGGTGATGAGAAATAAGAGAAACAAGAAGAAGAAGACGAAGACGGTGGTCGAGCTTCCCCCGAGCGTTTCTCTTGTCTCGCGTGGGCTGCCCTCGTTCGTTGTATTTTTTTTTTTTTTTTTTTTTTTTTCGCATTCATCCGCCTTCTTCCTTCTCCTCCGCCGCTTCTTTCGCCTCTTCCTCCTCTTCTCTCGCTTCTTCGCGTGCGCTTTCCGCCTCGCGTTCGACTCTCGGCATCGCCGCGCACGGCGAACGAAATTAGACGCCGTCTATTTCGGACCCGCGAGGCTCCCGCGCTGGCCGACCGGACAGCAGCAGCAGCAGCGGAGGCTCAAGCCGGTGGCAAATCTCTTCTTGCTCCAGTTTACCTCTTTCCCTTTCTCCCTTCCCACTTCCCTTTCTCCTTCTTTGTTTGCTCGCCGGCTTCGCGAAAAGTCCCCCAGGAATTTCGACGCCGACTCAACCGACTCGCGGGTCTTACGTAAAGGGAATTCTGCCTCGCAACGCGAAAAAGAAAAAAAAAAAGTTAGAATGGAAGTGAAAAAGATAAAAAAAAAGAAAATACGAAAATCCCTACATTACCGACGCAGCTCTGATTTAAACTGTATTTATTTCCAAAGGGCGCACGAAATAATAATAATAAATTATAATCGGTAACCCTGATTATTATTATTATCATTATTATTGTACAACTTTAACGATTTTTTTCTCAAAACGCGCCAAAAATACAAAATCGAACGTCAAAAATCGGTAAAGCCGATTTTTATTATGATTGTTACGCAAAGATATGTTTAATAATTTTTTCAATTTATTTCAGTAACCCCGATTATTATTATTATTATTATTATTATTATTATACAATTTTAACTATCTTTTTTTCTCCAAACGCGCCAAAAATAAAGAAAAATCGGTAAAGCCGATTTTTATTATTATTGTTATGCAAAGATATATTTAATAATTTTGTTTTTTTTTCATTTCAGATTACGCACCCGAACGGGCGCGAAGGACCAGCCGACCAGAAGACCAGAGTCGAGTACCAGACGACGTGAAGGAGACTCCGATCGACGAGACGTAAAAAAAAAGCTAATAAATCGAAGATGTCGAGACCGATACTGAGCAGGCCGCGCACCCGCGTTTATGGCTGCAACTACGACAAGGGCGAGTCGTACTACAAGCCGATGGTCGACAGCCTCGACCGGAAGTACAGCTCGCGTCCGCTCTTCGCCGAGCCGAGAAACTCGCTGGCCGACGAGATAGCAGCGCGACGTAGCGACATCGGTAACATCTTCAGTCGTATGCCAAAGTGGTTTTGAGGGAATGTGTCGCGAACGTGTCAGACTGTCATCCCGCACCATCCTACTGTGCCCTCGTTCCACCCTCGCCTACTGTTATCGCCGCGAGCGGCCGCAACAAAATTTCGAAAATCTTCCCGCGGAAATAGTAAAAAAAAAAAATAAAAAAACAAATAAGTGGTTCAATTAAATTTGATTAAAATTGCTGAGACTAAATGAAATTCGAGTCCACGAATTTTTACGACAAAAATATGCAATTATTTTACATATAAAAAAAAGTATTGAGAAATAAAATTATCAGGGATTGGGAGACTTTTTTCTCCGTCGTAAAAAAATTGCTGCAAAAAATGCAAAATGATTCTCCACTGAATAAAAAAAAAATAAAAGAAACAAATCAAGCCAAGTGATTCAATTAAATTTGATAAAAATTACTGAGACTAAATGAAATTCGAGTCCACGAATTTTTATGACAAAAATATGCAATTATTTTACATATAACAAAAAAGTATTGAGAAAAAAAATTATCAGGGATTGGGAGACTTTTTCCGCTGACGTAAAAAATTGCTGCAAAAAAATGCAAAATGATTCTCCACTGAATTTCGAAATATTGTCTCGAAAAATGGCCGCCTTGCGGAATGCTCGGTACACGTTAGAATAGTCCTTTTGCGTTGTTCGTTGAATTTACCGTTGTTGCCGTTGTCTTCCTTCACCGAACTCTGTAGTCTTCTCGCAATCCGGAGGAAACAAAAAAAAAAAAGAACACACACACAAAAAAGAAAAGCAAACAAGATAATCGAAACGAATTGTTGTCCGCCAATTGTCACATTGTATCGCACATCTGACTGTTTTTCAATAAAATCTGTCTCTGGTTTCTTTTACAAACCGCCCGAATACGTAATACGATATATTTTGTTATATACACCGTAAAAATATATATTGTGGGGGCTAAAAGAAAAAACCGAGTCAAACACTTGTACTAATCTCGTTACTTATTTCATTAACTGGGATACAAAAAGAAAAATTAATCAACACGTTTGTTTTCGTCGTTTTCACGCATCTTGGCGATTTGAACCTTTGTCGTGATTTTATATACAGTGTCCACCCCCTCTCGCAGCCCCCTCGACGACGAGTGTAGAATTTTGTGGAGAGCGACGGAAAGGTGAAAAAGAGTGAAAAATCGACGAGAGTCGATTTTAGAGTCGTCAGCAGCGATGATCGTCCCCCCGTTTAGCGCTTATATCGCCAGATTTAATTAATTATCATCAACAGCCGAAAATTCAATCATAATATTTCGACCCTTAAATTAAAAAAATAAAATTCGGGTCTCAGCGGCAAAGACGCAGGCAAAAAAAAATTAACCCGGTTACGATAGGTTCCTTAAAAAAGCAGATGTAATTACAACTCAAAGAGGGTCCGCGATTTTTGTGTATGCGAGTATTTATTTTTTTAATATTATCACACAAAAAAAGTGCATGTGCATCGCGACGCTTTTCATTCTCTCAATAATATCGCACGAAAATGTCTTGCAGAAAAATTCGCGGATAAAAAAAAATGCACAGCTTAAAAAAAATGCACGAATATAGTCGCGAATGCGCTGGAGTGAGATTTCTGTCGGAGCCTGAACCAGAATGAGCGAATGAGAGAGAGAGTCTGAAAAAATTTGCCTGAAAAATCTGAGCGTGAGAAAAAAAAATCGTCGAGAAGCCCACGACAAAAAAAAAGGCACGGGACAAAAAAAACGACACCAACATCACTGTTTGCTCGATTTCCAGGCAGCCGCGGCGACCTCGCGGGTCCTCGCACCTCCGGCCGTGACCTTGACCTCGAATTCGATTCGCCTCGACCCCGCCTCGCCCTCGACCCCCTCCTGCACGCCGCCGGCGCCGACGACGAGGACACGGTCTACGACATCCGCGGGCAGCGCAGCACGAGGCGCAGCATGGCCGACGATTTTGCGTCCGAGGTCGCCTCGACGACTCGCCGATTCCGCGCGCACTCGTCGATCGGCTTGGACGACGCCGATTACGGCGAATTTCGTCGGGCGGACGCGAAAATCGCGGACACGGCGCGAGCCGCGCGAAATGCGGCGAAGAGCGCTTTCGAGGACGCCGAAGTGTCGTTCAAGCGTCGATCCAAGTTGCTCAGCGATGAGACCGCCGATCGGGTCGGCGAGGAAAAATCGGCATTGACGCGATGGTCGAAACTCGCAGCCGCTGACGCCGACGTCGAGAGGATCGAGAGCGCCGCCGCGGGACGCGCTAAGCTGACGAAGGCGAGGCTCAATGACCTTGAGACGGAGATGGAGGAGATGGCCGAGCGACAGGCGAAGCGCGAACGTCGGGCTGCTGCGCTTAGGGCCCTTGTCAACGAAAACGCCAGCGCTGCATTGGACGATGGTTACTCGGCGACTCAGCAGCAGCAGCAGCAGACGTCATCGTCGTCGCTGAGCAGCAGCAGCAAGCGAGTTTCCGTCAGGGCTGAGAAACACGTGAATTTCTAGGAGGGAAAGGTCGGAGGACGACCTCTGGGTGACCTTCGAGTGACCCCATCGGTCACCCTCGCGCGACGAAAAAAAAATGAAAATTCGTCCCTCGTCGCTCTCGTTCCTTTGCTGATCACCGTTTTGTCCTGATTTAACTCCATTTTTTTTTTTTTTTTTTTTTCGTCATCTTGTACGAGAAACGTCCGGAGAGCTTTTTTCGTCTTGGGGATTTTTTTTTCGGAGAGTTTGGAATATAGGTTTGTCATCCGGAATGGGAGGGAATTTTTTTTGAGGATTTTTTTGGGTTGCCGAACGCTCCGATTTTTTGGGAAACTGACGAATTTTCAGTCTGACCAATGACTGAATTTACCACCGGCTGACTCATCGTTATCTCTGTCCACTTATTTATTGTTTATTTATTTATTTATCATACGTGTATGAATATACATACGATACAAGACATGTTCCTCCTTCAATGTTCGACTCGGTTACGCATCGATTAATTTACCATATATGAGTATATATATATATAAATAAATATATATCAATTATATTACGAATAAATTATGATTCCTGAACAGCAGCGATCGATTTTATTGCCACACGAAAATCCAGCGGCAGTTTTGTCGTCACACCGAATGTCCCTCTTTTCATGTTCCACTTTTTGCATGGTTTTCTGGAGACAGCGGAAGTTCCCAGTGTTTTTGGCCCTTAGTCGGCGATTTAGAAGCGATGAGAAACTGCGATCTAGCGCGTAGAAAATCCTGAATGACTTTTTTTTCGCACGAACGAGCATGAAGCACGATTTAAAGTTCAAAACCCAGGTATGTTTATCAAAATATAGATTATAAATTGAATTCCGAAATTATAATAAATATTCACTCATACAAATATAATTTGCAAAACATTACTATTACTATAACATTTTTATTATTACATTACGAAAAAAAAAAAAAATTGATCCAAATGCTCGCCAACAACTTTCGATTTAGATCTCAGCAGAATAAATCGCGATTTTTTTGAATTCCAATATTACAATCAAAATATTCACTCATACAAATCAAATATTGCAAAATTATTAAATTACGAAAAAAAAAACCCAATAAATGATCCCGGCCTTCCATTTCGATCTTAGCACAATGATTCAAGATTTATTTTTATTATTATTTTTTTTAACTTTTAATTATTTCCAAACACAATTTTAATTCCCAAAAAAAAACATTCGTCTCGAACTACAAAAACCGCGCGAATATTTCAGGTTCCCGGTGTCTGGCGGACTCGCGAATCGACGATTCCGCGTTCGACGATCTCGACTTCGAGCCGCCGCGCCGCTTCGGCGGTCCAACGTCGCCGGACGACGACGACGAGTACGCGGAGGACTTTGTGACGTCTCACCGTCGTTTCAAGCAGCGCGCATCTGAAGCCTTCGAACGTGATCTCGCCGAGCTTCGTCAGAGGCGTCGCGACATGCAGGACAAGATGTTTGACATGATCGACATCACAGCGGAGATTCAACGAGCGAAGACGACTCTCGACGGAGCAAATTCGGCTTTTATGCGTCATGCGACGAAATTCGACAACAGTGAAGACGTCGAACCTGAGGGACTGTCGCTCGCTGAGAAAATGGATCGCAGCCGGAAAATTCAGGCAGCTCAGGCGGCGCTCGAGGCTCCGGCGAAGCCGAAGCTGCCGGTCTTTAAATGGACGAAGATGGAGGAAATCGAAAGAGACCCGCCGGGTTTGATTCAGGGAATCTACAATCGACGCGCTCGAATAAATTCGATTATTGCTGAGGAAGCGATGACCGATCGTCCGACGATCGATCCGACGATCGAGGAGCCGCGTCGCCAACCGAAGGCGCCGAAGGAACGATCGAAGAAGAAGCGATCGGTCGTCAAGCGAAAGAAGAGCGTTTCGTTCTAACCGATTTTTTCTTTTTTAATACCGATCGGCATCGACGATTCGCGACACGTTCACGTCACACGATTGATATGAGATTGATACGAATGATACTTGATTCAGCCTCTTTGCTTCTTAGAATAAATTTTGATAAAAAAAATTCCGATTTATGGCGAATTGAATTTAGCAAAAAATCGTTGAAAATTATTTTCGATCAATTGGATAAAAAATCGAAAGATTTTTTTTTTCGCGATTTGTGGCTACCGGAAATGACTGATAAGAGCACTGCCAATAATGATTAAATCGCTCGCACTTTCCGTTTCGTCTTCTTCATATTTCTTCTTCACGATTCTTGCAAATTGACACTGACGCCATCGACACTCGTCGCCTTCGAACAAACTTGTACCATCATCGATTGTAAATAAAATTCTTCAAACCAAAAATTTCGATCGTTTATATTTTTTTTCTAAGTCCCTTTTTTCCATCCATCGCGCCCAGCAATTTGCTTTTGATTGGATCGAACATTGATGGTCGTCACGAGACCGGACAAACGACTGAGCGTCCATCGCTCGTCGAGCGTCGTCGGTGGCGCTGAATAAAATCGCATCGCGCGGTCTGTCGCGCGTCGGATGACACGCCTGATTGATTTATAGTAAGTAAACCAGAGTAGCGTGTCAGTGGTGAAATTTCGCGCGTTTCGTCACCGCGGACCCTGCGGCGATGACCCCTCGCGAGGTCAGTCTCACGTGTCGAACGAATCTATAATGTTCTGTGCCCAATTTCGGGCTAATTAAATAATTAATTAGTTAATTAATTAATTAATTGATTCTACCACGAATAATTATTTTTTTTACATCAAAAGAAAAAAAAATGTTGCTACCAAAACATAATATTTGACTGACTACAGGAATAAAAAAATTAAATAAAAATCAATACACGAATGATTCGCTGTTCGATCGACGCAGATCGATGAAGAAATCGATCAACCTCTGCTTTGGCTCGATCATTGCTACTGAAAAAAAAATGTTGCTACCAAAACATAATACGTAATTGACTACAGAAATAAAAAAATGAAATAAAAATTAATAGACGAATGATTCGGGATTGATCGACGCAGATCGATGCAGAAATCGATCGACCTCCCCTTGGGCTTGATCGTTGGCTCATCGCGTTTAGCAAGATCGACGCGCGACGTTTCGGCAACTCAGCCGCCGATTACAGTGGGTTCTCGGTGCCAGGGTCTTCGTTCCCCCCCCACTGCATCGCTTCGTCGGCTCCTCTGTCGCGTCGCAGCCCCCTTTCCTCCCTCCCCCCTCGATCGAGGGGGTGGGAAACGCTCTCGGCACCTTTAAATGTTATAGGCTCTCGAAATAAAAGCGTTACAAGTGTTGTCGGTCTTGGGCAGTGTGCTGCGATTTGTGACTATCAGTGCGAAGAGCGGTTCGGAACTCGCCAGTGTCGCGTTCGCTTTTTTTCTCGCCGTCGAATCGCCACCTTCTCGCCAGTCTCATTCGGGGCTTCGTGGTGCGAGGGACCTGCAGTTCTATCAGGTAGCGACCCTCGTTGATTTCAGTGACGAAAAATGTTCCCCAAGTGCTGATAAAAAAAAATATACAATAAGAAAAATTATTAAAAATTAAATTCGGGGGTTCACTTTGATTTTTTTTATTCGAGTGTCAGTAATTTCACGTGTTTATTTTTATTATTTTATTTTTTTCGACTCGCGATCCTAATTAAAGTCATTGGGTGGCCCGATTGGCTCGTCGCTTAGCTCCAATTGCAACGATCCAGATGCGCAGCCGATCGACGTGACACGATTTTTTTTTTTTTTAGCTTCTTAAAAGGTGGACGTGAAGAGTGAAAACAGTGATTAATTTTTTATTTTTATTGAAACAAAGTGGCCTTTTTGTACAGATTTCACTGTAGCGAAGAAGCCTCGCGCGTGACGAACCGAGGCGAGAATGGCGGACGACGAGCCATCGTGGGATCTCGGGGATGACGAGCAGCCCGCGGAGGAGGCACCGCCGCCGGAGCCCGTGGCGACGACCCCCGGCAAGAAGGACGAGAAGAAGGAGCGCGTCAAGCTCGACATTTCCGGATTCGCGAAGGCCCCAAAACCCAAGTACACCCTTCACTGGGTCCGGCCGCTTTTCCTCAATTATCGCTATCTCTACGACTATAGGTAAATATATTTTCTCTATTAAAAAAACAAAAAAAAAAATTTATAAATACATACATTAATTATATACCTCACAAAAATTGTCTTAAATAAAAATAATTTATACGAAAAAAACACACACATAGGCATGACAAATAATTTTTCTTCAACACAATTTTTATGAGATAATAATTAATTTATAAATGCATACATTGATTATTACCTCATAAAAATTGGCTTAAAGAAAAATCATTTTTAATGTTACTGTAAAAATAAATAAAAAATTGAATTTTGTTAAAAAATCTTTGTGTTTTTTTTTCTACAGGCAAAATTACTACAACGATGTAATCGACTGGATGAACAAGCGAAACCGAGGGATTTGGCGCGAGGAGCCGCGAGCCGAGGAATGGGGCGAGCGGATGTTCCGAACCTACGACCAAAAGAACACGGACAGGAGCTACAAGCGCTCGGCTGACATGCGATGGATCACGGGCTACAGGACCGAGCCTCAGCACTACAGTTATCACACCCGCGCGTACTACAGTCTCAAGTACATGAAGATTCTCTGAAGGCAACGAGCGAGCCTTCCCCTCCCCAACCCCTCCCACCAAAAGGGTGAAAAACGCGTTTTTCAAAAAAAATTTCAAGCACGCTGCCCATAAAAAAAATTTCGCGCCATCGTCATCGTCATCACTCTCCTATTTTTTTCCGGCCGTCGGATCGTATTTTCACTTCTGGCTCGAAACTAAAAAAAAAAATTTACTAACAAACATACAAAGACTTATGTATAGTGGATCTACTATGTGTGTATTTTTGTTTTGAACGAGAAGAGAAAAATAAACGAAAAATCTTGTCTTCAATTATTTTCACTTGTTTACCTTTGAAACCTTTTTTTTTGGGGGGAATATGAAGCAACGCAAATTGAACGAGTATAATGTCAACACTTTAATGTAGCAATGAAACTGATACACAAGTGGTTCGTTTGTATTCATAATAAACAACTATTAATAATTATAGTTCATATTAAATATATGTATATACATATATATATATTTTATTCATATATATATGAATATACCTATTTATATAAGTCGCAAAGCAAAAGAAACGATAATTGTTTCGTCAACATTTCGACATCTCGTTGATCCGTCATATACACAAAACTTGGTTGCCGATGCTTCGCTCTCGTTACAATAAACATATTATCGAGCGAGACACCGTTCCGAATATTTCATATCATTTCCTTTTTTTTTTTAAATTTAATTGTCGCGTTTTTGCGCGGATCTTGTTGCCATCCGGGTACTTAGTTACATACACACTAATTGAACCGTCCGAAGAACAGACACGACGGGCAAAGGATATTATTAATTATACGCATCTGCATGTCATGAGCCGTTGTTTTTTTTTGTCTGCGCACGAAATTCGCTTCGCTTGTGATGGTCGAAAAATGGAAAAAATTAAAAGAAAAGAAAAATCGAGCCGAGAAGCCGGAGCAGAGAACAGAGATCGTCGATTTGTTATTTTATTTGTTTTTTATTTCAATATATTTTATTTTTTTTAATTTAATTAACAAGTTAAAAATTTGTCGTCTCTCGCGATCGCCGTAAAAATTATTAGACCGCGCGTCCGTTCGATTAATTAGCTTTCGTTAATTGCGTGCTTTTATTTTTATTTTTTTTTTATTAATTATCTTTTTTGGTTTTTTTTTTTAGAATTTGCAAGGAGACAATATAGATGCTCAAGCTCGTGGGAAATTCCGAAAGCATTTTTTTTCGATTTATTTTTAACAAGCCGTAGTTAAAGTTCGTGAAGATAATGTTTGTAAAGGCGTTCGGAGTGATATAGAAGATCGTGAAGTGAGAGTCGCCGATAAAGTCGAAGCGATTCGACGAAAAGGCGGATAACGAGAGGGAGAACCGCCGATAAAAACCAGCCAACATGCAGCTCGCAATTCACGTCCTTAATTAATTAATCAATCAATTAATCAATTAATGCAGAAGTGTTTAATATGGCAAATGGAATCCTCGCGGAAAAAATCTCGAAAAACATTCGTTCCAGAAGCGGGAAATCGATGCAAAGTTCCTTCGTTTCAGATTTACATTTTTTTAGAACGTTTTCGACAGCGAAACTTGTCTCTTTTTCCCAGCTGTCGGTATTCTCGGAGATCGAATCTCAAAACGGGCGGTAGCGGTCCTCAATTCACAGAGTCGTCGGTACCAACGCGTCTTGAGTGCCTCCAATAAACGAGCGAAGCTTTTGCGAGCGAGAAATCATCACGATGAACGCTAGAAAAGCATAAAATGATAATAAGAAAATTCTACAAAGGAAAAAATAGCGCCCTCGAGCACAGCGACGTTTCCCTCCAAGACTTCCTCTTTTTCTCCTTTTCTACTCTTAAGAGTCTTGTCACAACCTTCAAGTTAAACATTACAAACTTTTACTTATAGTACAGCGTCTCGCAGCTTCCAATCGGAGATCCCAAAAATGATGTTTGCCACATTTCCTTCGAACCCTCAAATTTCAATAATTATTTTTTCAACGGTGCTTTTCACTTTCCTAAATTATTTCCAATTGTATCCGCGAGAATAAAAATAAAACGACAGTATTTAAAACCTCCTCGAGCTTCAATCAATGCGACAGCTAAGCACAAAAAAAATAAAGCATAAATATATATAAAAACACACTCAACAGCGGTTTTCTTCTTTCAATTACATCTGTTTCGCTTCGTTATTTTAGTTTAATTTAAATGTAAATTTGTTCCTGAGGAGAGAAAGGACACTAACGAGAACGAGTGTTATCTCTATCGTAGACATGCAATAGTAAGAGTTAATTGAAATGTACTCGTCGTTTTCCACGTTTTTTTTTTTTTTTCCTTCATTCTCTCTAACTTTACTTTTGATAATTCCTCGATGAGGTATCGTGAGCTCATTCCGTATATCTCGACGATACTATCACTGTGTGCATTCGTCTTTTATTCCACATATTTCGCATCGGCTGCGAATTATAACCGCGGTGCGTGCGAAACGTCACGAGCCTTCGAGAGATCCGCGGTTCTTCGCTTTTCTCGCACGGGGAAAAAATTGCGAGATGACACGCGCGTCTCAAGACTGTCAAAACAGTATAAAAAGGCCTGAATGAGTCGTTTACACGTTTTTTTTTTTCCCCACTTTTCTTTCGATCGCGGATTCGAAATACACCTGATAGATCGGAGCCTCTTTTATCATTCATTTCGCGGTGATATTCGTATTTATTGCTTCGTAGATTACGATTAAAGGTACGACACATCGTAGCAGTGTGCTCGATTTTTTGTTTATCGGTATCGAAGTTTACATATTTTTTTTCTTTCATCACTTTTCTCGTAATTTCATTGCATTTAGAGTTAAAAAGTTGAGTTTACCAGAGAACCAGAAAATGTCGCGTGTTCGATTAGTCGTTTTATTCGTTTACAGTGATTTCTTGAAAATCGAGGATGCAGAGGAGAAAGCACTGGTGATCGAATTTTCATTTATAGTACAATAACTTTAATTCGTTTTTTTTTAGCAAACCTTAAAACTCTTAAATTTCGATCGAGACGTTACGATTTTATTTATTCATTTATTTATTTAATTTAATAGCGCTGTGTTTTTTTTTTCATTCTTTTTTCATTTTAATAATATCGACGATGTAGATTAGAAGTTTGATATATATATATGTATATAATAATTATAGCTCTTATGACTTAATTTATTAATGAGCGCAAGACGAATAGATTTACACCTTGAGACAAGTTTTACACACTAGACAATCTGGATGCGTTTGTTTTTTTTTCTTTTACTTTTTAGATACGTCGGATCGCAATGTCCAGAGCAAGTCGCATCGATGATTCTTGACGAGAATGTATCGCGGTTCGAATTAACAAACATAAAAGAAGAAACGAATGAACGGAAGAAAAATTAAAACATGTAAGATTTTGCGTCCGACAGTCAGTTCTTTCGTAAAATGTTATCTAATTTTTTTGTTTCTTTTTAATATTGTTTCTGTAAAATCTCAGTAATCATACGCAACAATATTTCGGTGACAGTCGACACTGACGACAAATGACGAATAAGTGACATCGTTTCTCTTCGCACTCTTCACACTGATGTTGGCATATTTTTTTTGTCGCTTTCGTGTCTCGTATTACAATTAATAATAATTAATAACGATCGTTTTCTTCGCAAATTCTCGCTTTGCTTTTGTTTCCTCTCTTCGTACTTTACTTCTTACATGGCGCGTGACAGGCATACACGGATTTAACTTGGGGGAGAGACACACACACGCACACTTCGAGAACGCTCGTGCGACAAATTTTCGTCATCGCTTCTCTCGCAGCCGAAAAAATGCACTCGCAAACCCTTAATGACACACACGCCGCGCCACTTTATTATTACTTTCATTCGAAAAAAATAAATCTCTAAAACGCATGCCCGGGCAATATTCTTGCTTTGCCGCCGGTTAACGGGTCTGGACTCTGGACTTTGCGACGAAACTAATCGAAGCGTCGGAGGCCAGTCGCTCAGCACGATAGATTTTATTTTTTTTTTCCATTATTAGCTGCTTCTTTTTTTTCCTCTCATTTATTTGTTACTCTTTTTTGTATTTCACTTTTCTCGCGTTTCCTTTAATCTCTCATCATCATCGTCGTCATCTTTCGTAATCTCTCTTGTATATTCGTTTTCAACAATTACGCGAGAACGCTAATTTGTACTGACGAATATCATCATCTCCGGCTCACAATTTTCGGAATCGCGAACCCGAAAAAAGTGCTACGAGCTACTCGTTTTTGCTGTATCCTTTTTTTTTTACGAGTATCACGCGCAACGGCAACGCAGTACAAACATGTCCACGAGTTGTTAGAACTTCGAGAGGAGCGGGGAAAAAATAAAGAAGAGTAAACAGGCGAATGACCGTCGATGCGAAGAGATTTTCGTAATGTTTTTTGATTTGTGCTTTCGACGAAGAACCTCGTAACGAGATTATGGTTCACAGTTACCGACGGCCATACGAAAAAAAAAAAAAAAAAATCGCAGATGCGAGAAATTAAAATTAAAAAAAGCTTTTGTATCGAGAAAACCCAATCTCTTTGACTCGACGATAGTAACAAACTTGTGTGTTAAGAAAACAAATTCGCAATTTTAGTCGAAACGAAATCGTCATGAAATAATCCATAATGACAAAAATAGGGGGGCGAAGGTTACGTTTAAAATTAGATCATAATAATAATTACAGTAATAGTGTCTAACAAATGTAAGCATTATTTTTTCCTCACAATTTTTTGACTGTTTTCAGTTGCTTTCTTCGAGTTATCTTTTTCTTTCTTTTTCTTTTTTTCATTTTTTTTCGTTCGACGAGACGGAGCGACTGGACTAGCCTTACAGACTAGCTTGCGGTCTGCGCAAGCGCGCTGGGCCCAGTGACCCTGGACCTGGTCGGGTCCCGGTACAACTTACAACTCTCGTTAACGCGTTACGAACCCAAAGAGCGAGAGCGATCATAGAGGAGTCATTATACAATTTGCGCTTATTTTTTTTTGTTCCGCGTTACAATTTATATTCTCCGAAGTTTCGTTGGTTCACGTTAAGCGACTTAACGAAAAGCGAAACGCGAAGAAGGCTATCGAGTGAGAGAAAGGAAGCATTTATGCATCCTCGCATTTTATGTTACCTCTTTTTTTTGTCTGCGCTAAACGAGTGATAGAAATTTACAGCTGTACGCATTGACTCCCTTTCGATCACTGCGATAGCCTCTTTTAGATTTCTGCGTACGCCGAAGATCGTCGACTAATTTTCGAGACGAGAAAAGCTTCGTCATTGGCTTCACTTCGTCTCAGCGTCGCGACGAGCGTTTTTTTTTATTTATTCGTTTTGTTTTCTTTCGCTTTTTTCGCATTTGCTATTTTACCTAGTGCTATGTCTTTTTTTTATCACTGCGAGTCATCACGCGTGATCGCACTTCTGGTCTCAAGTGTCAGTGCGGGTCACGGGATGATAACTCACGGTTTTTTGCGTTTGTCGGTTTGATGGGAAACGGACTGGCGGACGTGGAGGCAAAGTGGGTTCGTACGAGGGAAAAAATATCAGAGAGACGAGAATGATGTTGAGAGGGCGAAAGGAAGAGGGAGAGAGTGACGAGAGCGATTGGACTCCTCTATGACACCGTCGACTGGTTGGGTTTTCGCTGGATGATCATTGGGCCGGGCCCCGATTCGGGGTCGCTAACGGCATTACGGCATTTATTCGGTCGCCCAGGGGCTCACTGAGCCTGTGCACTAGGATCGCACTGCAACAGTCGCACTATAGACGGATCGCTCTTAGCACCCTCAATGAACTCGTCCAACGACAACTTTCCGTCCTTGTTCTTGTCCATCTGACGGAATATCTTGTCCGTTCGCTTCTCCGGCGTCGACTCGTCCTCCGGCATCTTCATCACTGTCCCCACCATCTTGTATATTGCCTATAAAAAAAAAAAAAAATTATTATCATTTTATTCCAATTCGATTTTCATGCAGTTTTTTTCTGCGAAGCTGAGAAGACTAAACGAAATTTTCGAAAATTACGTCGATTTATTGTGAAATAGGGAAAACGTTATTATAGAGCGGCCAATTATCTTGCATATTGCCTTCAATCAAAAAATAATTTTTATCATAATTTTAATTTAATAATAAAAATTATTTTTTGGATGCTTTATAATAACGTTTAGAATAAAAACGTTTAGAATTAGTACAAAATATTCTAATTCGATTTTCATGCAATTTTTCCTGCGAAACTGAGAAGCCCAAACGAAAATTTCGAAAATTACGTCAATTTATTCTGAAACAGGGAAAACGTTATTATAGAGTATCCAATTATGGATGGTTACCCAAGGACTCTGTCTTACGAGTCCTGCGAGCGCTAAATATACCGGGGATTCTTTCTATCTTCAGTGATCTGACACACAGACCGACCGAGGGTAGAGGGTTGATAAGTGGTCTATTTCGAGACTCTTTGAGGGTGAAAAAGCGAGAGACGGAGAGGGAATAAACGCCACGAGGACAAAGTAACCATCGTCGCGGCTATATAGAAATATATATGTACGCATATATATATTTCTAGGTAGGTATATGGATACATATGTACATCTCTACGTACCGTGACAATTTCGAGCATCTCCTGCCGAGAAATGTAGCCATTCCCATCGAGGTCGTACATGCTGAAGGCCCACTTGAGCTTTTGTTCCAATTTGCCCCGTGACGTGACGCTCAACGCGCACAGAAACTCCCGGAAGTCGATGGTGCCGTCCCCGTTGGCGTCGAACGTCCTAAACACGTGCTCTGCGAACTGATTGGAAACAGAGAGGAGGCAGTTACACCACACGTTAGTTTTTTTTTTCGAGCCTCAATATTTACACTATGATCCAGAGAAAAATGTACTCTACTAAGTATAATGAAAAAATCGTTCCCAGTACAGAGAAAAGTAGAGAGAGAGAGGTGACACAAGGATAGCAAGAGCGACACAGCAATTTTTCTCGTGGCGAGAAAATCCCGCAGAGATCTGCTTTTTTTTTTTTTTTTTTTTTTTTTTTCATCAGCTTCAGAGGCGCAGACAATGCGAGGAAGCGAATAAAAATCGAGTCGTAAATATCGATCGGTATCTCAGATACTTTATCATAGGCAGCAGATGGATCAGAAGTCGTCGCATGCACGGTGCTAAAAATGTTGCCCTTTTACGATCAAAGCGCGTGGATAATAAATTGTACAGTTCCGAGAAGCTTCCGAAGGGCCGCTACGGTCTCTTCCTATTTTTTTTTTACGACACCGAAGAGGGTAACTTGGGCTAGGGTAGATCATCTCGATCCTCATTATATACTTTTTACCACGGGTTCATTCGGCTTTAATAACCATTTCGTGTCTACGGCGGTGACTGAGCTGTGTTTTGTGTCTGTGTGTCGACGGTGAGTTTAAGCGAAATGCAATTGTGTGCGAGAGCGCGAAATTGCAGTACAGATAAAATCGTAGGGTTTGCAAAATCGTGTTCGTGCCGCATGCTTATTTAATTGGTTCTTTTTTTTTTTGTTGCTGAGCGAGTAACAAGACCTTTACCTTTTTCCACGTCGCGTTGTCAATGAATATTCAATTGAATAAAAAACACGTTACGACATGATGAGCGATTGTGGGTAAAGCGATTGTAATCGAGTAAGTTACAGTATGATTTTTGTAAAAACGGCAACGGGTTGAAAAAAAATTCGGCTCGTCGGGCCGTAGAATTTTTATTGGTCGCATCGAGGATCAATGCCTTTACCTTCGACGCGTCACCGTATGGGAAAAAATTGCCGTATATCTTCTTGAACTCCTCGACGCTGAGGTGGCCGCTCGGGCAATCCTTCAGGAAGCCTTTGTACCATTCCTGAATCTCGGCGTCTGAAACCAGAAAAATATTTTATTAGTAGTAGTGGTAAAGGTGGTTTATTGATAATTCAATATACATTACAATTGTTTTTTTTTCCGTCCCATATTATAGTATATTAATGTCGTCGTTGTATTATCAATGGGCCATCGACCGAGGTCCTTATTTTATTAAATTTCAATCAAACGTAAATTAGATGTTGAAATCATTTTCGACACAATACTACAAATTTAAATGGACGAGTTTCCCCGAATCCAGTAATTCTTTTCCAGATCGTGAGAAGCACATTTCCCAGCACGTTTTTTTCCCCCGAATTTTTTCCACCCGGTAAACACATGCAATTCGCACCTCCGCGGCTCGTCTTTCTCTCGTCCCTCTCACTTGACCCTATTCGCGGCTTCCGACGCGGCCACCGCCTCTCGTCGAGATTTTCTCCCTTCGCTCTTCTTCATTTTTTTTTTTTTTTCACCAAAAATAGAGTGTCAACAAGGTTTCTACCGTGCTCGGAATAACGTTCAGCCGAAACGGGACGTCAGCGTCCGCGTGCAGCACGAACCACGTTGCTCGAGAGACGTATAAGCGAGCAAAATTATCCGACCAACCCAACCGAGCCGTAAAAAAAATAAAAATAGTAGGGTCACGGAAGTGCGAAGCATTTTCCTCCCAAATAAAGACGTCACTAAGCGAACTTTCTTCACTAAAAAAAATAATAAAAAATAGAAAAAAATATAGAATGGGTACGAAATATATACCTGAGAACTCGGTGTTTTGTTTCAGATCCTCGAGCACCTCGGGCTTCAGTTTGCTGTTCTGTTTACCCATCTCTGACGCGGCGTTTTGAGGGTGGTCGTACCCTCCTCGCGTTTATTACAGGCAGTGGTAGCCGCCGGCTGTGAATCGCCGAGACGTCTCTCGCTCGAAGCTCCGCTGCTGCTTCTCGATTTTAAATATACAAGAGCTAACTAAGCCTACGAGACTGAGTTCCTCCGCTTTTCCTGTATCCGTTTAAGTCCTCCGGCGAGTTCTCCGTTGGATTCTCCGTTCATAGAGAGCCACACGAGGCGCTATTGGAAATGTCCGACCGGTAATGCGAAGCACCAGGCACTCCCTGAAAAAAATGACAAGACAAAAATTAAAAATCGCTCCACAAAATCCAAATCGAAGAAATTGGGAATAAAGGAGTCGAGAAAAAGTGGAGGAAAAGGTCAACACACGAGTCACTCCGTTCATTCGATTCACAGTCACTCACAGGCAAAACCGGCTGAAACATAAACAAAGAATGCATTGAGTAGAGACAACGATTATACACTTGGAGCATAGTGCGATTTATTACAATAATAATAATGTTAATGATAAGAATAATAATAAATCGGTAATAATAATAATAATAATGGTAATGACGATGCAGGTTCGTTCGGTATGTCGCCCCGTTTGACCCACATTACAAAATACGAGTTCTGTGTTTTGATTGCTTAAACGGAATATCATTAACGTTTACAATAATAATAATAAATGACAATAATAGTAATAATATTCTTTTTAAACGTACGTATGTATATATATATATTTATTTATATATATTTATATTTATTCATTTATCTAACGATGTTATAATTACGCGTATGTTATATAATGTATATACATAGGTGTATCTATGAGCGTTTTTTTTTAATTTTTTCAAAGCGCGAGCGCATAAATACACCGATGAATAGATGCGACGTGTACGAATATGTTGCGTGGGCAGAGGCTATGTAAATTGCCAGTCGAACGTTATTTTTTTATATTTTTTTTTATTTGTTTCAGAAATTGTAGCTTCTGTCGTCTTTTATCGATTCGATATTAATCTTTCGGTCTGCGGAATAAGTTTCTCTCGGTTTTTTTTCTCTCTTTCGTTCCAGTCTCAAGTCTCGCGAACGTCTCTCTGGATTATTCGACAATTTTTGTGCAGTTTATTCGCTCGTTTGAGGGAATTACAATCGTCGCCGAGTCGACGGGGAATTATTTTAATCGTCGATGCTCAATCGATGCGATATTGACAAGTTGGAAATATGGGAATTTATGTACCGACGGAAAGATGAGGTACGTCAATTTCGTCGGAGCGGTGGTAACGTGTCACGGGTAACCGGGATTGATGGGGACCGGTTGGCGAATTAATTCTCGCCAGACGATTGTCGAAACGTCGACCACCGTCGACTCGCGATACCCGTCGACATCCATTCCTCCCTCCCTCTCTGAGCGGTTTTACCAGCGGCGCAGGGTCGCCGTTTGCGTCACAGCGGATTAACGACGCCGATACACAACTCATATACTCATATGCGCGAGAATACAATTGCTTATCCGGCTATCTGCCCAGCGTCGACATGCGAGTCACCCGCAACGAGGCTGTTACATACGCAACGCGGAATAAAGTGAATCACCGCGGTCCGCAAACTCTATCGGCGCCTCTCCCTCCCCTTTTCAGCCCCGCATTGGCCGTAATACAACATCTCGCTTCATTAGCTCCGAAGCCTCGGCTATCGCGTTCCCAGTCTTCGTCGCACAATTCATGAATATCGCTCGTCAACCTCGTTCGACTGTCCTGAGAATCGGACTTTCCAATCCGTCGATAAAATTTCACAAAATCCACCAAAATCACATCGTAACGCAAATTAGCATCGGATTCGTTACTCCAATTTGTGTTATGAATTTTAATTATGATACTCATTTGCTAAATAAATTATTATAGATGCAATTTCACGGAAAATGATTGAGTTACATTGATCAATTAGAGTGACGCGATACAAATGTTTTTTTTTTTTTTTTTTTTTTTTCTTTTTGGCGCGATGAATTTTTCAGCAACGAGAGAAACGTAAAAATATAGTCGACCGGATGTGAATTGTATTTGAGGCGCTCTACCTACGATGCAACTGCATTTCGAGAAACACTGAAGAATTATTGCTTTCGTCTATGCCCTAATTTTTTTTTTCATTCTTAAGTATCCAGACGATTTTTTTTCTTTTTTTTTTTTTTTTTCAGTTACATTCTTCGCACATTTAAGCAGACACACTTCAGCGGCAGAGACAACGGAATGACAATTTTCGGTCCCGACGCCATTGACCAAACAGCGGAGGAATAAGAAACGGTAAACGACGTATTTTCCATATTATCGCCGTCGCAGCCTTCCGCCACTTTCACCCTCGTCTTCGATTTTCCCTCTTCAGCCACTCGATTTCCTCCCTCGGCCCAAAGTATCTTTCACAGTCTTCCCAAACGACTCTCGACGCGTTCCAATCGTCGATTTTATCGACGAACGACCAGTCTCGATGGCTTTCCATTAGTTTGCAAACTCGACAATTCACTAATACATTTCGCGATAATTCGCAATAACAAAATGTAATTTCGCAATAACTTACAAAAAAAAAAATATTCGCTAGAACAATTTGTTACTTAAATTCCAAACGAATGTACATTCAGTTTTTCCTGCGAAATAACAGTGGTAACCGAGGAAATAAAGCTCGCAGCGCGGATAACGAGTTGCTTAAACTTTAACGCTTCGCTCTTTTCTCCGCTAAAACCCGGATAACCGTCCGCTTTCCGCAAGTCGCCTTTCTACTCCTGTCACGCCGAGAGAGATAAACGGTATCCGTAACGTTGGGTCGTGCAACGTTTTAACGAGCTTCCGCGAGGAGCAACGTTGCTCGCTCTTTTACTCCGACAACCCTAATCGTCTCCCCTGCGAAGGGCACAAAATTCGACGTATTCTCTTAAATTTCCCCTTGTCACCCCCTTTTCCTTCCTCCCACGAGTGTGTGCAATGAGCTGGATGATTGGACGTCGTCGTGCGGTGAATCCAAGCGACTAACAGGTAAATTGGACGAGACAGAGAAAGAGAGAAAAAAAAATAGAGAAAGACAGTCAGAGAAAAGTGAGAGCGAAAAAGTATGGCTTGAACAAACGTCTGAAGTCGGTGGAAAGACAGAGTCGAGTGCAGAGGAAAGGTCGAAGGAGAAAGGAGAAGAACGTCAGGGCGATATATTACATTATGTGCAATCAGCGTGCGGAGGGCAGTCGAGCTGAGCTTACAAAAGAAAGTTCAAGAGGGCAAATAGAGACCAGGAAAAAAAAGGAAAAAGCGCCAGGAATCGGTGAGTTTTAGGGGAGAGGGGTTGGAGGCTGAGGAGTGCAAACGAGACGGCGCAGCGAGAGTGACGGAGTTGCTGCGATGGTGATCACGACGGAAGGAACAGTAGAAAAATATAAAATTGCAGACATTATATAGCGCGCGAGTGGCTCGATTAATCCTTGTTACGCTTTTCGTGCTTGTTCATTTTGCCTCGCCTCTCCCTTTTGCTTCGTTTCATGGCCCGAAGACATTCTCGCGGCTCTAACGGAGCTTCCCGAAATCTCTTCCCTGTCCTCGGGCCATTTCCCTCCTGTCCCGCGGGATCGTTTGACGCGCACACATGCACACAGCCTTATAGAGCATTGCGCGAGCGCGGTGTGAAAATTGTAATAATTGGATTGTCGATGCTTGACTTTCTAATAGAAACTGTGTGCGTTCACCACTTTTGCCGTCTTCGTTCGCAAGTCTCTCTGCTCAGCATTTTTCTATCTTCGCATTTCTTCTTTTTTTTTCGCCACAGACAAAATTCGTTTCGCCGCATTTTTTCGTTGCGCATTTATCGAAGAATCCGTGACACACGGTCTTTTGTCTTTTACATGGATTTTTTTTACAATCTTAAAACTCAATCGATGGATGTTCGCTCGCGAGATTTAAAATGATTAGACACTGACAAAGGTTTTTTTTTCTGTAAGATACGAGACTCGCTGTACGATTAACTGTAGTGTAGATAGAGATTATAGTTTTTTCTGGCTTAAGTTTTTTTTTTTTCCTCGTGAGCTTAAAATTGACTTTACCGTGTTGAATATTACGATTAAAGCGTGTTAATGATTTTTTTCGCGTGAGA
Source organism: Itoplectis maculator (assembly GCA_964034905.1). Classification (NCBI taxonomy): domain Eukaryota; kingdom Metazoa; phylum Arthropoda; class Insecta; order Hymenoptera; family Ichneumonidae; genus Itoplectis; species Itoplectis maculator. Next base: position 213,994 of record OZ035870.1, read on the forward strand.
AATGTGGGGGATTACAACGGCGTGTGGAAAAATTGGGAGGAACGGAAAAACGCGAATTTTTTTTCGCCTCGTCGTCGTCGTCGTCGTCGTCCGTTTTCATTTCGTACTTATAGATAATATTTATATAATATTGTTTATAATATGGAGGGACGCGATGATATGTGCCTACCCTATAGTGTGCGACTAAAAAAATCTTTCCCGGTGTCGCGGATGTTCGACCCGTTTTTCGTTTGACGATTGAATGGACTATCGCGAAAGAAAAGTGAACGTGACGCACCGTCAATGGGCAAACAACGATGAACGATTTTTTTTTTCCTAATTAGAGACATGCAATTGGTCGAACTCTATCTCTAATAAAAACGAGCCGGCTCAAACTCTCCCTCCCACCAAATCGTATCGATAAAACCGCTGCAGAATCATCTCAACGCCAGGTCGAAGGGTCAAATTCTATTGTAGATCAATATTTTCCGACGGTTCTTCCCTTCTATTCGATATTTCGATACGCTTTTTTCCACGCTCTTTAAAATTGACAAGATACTCGAAGCATTTTGCGAGGTAAAAAAAATTAGCAGCCCCTGGAAATGGTCGTGCGGATCAAAAAGCCTGAAAATCTACAGTAGAATTCCCTCTGATTGATCAACGGGAGGGCGATCGCCAGTTAAAATTTGATTGTTATCTGACCAAAAAGATCTTTTCGTTACGTTTTCTCGACGAGGTGGAAAACATTTTTTTTTCCCAACATTAAAACGCGCTAAAAAGACACGTAAACGTTATAGTTAAAACAAACAATCGACTTCGAGCACCAAATGCCAACATTCTCCCTCTTTTTCTTTACTTCGTTAAAATTGTGACGGTAGTAAATATCGTAGATGTGAACGATTACTCGCCCGGCGTGCACCCGACGTGTGTAATTAGTAGTAGTTGTTGTTTTTTCGTAGTTCTTTTTTTTTTTTAGTAATAACAGTAGTATTATTAATAGTAATAGTAGTAGCAGTTGTAGTAGTATAGTAATAATAGTAATAATAGTGGTAGGTACATGGGCTCTCTTAGACGTCTAATAATTCTATCCACAAAGAGTGATGATTGTTCCGAAGGGAATTGTCTCGTCGGTGGTCGATTATCGCGATTTATAATTATTAAAAGCTTCGCGAATCGTTTAATCTTTTTTTTTTCCTCCTCCCCTTCCCGTTCGTATTTATATATATATAATTTCCTTCTTTTTATAGTATGTTACGTAGTTGCTAGTATCGTTAATTATTCATCACGAGTAACATAATAAATGCTCGGCTGGCGTGCAAATACTTTTTTTTGCTTGCGTTCTCTTTTTTGCCTTCCCTCCCTCCTTTCTTTTCTCGTGGTTCTGTTCTCGTGACAGCGCGAGCGTCTCTTGCGTCCCAGAATTAGGATTGTGCGAATCGATACACTTGGCGTATATTTTTTTTTCTTCTTTTTTTTAACTATACGTATTTACTATACAAATACACGAATTTTTCGCGTAGCGTGCGCGGGTTTTGTTTTCTTTCTGTGTCTCTTTTTTTTTTGTTTTTCGTTACAAATGCAAGCGCGACAAAGCTTTCTGTGCCCAAGGGTCGTGGAAACAACGAATGTGCGTAGCCGATTTCGAGAGTCCCGACTGATCGCGCCGCGTATTTTTTTTTTTTTGGCGCGCGACGAGCTTAAAAATTGATTTTCGAATTTTCATCCGTTAAACGCGTTTGCCAGATTTTTTTTCGTCGTCGCGACGGACGTGTGTCTTCGCTCGGATGATTTTCCGCAGCCAAACCGCTCGACTCCGTCTCCGGTAGAGTCGCCACGGCGCTGAGACGTAGAGAATGTAGAGAAAAAAAAACAGTTCAGCGGAACCCGTCTTCGTGGCAAAAAAATTCCCAGTGGAAAGCCGTCGGTGCTTTTGGCAGAGTCGCTGCCGCGGCGAAAAGTCGGTGAGTACGTGAAAAAGAGACACCGGAGGAGAATGAGGAGCGGAGTGACAGACGGACAGTGAAATAGAGAGGAAAAGAGAGAAAGATTCCAGTCATGCGGAGAGTTTCCGCCGTTCTTCCGCCGGACGTCGGATCAACAGACAAAAAAATTCGAAATTCAGTTCCCCCGTCGTTTCTCCCCCCTCTCCTCATTCTCTTCTACGTCTCCTTCGCGTCCGCCTCATTCGCTCGGATCTTCTTTTTGCCCGCAATTAGCTATATCGCCGGTTTCTGCAGAATCAGCGCGGATCGAAGAGGGGTCGCCACGTGGCGTCGAGTGAGCCACGTCGTCGGGGTTAAACGTCTCTGCTCTTAGTCGAGGGTGCAGCGAGAAGCTTTTGTGCACGAAATGAGGGAGAAACAGATCATTGGAGACCCAATTCATCATCGAATCGAATCGAGACCGACGATGCAATTAGTCACGGCCTCGCTTTTTACGTCTATAATAACCGAGGATCAGACGTACATTTAATTCCCAGGTCAAAGTTCGATTCCATTTTTCGGTGCTTAGCGACAAGAGCACTGAGAAAAATGGGCAGTTGTGATTACCAATCATTGGTTCGCTCTACTAAAATATTGGTAGCTCTGACCAACGATTGGTCATCACAACTATTAATTTTTTTTCAGTGAGGAGTATCCGCAAAAATTTACACTTTCGCTTGGAAATAATGAAAGTGTGGATCATTCCCAAAACAATTACACCCAACGAGCCATCATCGTCACAATTATTTTTTTTTCTTCCTCATTGTCCTCGAATCCTGACTGCTCTTTCGACATCAGCCCTTCACCCTCGTATAATAGCGCCCGGTCACGATCTAATCTCTCCGAGTCGACGTCGACGTTGTACACAAGGCAGCTTCGTCCGCGCGATCAATCGATCCCCGCGTAACGCGACGTGGCGGCTCATTTTAACGCGGCTTTCGACGTCCCGGCGACGTGGCCGCGACTCGTTTTAAACGCGACGAGTCTCGTAACGACGAGCGGCACGCGACGGCTTTTTAACGCGAGAAAACCCGACGGATTAAGCGCATACAAATCACGACGGCTTCGCCGTTGGCGGCGGCGTCGACGGAAATCGCGCGCGTGCAATCCGCGGCGATGCGTGATCGTTGAAACATTTTTTTTTCGCTTTGCAAATCTTTTTTCTTTTTTATGGATAAACCAACGGAGCTTAGCGACGATTTTAACCAGCGGCTTTCGCTCCGAGTGGATTTGTGTCTGCGCGGTGAGAGATATTACGGTTTTTTTTTAAATGTATATTTTATATATATAGTGTACTATATATATTTTTCGTTATTTTTTTTGTTTGGTTTATATATATACTCTTGTGTGTGTATATATATATTTTTGTATAGCGTCTGTTATGTTTTTTTTTTTTTTTCGTGGTCTTATTGTTTGAACGTGACGCGTCTCGATTAAGGAGCCAGCATCTTGGAGAGCTCCTCGTCCTGCAGGCAACCCTTGAGGAACTCGTCCTGCGTCAGTTGGCCGTCGTTGTTCTCGTCCATCTTCGCGAATATGTTCTTCGCTCGTTCCTCCGCGCTGTCGGCCGGTCGGTTGCTCGAACACGCGCCCAGCATGTCGTATATCGCCTGAAGAAAAAAAAAGAAACGGAAATTTATTAATAAATCGAAAAAAAAAAATGTTTGGGCCGAACAGTTTGTCAGAAATCGTAGATCGGGCCGCCGGGCCGAAAACCGCCCAAATCGGGGTCACGAAATTTATTTTTTCAAAATATCGACTTTTAACCTATACCATCGTTCTCAAGTCGCATATTCTACCCCTGAAAACAGTGGTTACAACCCTTTTTTAGTTGATTTTGAAAAAAAAATTTTTTTGGCCGAACAGTTTGTCAGAAATCGTAGATCTGGCCGCCGGGCCGAAAACCGCCCAAATCGGGGTCACGAAATTTATTTTTTCAAAATATCGACTTTTAACCTATACCATCGTTCTCAAGTCGCATATTCTACCCCTGAAAACAGTGGTTACAACCCTTTTTTAGTTGACTTTGAAAAAAAAAATTTTTGGCCGAACAGTTTGTCAGAAATCGTAGATCTGGCCACCGGGCCGAAAACCGCCCAAATCGGGGTCACGAAATTTACCAAAAATCCTGAGTATATAATTTTCTTTCTCCAAAAAAAAAATCCTCGTTCTTTTTCCGATGATCCTGAATATATTCGGCACGAGGCGCGATGCGGAAAATCGAGTTTCGGGCGCAATCTCCGCGCGCGTTTGGCCCGCGGTCGCCTCGGCTCTGTGTATCCAGGCGCCATCGACCACGGCTGGCTGATACAGCGCGCTGGAAAATGTGCAGGAGCGACGGGAAAATTTCGGAGAGTTTCGCGGTATTGTGACCCGGCCGAGCGTGGAGAGGCGCTCGCGAGTCAGGCGTGAGTGACGATTGAAAAAGTTGCAAACTCAATTTTACCGCGCGAAAAATCGTTTCCCCACGTGTCTCGCACCCCTCCTCCGTTCCCTCCATCGGCCCTACGAGGGTTGTAGTGTCGCAGTTTTCACCTGACGGTGTCCCGGAGGCTCCATTCGCTGCGATACGCAGCTGCCGCTACTGCAACTCCTCGACACACCGAGTTGGGTCCGCGAAACTTTATAATTGCGGCCAATTATGGCTCACGAACAAATTTTAATTAAATTCGTCACCGTCCCCTGTCGTTTATCATAATGGCCAATTAGAATGCCATTATGCGAGGCAGCCGGTGCCACTTATTGTTACCGGCATTATATAGCTTTTGGGTTCATTTGGAAAATTCTTTAAAAGACATTTTCGAATTTTTCTCATCGAATTTCGATTATTCGGAAAATATTGTTACCAGCATTATAAGGCTTTTTGGTTCACTTGGAAAATTATTTAAAAGACATTTTCGTATTTTTCTCATCGAATTTTCAATTTTTCGGGAAAATAACGCTGCTTTTCGGAACCAGCGGGAATTTTTCCATCGGATAGGGCAGCGAAAAAAAACGCGAGGACTGATATTGGGAACTTGGATTTTCCTCGAGTAAATCAAATCTTCAATCCATCGAAGCGCCATCGACGCGTGTCCGGTCGGCGATGCAATACCCTCGACTGTTACCGTATGCAAGTCGCGCGTTCTCCTTCTGACTGAGAAAGCTGCACGTACCGCGCGATAATGCAGAAGCCGCTCGCGAAGTATCGCGCCGAGTTGCGAAACAGAATTTCCCGTCGTACGTTGTGCGCTTCGAGCTCGGGGGAATTCGGTCTATTCGAACGTGAAGAATTTTCTCGCCGCTGGGTGAGAATATAATTATCAGCAGAAGGTCGTACTCCAAAAATAGGATCGTGACATCACTGATAACATTTCTCAATTTTTAATAAATTCAAGCATTAGTCTTTCATTTGACAAATTAAAAAAATTACTGTTTTCAGTGATACAAAAAAAAGTTCTTCATCCAAACAAGTTTTTTTTTTTTTTTTTTTTTTTTTTTTTTTTTTTTTTTTTTTTTTCAGGTGTCACGAGTCACGTGCAATAAATGCAGGTATCAATAGCCTCGATACGCATAACAGTTATTGATACATAAATTACAATATCAAGCTTGTGCATTGATATTCGGAAAAAATTTAAATTGTAAATTCGTCCGACGTTTAGCGTGGAACATTTTTCGAGCAGCTGCGAACAGCAGCGAACCAAACGAAAATACGACAAATTCGAGAGTGCGCGATTTCGATAATCCGTTTGTCGGTCGACTCATCCCCCCAGCGCTGTCAGCGGGTGTGCGACCCTCGAAAATTTTCGTGCACCGGTCCTGCGAGCCGCGAGCAGCACCCTATTATCGCTGTTATATCGAGAGCTCTGAATTGCGGTGGCCCGCTCTCGGATATTTGCATGCGCGCTGCACGCGACTCTCCGTTGTGCGAATTGTACACAAATCTACATAGGTGCGATTTCGCCCCGACTCCGAAATATATTCGAGCCGTCGATATGCATTTCGACGACAAACAAAGAAAACGCTGATTCGGGTTGTTGTTCCGGTGGACGATCTTCGTGGTCACCCCCTCCCCTCTTCCTGGTGAACTGTTGTCCCTCCGTTGTAGTCACGTTTGTCGCCCCTCGTAATAATAACTGATTGCAGCCGAAACGACGACAATTTAATCGGTATCGCAAATTTCGTCGTTATCGACTGTTCGATTCGCCGGAAAATGTGGACCATGAATTAATAAATTTTACTCAGTTCATTAACTGAGTATTTTTTTTTTTTTTTTGAAAAAGCAACGAATGCAATTTTTTTTCGTCCGTCAAAGAAATTTCTGCGAAAGTGAAGAGTTAGATTAAAGTGTTAATACTGTGGATCATTTAATTCGACAATTTTTTGCTACTATACCTGCACGATTTTCGTCATTTCCTGAATGTCTATGACACCATTTCCGTCGACGTCGTACATGCGGAACGCCCATTTCAATTTTTCCTCGGCGGTGCCGCTAGACGTCACATCGATCGCCAGGAGGAATTCCTAAAACAGAAAAAAAATCATCATCAGTATTGCAACGCAAACAATAATTCAGTCGGTACAACAGAAATAATTAAAAAAGGAGGAATTCCTAAAACAGAAAAAAAATCATCATCAGCATTGCAACGCGAACAATAATTCAGTCGGTACAACAGAAGTAATTAAAAAATGAGGAATTCCTAAAACAGAAAAAAAAATCATCGTCAGTATTGCAACGCAAACAGTAATTCAGTCGGTACAACAGACGTAATTAAAAAAGTTTCAACAATTAGAATTATTTGCTCGCTTAGTACGTGAAATAAATTCGTAATAAATTTAGCGCTAATTCGAGGTCCCGTTGCGGCTGGAGTCGCTCGAGAGCTCCGCAGTCCTGCGGCGACTCTGCGGAGCGCGAAGTAGTCGAAGGGTTTTTCGGTCAGACGGCGCACGTAACAGCCGCAACGGCGATGCGGCTGTCTGACCAAAAACGCCTCGACTACTGCGCCACTTGGGAGACTCGTTCCACTTGTAATTGCCGAGTCGTCGGAAAAGTCTCTCGACTGTCTCGCGTCAATTGACTCCTCTATCGCAAATTCCATTTCCTGGTAATTTTATCGCCGAGCTCGATTTTTCCCTCCCGAAAAAATACACATCTTCGGTGCGATTTTTTTAACGTAAAAAAAAAAAAAAAATCACGTAGAAGTGGCAGTTTGATTTACGACACGAATTTTGGGATTTCAAACGGCAGAGGAAAACCCTGGAAAATTGTATTACAATGTAAGTACACAGAACTATGAATATCAAAAATGAATGGCGACCTCGTGATTCAAGTGGAATTACCATCCGCACAGCGTGCGAAAAGTGTCCAGACAAAGAACCGCAGAAGAAGCAATAACAGACCGAGTCGTGAACCAGAAATGCATAATTTCCGCCTTCAGCCAATCCCCCTCCCCCATCCCTTCCTCCTTCTTTCCTTCCCCTCCCTACTAACTATTCCCAGCTTCTTTTTTCCTTCTCCCCGGCGTTCAGCGTCGTTCCCGCATCGTTAATACAAAGTTTCGGAGCGTCGTTAAAAGTACGGCCGGATGAACTGGGTCACGCGACGCCCGAGGTGAAGAGGCAAGAGAGAGAAGCAGCGGTGGAGGCGCTCAGGCCGAGCCGACAGAGGAGACACACGAGTGTAGACCTGGTGTGGAGGGCGCCGAGCTCGAGACACCGAGGGCGAGAGACTAGCCGGCAGCCTTCCCGAGGCTGACGGAGCAGCAAAAGTAGAAGAAGCAGCAACAGCACCGGCAACGCTGATGTTGGGGCTGACGGAGCAACAAAAGTGGAAGAAGCAGCAGAAACATCAGCAGAAACATCAGCAACGTTGATACCAAGACTGAGAAAGAAGCAAAAGTATATAAAAAAGTCCACCCAGATAAATGTATGGTAGACTTTGCCATACGAAATGGTTTTGCCTGAGAGGACAACAATATTTTTTATAATTCTCGCGACGATTATTAATGTAACCGACAATATTTTATGGTTCCAATTTTTCTATTAATTTTACTATATTATAGTAAAGTAATATAGAAATTTGACTATATTAATTTAAATTTATTAATTTATTTTAATTTATTTTTTATTAATTTTAATATAGTATTTTTTTTTTTTATTTAGTATTTTTTTTTTAGTAAAATTTTACTATAATATAGTAAAATTACTAGATTAGTATTAGTATTAGTGATTAGTATTTTACTATATTATAGTAAATTCACTATATTTCGCATTAATTTTTTCACATAAATTTTTCGCAATGTATAGGCAGCAGCAGAAACTGCGGATACTGAGGTTTTCAGAGCAACAGAAGCACCAGAAGCAGAAACAGAAGCAGCAGCAACGAATACCGAAGCTGACTGAGCAGCGTAAGCAGCAAAAGTAGAAGAAGCAGCAGAGCAGCAGTGGCAGCAGAGCTTCACGGATACCGAAGAGTGGGCCGCCGCCTCTTTGCTCTTCCTGACCCCTGGAGGGTCTTCTCGGCTGCGCCGCCTCCTCGTCATATTGACCCTACCGACGTTTCGCAACCCCACGTCGCCGACCTCCGTCGCGCCCGGCAACCCCTTTAGCTTCGACCTCACATTTAGATGCACACGACTCCCGCAACTCTTTTCTCTTCCTCCTCTTCTTCTTCGTTCCTTTCTTTTATGTTCTCCTTCCTCCCAACGGAGTAACTGCCGGAGTTGCCTTCCGGCTAATCGCTGCTGGGGTCTTCGTTTTAAAGAGCGAGAAGGAGAATGGAAAAGCGAGAAAGAGGAAAAAATTGAGACTCGACTATGCGGCAGTGAAAACGGAATTGCATAGTCAGACGAGGCGGCAGAATTTTTTTTATAGAATTTTTTTATTTTATGTTTAGTGCATTTTTCGAGATTGAAAATTATCTCGCAGCCGTCTCAGATAATCTGACTATGTTCTGCCAAATTTTTATATTCATTTTAAGGACTCTTGGAACGAGATGAGAGAAAGAGAGAGAGGCGAAAATTTCACTGCGAGAAAAACGAAAGACCAGCGCTGCTACTGGAATCCAGGATAAAAGGAATTTTCCAGCCGCGCGCCAAGATCATTTAAACCGGGGAAGAAAGTATAAAAAAAAACGCTGCGAGGAGGCTCCAGAGTTTATTTTCTCCTCTTCGCTCCGTCGCGTCTAAACTCTCGCGGCGAGAGCGAAGGAAAACCTTTTGTGCGGGCAGCTCGGACGAAACTTCAAAGTCCTCGAGCGCGTCGTATAATAAACGTGTACTAAAAAAAAGGAAAGAAAAGAGAAAGCACCTCACGCAGTGGAAGCAGCTTTGTATATACGTGGGAATATTTGTACGTATATACAACGTACGTGCAGGGGGGGGGGGGGGGGGGGGGGCTTTAACGTACGCCCGGAGGGAAAATGCGACGAAAAAAAAAAATCGAGGGGGAGAAAGTTGCCGCTCGTGTAGGAAAAGTGCTGGAAGAAGTGGAGAAGGGGGCGCAGAGGAGTTGAGCCCCCCTCCCCCCTCCCCCCCTCCCCCTGCGAGTTAGTTGGAGGTGTTATGCGTGATTAATAATTCACATCGACGCCTCGGCGCCGACGTTGCCCAACTTCGCATAAATTACTTTTTGCGACAATTAAAAAAAATTATTCATTAAAAAATTAAAAGCGTGAAATTAAAGTGATCAATTTATTTTTAGAGCTTTTTTGGGTTTTTTTAATTCTTTATTTTAGTCCTTTGGCAGAATATTTTCGGATTAAAATGCAAGCTGCAGAAATGAAAAGCGTGAAATTAAATTGATTATTAATTTATTTTTAGAGCTGTTTTGGGTTAAAAAAAAATTCATTATTTTAGTTCTTAGACAGAACATTTTCGGATTAAAATGCAAGGTGCAAAAATGAAAAGCGTGAAATTAAAGTGACCATCAATTTATTTTCAGAGCTTTTTTTGGGGTCCAAACAAAATTCTTTATTTTAGTCCTTTGACAGAAAATGTTTGGGTTAAAATAAAATGAAAAGAAAAGTTTAAGCTGCATTTTAAGCTGCATTTTCACCGCGTTAACGGGTCCCTTTGTGCGCCTAAACTATTGACCCACATGTGCCAAGGGTCACGACGTAGCTGAGTCAAACGGCGGGGTCAACGTGGCCGCCGCCGCCGCCCACCGCAAAACGGTCAACCGTTCGTTTGTCGAGGCAGCTCGAGGTGGGCGCCACTCGCGGAGTGTCAATGAGAACTCGTCATTAGGCCGCTCTCATTGGCCGCGGCGCAAGGCGGACTCTGTCGGTGACTCCTGGCTGCGTCCGTGTTTCCCTGTTTGTGTCGGCTCGGTGTTTGGACTGTTGGCTTCTGTATCTCGTCGTCGCTCTCCGTGCGCTCGCTGCTGCTCCCTATTTGCAAATCCCACGTGCGCTCGGTGCGCCCCGAATGCCCGAGCTCGATGCAAACACGCTCGTCGCGTTTCGAGCCTTCGAGTTAACCCTCAACAACGTCGACAAACACCAACGACGACCGCGAATTGCGTGGCAATTACCGAGTCGCGTCTGCACTTTCGGTTAATTCGAGACTACTGTCGGAAATCATGTTACAATTGATTTTCTCTCCACTTAATTTTTTTTTCACTAGGAAAAATGACCCACACCATTTTTGACAAAAAAAAAAAAAATTCGATTTAACGAAGTGTTAAAACCCTATCCGATGGGAAATTTTCCGCTGATTCCAAATATGATCGGTATTTGCCCGAAAAATAAAAAATTTGAGGAGAAAAATGCGAAAAACGATTTTTCACTTTTTCCCAATTTTTGCACTTTACTAAAATCGGTGTAATTTTTCTTTGGAACGATATAATCGGGATTTTCTTTTTGCATTCGAAAGAAAACTCTTCAACGAAGAGAATGCCGCCAGGCGGAACGCGATATCTCGATTTTCCGATTTTTTGCAGATTTTTAAAGTTGACCCTCAAAAATCGCAAATTTTTAGAAGGGGTACCCCTTCTATAAAATTGCGATTTTTGGCGAAAAAAAAATTTTCGATTTAACGAAGTTTTAAAACCCTATCCGATGGCAAATTTCCCGCTGATTCCAAAAACGACAGGTGTTTGCTCGAAAAATCGAAAATTCGAGGAGAAAAACGCGAAAAACCAATTTTTCTTCTGTCAAACTGCCAAATTTCGCGATATTAAACATCAAACTGCTGCCGGTTTCCCAACGACCAATCAGATGCTGAAGAAATCAACAACAATGGTTGCTCACGAACTTTTTAAATTAACCCCAACCCAAGTCAGTTCCTAACCGGGCCTTGTCACGGCCACCCTGATTTGGGTCCCATTCCAACGCCAAAAAAATCCTAGACCACGACCCTAAGTCCCAGACTTTGATTCGTTGGCACACGAATCAGACTGCAAAACCCAAGTAAAACCCATCGCTGGTAAAATCCAACATTTCCCAGCCCAGAAATTCCGACTCAGGCGATAAAGTCGCGAATACCCCAAATGCTCGTCGGACTGTTCAGCGCTCGCGCCCCGCTTTACGACTATTGTATTTACGGTTGGCGCGCGCAGCGCTGAGAGAACCAACGGTATCTCAAGTTTTAGTGGCAATCTCCCGAGTACGCAACGGTGGAGTATTGTACACCGCTCGTTTTGTACGCCCGAACGGCTCGCAGCAAGACGAACCCACGGACGCTGAGAGTCGCTGCTCTCCGGTGTCTCCGTTTGGCGAACGAGGGGCAAATGCGTTTCTCCACTCGGCGGCTCCTTGGCTCCCATAGACGCAGCTCCTCCCTCTGAGTTCTCCGGGTATCCTCTCTGCAATTGCTCCCGTCGTACCCGACTGGAGAACCTGGAGGAAGGGGAGGGGGAAGGGGGGAGGGGACGTTGAAAGCGGGATTTGAGCGCGGTCCAAAGTGTTTTGGTTTCGTGCCGGGAATATTTAACCAGCTGTGCTCCGAAGCGCTTCGCTAGGCGCCGACGAGTTTCTCACGCCTCACGCCTCGTGTTATGCACGCGAATAACACAACTGTGGCGCGTTATGCGCCACAGAGTGGCGCTACACGCCTCGAAGTAGGTGACGCTCGGAGCAGGAATTGCCACGAGGGAATTAACGCGCGGTAGTAGAGTCGAGACGATGCTGCGGGCTTTCCAGATTTTTTTTTTTTTTTTTTTGAGACAACAAACAAATAGCATATTTGCAGGGGTTGAATACGACACGTGCAGCTTTCAAGCGGTCGCAGTGATGATGAGTCGTTTATTATGCATCGGCGGAGTTGCCGCAAAGAGCTGATGTCAAATCCGTGAAAATATGAGAATTTATTTATTTAAAAAAAAATTTTTTTAGGCTCCGAGAGTCGAGTTTTTTTTTAGTGTAGATTTTTCTCTGTGAATTCCGAGCGTTTAGACTAATTGAGAGGAAAATAGAAAATAGTGACTTGGGGATTATTGACGTTTCACTTCCGGCGGCAAAGCAGATCGTTAATCGAAGTCCTTGCGACGATGGATCTCGAAATAAAAATGTAATCACAGTTGGAATTATGATTTAATTCGGAGATGGCAGAATTAAATCATAATTCCAATTGCGAAAACATTGTTGGATTGTATTGGAATTAGAGGCCTGATTTTTAGGTTGAAATCCGTCGTTGGGACTTTGCCCGACTGAGGGTGGGAATTTTATTGTCCCGTTTCACCGCGTCTCTTATCTTCATTGGATTCTCGCGGAAAACCAGCGATTCAGCTCGATTGACCGTGAATTTACGGTCGCGCTGAGCCATTCGAGCCGACTCTTTGAGAGGGAAGGGAGGGGGGCACCACTTTGAGGCACCAGTTTCGCCAATTGCGATTGGAGAATTTCCAACGAACGGGCGGAAAATTAAGAGCCACCCTGGTGTATACCCCCCCCCCCCCCTTCTTCCCCCTCAGGCTCTCTCAATCCTCTTCAATCAAGGGTGGAAAAATCGTCGAAACTCTGGGGTCCGAGTGCGGTCGGACGGAATTTTTTATGCGAAAGCCAATCACCGCTTGAAAAGGGTACAAAATTGTAACTCTGACGAGTTACTTTTTTTTCCTCCCTTTTATTCGCAATTCTTCGTCGGAGAAACTTCGTTTTCGAATTAGCGGAATATTCTCCCTATTTCCAATTTCACTACAAGCAAAAAAAAAAAAGTGGCAGATTTTAATTATTTTTGGATCCAAGAATTTCTGTTCTATAAAAATATATTATCTTCTGTTCTATAAAATAAATACGAATAAAAAAATCTGTAGAATTTCTATTACATTCGACCGAAGCCAGGCACTGATCAAACCCGGACTAGGATTACAGGACCCAGCCTAGGGCCTGACTAGCGCCAAGTAATGCTGTAAATTTTCCACCAGAGCATAAATGTAAATTTTCATAAGTGTAAATTTTCCATTTACATGGCTGCGAGTGTTGAATATTCGACAAGATTTGATCCAAAATGGCGTACACGAAAATTTGTGGAGGAAACGTTCGAGCTGCTCGAAGCGTCAACGGTGTTTGACATTCGTGTCGCCTGTATCGCGTTTACATCGGAGCGTTGAAATATTGAAACTGCTAGAACGCTACGTGTAGTAAACAGTAATACCGCCTCTCGGTTATGGAGAGAAACGTGTTTGATTTCGAGACGTCGCAGGCGTTTTGCGGTTAGCATCGTCGTCGACGTCGTCGACGTCGTCATCATAACCGCTCATCACCCCTTTGGCCTGTCGGAATCTCGTTTCCAAGGTACAAACAACACAGAGCGGAAACTTTGACGAAAGTGTAAATAGGGGCCGAGAAATTGGGGGGAGGGGGGATTTTGTGTCGCGAGTTCCAAGTCTCTCCTGCCCAGCCCACTACTTAAGGTCGTAACTTTAATTAACGGTAGTAGTGGCGGCAATGCCTTCCCCCTCCCCTCAATCCTCTCTCTCTCTCGCCTCTCACCATTTTCGAGCACCACTGTTAATGCTTCCTCAGCTTCGCCGCTCGCTGCATTTCGTCCCGGCTTTAATTGCAGTGTTTGGGTAGCTCTTTCACTCCACCTCGATACACAGAGAGCTCGGCGCCGGACTCGACAAACGGGAGAAAAACTTTTTTTCTCTCCTGGAAATTTTACTGTGAATTATTTCAACAGCGACGATCGATGAGCGTTATTCATGGGACGAGTGAGAGAATATTATTAATGGTGGAAAAAATAGCGAAAACGTTTTCAGTCATTTTTTGGGGCCGTCGAAAAGTCACTGATAATTATTTTATTTTTTTGTTCCCAGGGAGAAATTCCCAAGAAATCAGGTATTTTTGGGTGATTTTGGAGCCGTCGAAAAATCATTGATAATTATTTTATTTATTTTTTTCCCAGCGAGAAATACCCGAGAAATCAGTTATTTTTGGGGAACTTTGGAGTCGTCGAAAAGTCATTGATAATTATTTTATTTTATTTGTTCCCAGGGAGAAATACATATTTTCCTAGCGAGGGGTAATAATTCCTTCGGATTTTCCCTCCGCATGATAATTAGGATTTCCATTTGGTCGAACGTCTCGAGGATGATGCGAACGTTCGCCACCCTTAAGACTCTCGTGTCGCGAGTGACCTGGACGCAAGGAGCTTCGCTCTCAGACTCGATGCTCGCCGTCCGGAGTCGTAGGAGAGGCCAAGGAGTAGGGGAGGGGGATGGTTAATATGGGACGAAAAGAGAAGAAGCAGAGGTGCAGAAAAGGAAGAGTCAGGGGCCAAGGAGGGCGACCCTCGGGAGAGCCCTCGACGAGACCGAACGCTCTTCGCGTGGAGGTGACGGGAGGGGTTTGAGGGGGTTGAGGGGGTTGGTGAGGGTGGCGAACGTGGCATCAGTTCCTCTCACTCGACCCCGGATCTTCGATTTTGCATTTAATAGCCGAGTCACTGTGCCCGTAAATCGCGTGCGGGAATGGAAACTCGTTTTACCCGAAGTCGAAGGCTCTGAGCTCGTCTTCATGGCTCAGCCATTTAATCTCTGATCATTTTTTTATTTTTTTTTACTTTTTACCCTCAATTCCTTTCTTCGGAAGTCTGCCTCTAATATTCGGATGGACTCGTTTGAGAATTTGTTCGGGCGTTCCGTACGCTCGCGAAAAGTGCATCAGCTGCACGTGCACCGAACGCAAACGTCAAAGGACGGTGCATTCTCGTTGGATCCTTTTAACGTTGGCAGAGCACCGTCTTTGGCTCGAGAGCAAAATTTTACCCTCGGTCCGTATTACCCGCGATTGCGAGGGTATCGGGAAAATACCACAATTCCGCGGGGGATGTATTTCAGAATATGAGGGATGAATGGGAAAAGTAGGGGGGAAGGAGGAGGGGAGGGAGGGAGGCTTTTATTGATGGCCTCGTCGAAGTCAGAAGCAGCTCGAGGTACTATTGGAATAAAATTCATGGATATTATCGGAATCCCATTTTCCCGGCTGGGGCTACGGTTAGACAGGAGCTTTAAACGGACATATAAACGTCTCCTCGATATTCTAGCCAAGTTAACGATTTTTCTGTCGGGTCTGCGCCGATCGAAGCGTAATTAGGAGGATGCAATGATTTGGGAGGATGGTATTGGTATAATAAATCGGAATCTTGGGGAAAATGGAATGTATCGATAATTCGATATTTCGATATTTCGATATTTCGACCATAATTCCCATTATTCTTCGAATAAAAGCCGACCAGAAATTGTCATAGTTTCTAAAATTAATAGTCAATCCCTTTCCTAATCCGAATGCTCAACGTGTACATCAGTTCAGATCGTTGATTGGATTCCGAGCTCTTAAGGCAAAGTGGCAAATTCAATTGTCGTTAACTCCTCGTCTCACATAACGCGTAATCCGAGCCTCAGAGAGGAAAAGTCGCCGGGACGATCTCGACTTAGCCCGTCGCCTCAACTAACCATAAAAGCCCCGACAGAGTTCGCCGAAACGTGAAAAAGAAAGCGAGAATAGGTCAGGAGTCGCCTTCGGTCCGTCAGAAGTGACCGAGGAAGACAGAGCGCAGCAGCAGAGAAATGAAATCGGTCGCCAGGGATGTCGGAAATACTCGGAGGCATCCTCTCTGTGTGAATTCAACGGAGATTCCGAGTCAGATCTTCCCGAAGACACCATCCGACTGCTGGTAAAGCGAGATAGCGTAGGTCGAGCGAGGCGAACAAAACTGAGAAAGATGGAGGAGAGGAAAAATTGGAGTCGACCGCGAGGCGAAGTAATGGAAGTCAGCAGAAGGCAACGATACGGTCACCGTTTTCCCGGGGACTGTACCTCAGGATGGGTGAAGACCTCAGGATGGGTCCGAATTCCTCGCGTGGTCGGAGAATGAGAAAAAGATTGGAGGCGAGAGGTGAAAAGAGGACGCAGAGTGAACGCGGGTGAAGGTTGACGTTTCGCCGTGGGAGGCGAATTTCCACGACGGCATGTTCTCTATCTATCCTCGGTCCTCCGGTGACCCCCATTCACTTTCGCGACTCGACGACGAACCTCTGAGCTTATCTGTGTCGCAGGACGGACGAAGCGAGAATTTACTCTCCCAGCGACCCGGAGAACATCACCTAACTGCGCGTCGCATGGGAGTTTCCATGATGTGGACGACGCCGTCGTGGCCAATGGAGTCGGGGAGCCTTCGTGGACAATCGGCCCCCAAACCGTCGTCATCCTGGAGTGACCCACGTTCGTCGACCGTCCTGCAACTAGTGAGCCATCCTCGGGTTCGTCGACGACAATTGAGATCGCTGATGCAACAGCTGCGAAAGCGTTTGGACGGCTTACGATAATTGCGAGTTGACTTGTGCTACTCAATTGAGCTAATGTCTCGTTAACTTTGGTGGACAAAGGGGTTACTCTTCGTATGGAATGATTCCCTATTGCATTTTGAGGATTTAACAAAGTTGCGGTCTGTTTGTAAATAATAACCGTCACAATGTGACAACTGGGATCAGGTTGGACATTGGGACTGTAGTAGGAAGACAGTCCAGGAAATTTTCAGCTGGTGAGACGAGTTTACAGGCGATTCCCTATTAAATTCTGAGGATTTAACAAAGTTGCAGTATGTTTGTAAATAATAACCGTCAGAATGTGACAACTGGGATCAGGTTGGACGTTAGGTCTGCTGTAGGAAGACAGTCCAGGAAATTTCCAGCCGGTGAGACGAGTTTACAGGCCAATTGAGAGTCTGTGGAATTCCTATCAGTGAAGACAAATAGCGGAGACACCGCGCCGTGTGCAATCCTAGCGAAGTTCTTGTAACTGCGAACAAACGACTTTCGGAAGCAAACACAGGGAGAGAAGGCACGAGACGTGTCCCACCACGTTCGAAACGCGAATAACTTTGCGCGCCACGTTGGAGTTTCAATGGTGACCGAATGAGGCAGGTTTCCGGGGTAACTAAATGATTTACACTCCGGTGTAACGCCAACCGGAACCCAAAAACTTTGTTTATCCACTTCCCGATGGTTAAATATGTGACAGCTGGAGAATCCACCGAAAACAAGCCGAGTTAGGAGGTCGCCAAACCCGTAAATTCGGATACCAAAATCCAATGCATCTACATAGCTGGGATATCCCTTTTAGCCTGTCGTTGAACCTTTACCCAAGTCACGTGGTCGAACCAACGAAAGACTACTCTCAGTTGCTTGGGAAAAAAATAGCACCAGGGTTTCAAAACTCCGATTCAATTTCTCCAAGTAGACATGAACACCCTCTCGTGGTGTCGATAAGTCTCTCCGCAAGTCTCCAGCGCAAGGCTTCCGACTTCCTCGGCGCTCAACAGTGAGTACAGGAGCCCACTGCTAATCATCACAGAGCCGCCAACCGGTAAATACTGTAATAACGTTGATGAGATTCGTAAATCGGATCGCGAAAGCTCCTTTGCAAAGTCTCTCGTCGGCGACGGTGGTACAGGTCTTCTGTGTGTACCGAAGGACGTCACTAATACTCCTGGAGCAATACTCCTTCACCTACACCGAAGGGGGTTGTAGGTGAGGAGCAAGCCTCAGGTTCGCTGAGGGTAGCCAAGACCGAAGAAGCGATCGATATGTATGAGTGTTTGTGCCGACCGATGGGCGTGGGTACCGCATCAGAGGGCCATACACCTTCTTCTACCTTCTCCCTCAACTCTCCCTCTCACTCTGCCTTCGTAGGCAAGAGGAACACAGCACGTCGAAGTGGTGGGTCGTTAAAACCGACGAGAGAGTTGTGCACAGGTGCGCGAAGACCCCAACTAACCAGGGTGTGCATCTATACAGGATGATCCAGAATGCTTTTTCCACATATGGGTATTTGGTGGATAACCATCTCCTGAGCAAAGTTACTTAAGCGTTTTTCGAAATTCGCTATATTTATCTATAAACAAGTATTAACGAGTTTGAATAACTGAACGAATCGGAGCAGTAGAATTGTGTTTGGTATCAATTGATATCGTTTTACGGAGATTTGGCAACTTCAGTCGATATTGAACATTCGTGAGCGCCAAATTCTGCTGCTCTGATTGGTTCAGTTATTTATACTCGTTAAGGCTTGTTTATAAATAAATATTGCGAATTTCGAAAAACGCCTAAGTAACTTTGCTCAGGAGACGATTATCTACCAAATATCCATGGGTGGAAAAAATATTCTGGATCACCCTGTATAACAACGACGATCCTCTTGTCCTCCAGGTCGGCGAGGAGGTGGAGGGCTTCGCCTGTAGGAGAAGACGACGGTACACGACCGCCTCCTGCATATCTCAACGTCGACCACGGGGTGTGTCGGAGGGATCGGCTCATCCCACACGCTCGTGTCTTGGGATCTTCTTTTTTTTCATGCTCCTTTCCTT
The DNA here is from genome assembly GCA_964034905.1 of Itoplectis maculator. Classification (NCBI taxonomy): domain Eukaryota; kingdom Metazoa; phylum Arthropoda; class Insecta; order Hymenoptera; family Ichneumonidae; genus Itoplectis; species Itoplectis maculator. The sequence goes on from OZ035870.1 coordinate 232,742, forward strand.
CCTTTTTCCCAGTTCGTACCTCACCCATTTCACCCTGGTCGTTGTTTTCTCGGTTCCTCGCGGTCGGCGGCTCCTCCGTCGACTCTTCTATTTTCCGCGACCTCCCTTCTGTCGTTTTATCGACTACCGCAACGCGGTAAATACCGCACGAAAAATAGAGAAGAGCCGCGGAACGATCGACCACATCAGAGAAACCTTTGCGGGTTGTTGCCTCTGCAACACTTTTCTCCACGATTTTTTTTCTCCGCTTCTTGCGTTTCTCTCGGCCGTCACTTTTCTTTCAAGGCTGCGCTGGTTTTTTTTGCTTGCATCTTTTTGCAGCAGCTTTGCGCGTCGTCACGGCGATACTTTTCTGGAAGCGGAGTGAGGGGAGAAGCCTCTGTCTATATATCTTGGCTCGCTGTCTCTGTCGTTCTCGGCTTGTTCCTCATGAGAGAGCAAACGCGACGTTGCTCCGGCAACGTGCTCCATCCGGCCTGATAACACCCTTAAACGATTTTGTCGTCGTGGGAATTGATTACGGATTTTCCACGTTTCACTGGTCACGCGAGTGACGCTTAATTTGAATTTCAAGCGCGTTCGAGATGCGTTATCGGGTTTACCGTCTGTGTGTTTGTGCGTTTTAGTGCTGCGGATTTGTGATCGTTATTTTAGTATGGAACAACGGATGTGACAGAAGCTTTAGCAGCCAATTGGATGTATCTCAGCGAGCAAAGAATTTATCACAGTTCTTCCAAACAAAATTCATATAAATCATCATACAAATGGGATATCATTTTTAAGTGTTCATTTTTCACAATTATTTTGTCTGAGAAAAGCTCCGTTGTCAGACATTGTTTGGCCGTCACTTGTACTTATTTTGGGACTTTAGCGACACAACGACCCACACCTTTCGACACTTTTTGCCCCGACTGGCGATGTCTCGCATATAATGCGCTAATAACGTCACGCGCCATCGAACAAGGCGCGTATTATCGGTTGTCTGGGCAAAGATGACGAAAGAGCCGCCGAGAGAGGACACAGCCGCCGCTGCGGGGTCACGTCAACAAAGCGCGCCCATTGTTCCCAACGACGGATTCAACTCCTGGAAATTGAATGTCGAAACGTCGGCGGCGATGACGCGCTCAACGAAATTCCACCGCATTGTCGGCTGTCACGTTGTTACGAGGCGGTAATCCGCGCTCAGTCGGCTTCATACTTCAAACCTCGGACGATTGACGTGAATTCCCGGAATTTCACGCTCTCCGCAACCGGAATCCTCGAACCCTGGGCGGGACCCTCCCCTGCCGAAGTGGATCGAATTGTATCAATTAAGGGGCTCAAACGGGCTTTGATCGTCGATTAAATTTTGCCCACAATACACTCGGCGGTATCGGTAATTGAGTCGAGGCTCCATCCGTAATTCAAAGCTGTTTCGCATTGCTCTTCAGACTGTTGAACTAGTCTCGACGTTCCTCCTGGAAATTATGGCCAATAACTTATAACAAAAAAAATTTATAGGCAAAGCCAAGAAAAAAATCGTTTCCTTGAAGATTAAGAATAATTTTTTATATTCGTTTCTAAAGCTTTTACTCATAATTTTTATTGAGAAAATTAGTGTTGGCCTTACCTTAAAGTCAATATAGCCATTTTTGTCCATGTCAAATGTGCGGAATACGTGGTCGCAGAATTCCTCCGCGTTGCCGGACGGGAAGAACATTTTGTACATGTCGACGAACTTGGCGGGCGTTAACCGGCCATTCGGGCAGTCTTGCTGAAATTTGAAAAAAATGGCCACGAATTAGTTTTCAAACGAATGAAGTTTTATTATTTTCATACTATTCGCTGCGTAGATATTAAAGAACGTAGCATGTTTTCCAGTTTTCAAGATAAATCTGCTTCCTCGGCAACGAAACCTCCACTTTTTTTTTTGTTTTTTTTTTTTTTTTTTTTCAGGTATCCTTTTTTCGTCCCCTTTGCAACGGTCGCGCGAAGGAGACGAGCCCCAGAATCGTCGGGACAAATTCGCTACTTGGGATTTCGCTCGACCTACATTTCGTTTAACAATTCAAAATAATGCGGCGAGAGCGCTTCGAAAGAACCGTCAGTCGCGCGCGCCTCCTTTACCGCTCTCGCTGAGTTGCGCCTCAATGCGGAACCACCCCCACCTTCTATTCCCATAGAAATTATATATTTTCTTCTTTCCGTGCTTTCAATTCCAAACGGATCTCGTCGACGAATAATATGGAAATTTTGCCAAATCGATGGAGCTCACTGAATGCTTCTGATTTTTTTTTATACTTTCTTCAGAGTTCTCGAAACTGCTCAGTTGGTTCCTTTGCAAAAAATATCCCAGAAAAAAAAAATATCCCAGTTCATACATTCTGCCAACTAATTTTTACTGTAATTATGGCAGACATTTTTATCGCCAGATTTAACCACAAATTAAACTACCATTTTTTTATCTCACGCAAAACTAAACAATCTTGCTAAAAAAAAAAAGTAAAAATGTCGCTAACGAGGATGAGCGTCGATGTCATTAGTCCGAGACTCCTTTTTCGCGTTTCATTAGAACCTGGAACCCCCGCAGCTCGACCGCCCGGTGCGCCGAGCTTTTGCTCGTCACGTCGCGCCAACAACACGTGGAATTTATACCTGTGCACAGTTTTCACTGCAGGACGGACTGAGTTTTCTCGGGCGAGGGACGTTGAGCTTTCTGGACAAAGGAAGAGCGTTTTCCCGGCATCTGAAAGCAACTACGACGAGAAAACTTCGGACAGTGCAAGTAAATACAGCTGCAAATGCGAAGAGACTATTTGCACGTTCCAGTTTTATCCCTCGAAGCGGATTGGTCGACCAGAGGGGTAGGGAAGACGGGTGGGGGCAATATGGACCCAAGGCTCCAGGCAAAAGTCGTCTTTCTCTTATCACCCATTTCATCTTGTTAGATAGACATTTTTCCCCACGAAAATATCACCATCAGCTCGACAAAAAAAAAAAAAAAAAATACTTCCACTCGAATTCACGTCCCGACGATTTACAAACGAACGGACGCGACAGTCGAATGAAATTTATATTTGACGCGTGACGCTCGGGGATAACGCGGATTATTTTTATTCGCGTCTGTCAATAACAGAAAACCCGGTCGGACTTTTATATCCGATGCCCCGCGCGTGCACGTTGGACGCATGAATAGTGCATGAATCGAATTTTCCTTGGCTCGAGGCTTTGAGAGCCCTGGCGGTGTCTCTGTCGCTGTACACACGGCGCGCAAACCGAACGCAGTGCGCGCGCGGGGAACGTAATGGCGGAGGCGCAGCAGCAGCAGCAACTATCCCGTCGTTCTCCTTTTCCCCTCTCGAGAGACGGATTATCGCGTGTCCCCGAGGTAGTCGTGCGACGCGCGTCGTCGTTCGCTACCTACGAACGTTTTATTCCCGTATTACGAGTCTACGGGCGATTCCGGGCCAAAATATATTATATTTAATTATTTAGAAATTAGTCTAGTCACAGTAGTCAATGATGCCAATTATAAAAAAATATATCCATTTTCGAAAATAAAACAATGTAATGAATAAAATAATAATAATAATAATAATAATAATAATAATAATAATAATAATAATAATAATAATTTAATTATTTGGAAATTGATGTAGTCACAGTCGTCAATGATCCCGATTATAAAAAAGATCCATTTTCGAAAATAATATAATGAATAAAATAATTAAATGGCACAATTAATTGAATAAAAAAATATTATCTATTTATTCAATAAAATTTATTTATTCAGCGTGCCTGTCATTGTTATCATTTGTCACGATATAAATGATTAATTTGCGATCCGGTCAATTTGGCCCGGAATGCCCTGTACATGAATTATATAGTGCTCAGTGTGTACACGGCTCCCGGTACAATTCCAGGTGGGATAACCCCGCGCGCAGACGTTGCGAATTATAAATGTATCAGACGGTGCATGCGAGCACGTGCGACGGGGGCGAAGGGGGGTCGAGCGAAACGGCGAAAGCATAGAAGGGGAGGAGAGGGGAGGGGGGGGTGGAAGTTGGCAGGGGCACATGACGTTCAAGCTCCCAGGAGGCGAGTTTATACCGCTCCGGGGCTCTCGAGAGATCCCCAACCGATATACCAGAGGGTGGAGCACCACCCGGTCGAGGGGGCGAGTGGGGGAGGGAGGGAGAGGGTGGAAGCTGGTCGCGAGAAAGCGATGAGACCGAGTAAGACAATGTCGAGGAGGACTCGAGACGTTGCTTTAATTCTATCGTTACGAGTTTTCGCGCGTCGAGTGCATCCGTAAAAAAAGTTTCCGTCGACTTTGTCTCTCGACTTTTCCGACAAATTCCATAAATGTAAATTTAAGTGACTTTGTATCTGTATATTCCGGGTTTCTTATTCAAAACGGTTTGTCATTGGAAAAAGTATCAAGAAAAAAAAAAAAAAAAAAAAAAAAAAAAAAAAAAAATCGATTTGGGCAGTTTTCGAGGACTAAAAAAAACCACCCCTTTAGTTTGCATGAAAATGCAAAGTGTTTTAAATCAAAGCGCGTCACTCGATCCGAGAACGACGGTCATCTTCCGTTGCTCGGTCGGTAATAAAAGGTCCCACTGCTGCTGGGCGACGGAATTACGGACCTTGGGTTTGCTCTCCAATTGCAGCGGCAACTCGCGCACAAATACATAAACCCTGTTAGTGAATTTCCACTGTTTTATGCATAATCGTGTTCTCGCTCGATTTTCACTCGTGTCTCTTGTTTGCTATGTTTCGCTCTCACTCTCCTCTCTCTCTCTCTCTCTCTCGATTCTCTGGTTCGGCATTACACATCCCCTATTCCGGAGCTGCATTCCCATCCGTTTCTGTGGAAAGCGGGGTACGTGCCTCGGTGCTTCTCAGGTAGTGCTCTCTCCCTCTCTCTCTCCCTCCCCCCTCCTCCTACACCTCCCTGCAGTGTGTAAGTTATAGTTGTACGTAGCGACGGTTCGTACACGCTTCGGGGATAGGCGAGAGGGCACAGAGCCAGGCAGGACACAAGTTTGCATCGTTGTACCGCTGGAAACTCCGCCACGCCTGGCGCCTCTAATGACCTCGTGGGGAGGGCGCCGAGTCAATTAAATTCGCCCCTTCCTCCTTCGCCTCAACCACCCTTGTGATCTTGCTCTCTCTCTCTCTCTCATCCTCCCTGCCTCTTTCCCTTTGGCTCGGCCCCTCCCTCGCCCTTTAACATTCTGCCGTCAGAGACCGAACCCCCTCCGTCCCTCTCTCTAATCAGCCGACGAAATGGCTTTTTGGAAATCAACGTCTATTTTACACGGCCCCCTGGAAAGTTTACGGATTGTGGCAGCCAACTGCTCTTAGCAATTCGAGATCTTGGTTTGGAAAAAAAATTGTCAAAATAAATTCGATTTTTGCGTTTTTTTAGTTGAGTTTTTTATTTTTCAGGCGAATAACTGTGATTTTTGGAATCAGCGGGAAATTTTACGTCGGATAGGGTTTTTAAACTTTGCGAAATCGAAAATTTTTTTTTCGTCAAATTTTGCAAAAAATGGCAAGGGGTACCCCTTCTAAAAATTTGCGATTTTTGTGGGTCAACTTTAAAAATCTGCAAAAAATCGAAAAATCGAGATATCGCGTTCCGCCTAGCGGCATTCTCTTCGTTGAAGAATCTTCTTTCGAATGCAAAAAGAAAATCCCGATTGCATCGATCCAAAGAAAAATTACACCGATTTTAGTAAAGTCCCAAAATTGAGAAAAAGTGAAAAATGGTTTTTCGCATTTTTCTCCTCAAATTTTTTATTTTTCGGGCAAAAACCGGTCATATTTGGAATCAGCGGAAAATTTCCCATCGGATAGGGTTTTAAAACTTCGTTAAGTCGAAAATTTTTTTTTTTCGCCAAAAAAACGGCAAGGGGCTACATTGTTTCCTAGTTTAAAAAGTTGTTATCAAAAATATCAGTTGACCAAGTATTTCCCCTCAAGGACATTCGTCCCCCTCAGATAAATCTACGTTTTACGAGCTCCTTCGTATATAAGACATTGCCATTAAAAACGTCCGTAGTGTTTATAAAAGCGAAGCTTCCACCGTAATCTCCCTCGCGGCGTAGTTTACAGACCGGAGGCTTAAAGGTTCGCGCTGCACCCGTTAAAGCGATCGACCGATATACATCGGGGGCACGTCTTACTGGGGGGAAAACTTTTTAATTTTTGTTTAGCCCCCGTTCATCCCCCCTTTGCTCTTGCAGCAGATTTCTCGTTATACTCCCTACGGTTCAAGCCAGATCGTTAATAAAATTTCCGATAAAAAATGAATCTAGAGAGTTTTGTCGGCGACGGAGCGGCAGAGTTGGCTCGTGGTTCGCATTGTTCGCCAGCAGCATCAGCAGCGCAGGATTCGCTCTTCCGCTTCTTCACTTTGCCGCGTTCGCTACGTGCGCCGTCGTTGCTATCGCAACATCTATCCGGCTCTTTCGCTCCCGACGTCCGCACACAGAATCGGCTTTCGCCGATGAAGCTGGGCGATTAATAAGCGTTGCCAGGGGCCGAGGGTTGAAGCGTATACGCGACGAACGACCGAAGCGACTGGTGCACCAACAGCAGCGACGACCGTGGCGCATCGCTTTGACTTGGCACTTCGCTCGATTGTATAATAGTATGTGTTTTGCTTTACTATGTCTTTCCTCTGTGTCTCTTCGTCCGTGTGTTGTGTGTTTGCTGGCACAAATGCCATCATTCCGAGCGAAATAACAGCCAAGCTGGGGAATAGAGAAAAGCGAGCGGTTAGCAATAAACAAAAATGTACCTGGTCTCCGCAGACCATTTCTGGGATGATTCATGGATTGGTCAGATTTTCAAACCTGACGTTGGAAGAAATATGGTAGCTTCGGAGTCGTCTAACTTGCCGACTATAAATCGTGTTTCACGATTCTGGTTCAGTCGACGAAAACACGATTTATATTTCAAGTTGAAAAATAATAAAAATTCACAGAAACAAATTATTGGGTAAAATGTATCGATTGATTTTTTGTGACAATTTGTGGGAAGGACAAACAAAATTATTGTATCGTGTTTGATATAAATGGAACTTTGTTACTTGAGCTTTATGAGACTCGGAGCAAAGTGACAAAGCTGATCAGCTAAGAGAATATTTTTCTTTACTTGATACTCAGAGCGAGAAGGAAGTGAAGAGGGAAGAGAGAGAGAGAGAGAGCGAAGAGGCCGATAAACCAGTAGTCGACTCCCTCGAGGGACGAAGGAGGGGAGGGGGTTGAGGGTTGGGGGTTGAAGGTATGCCGGAGGGTATATATTGATCGACGTTGAAGGTACACTGCCGTCGCTGCTGCTGCTGCTGCCCCGCAGCAAAACCGCACTGATATCAGCGGCCGATCGTCCGATACCCAAAAGAGGAGAAATGAGACTCGCGGAGAGGGTGAAAAGGAGGGCAAAATATGGAGCAAAAGGGGGAGAGAAAAAAAGAAAGAAGTGAGAAGAAGACGGTGGTATCGAGTGGCGAGAATAAGGTAAGTGAGCCACACCGAAAAAAAGGTGGAAATTTCGTGTTCGCGCCCCTTTGCTCCGTCGATAAGCTGAGTCTGCAGATTATGATAAGGCGAATCGATTCGAAAAGAGGCAATCAAGCATCTCCCCATTTTTATTTCCTTCCTTCTCTTGCGTTTCCTTTTTTTTTCATCCATTTGCCTTCCCTCAGCTCCCTTCTCCATTTTCTGATACTGCCTCTCCTCCCCTTTTTTTCTCTTCCACGATAAATTCCATAGCTGGAAGAATAAATTATCCAATTCCAGGGGAAAGACGGTGGCGCTGCTGTCGGCGTGCTGAGGATTTACGCCGATGCTTTATACGGCTACAGTTGCAACCATCTATCGCCCTTGACTATACCTCTTTTTCGACAACCCTCGTTTCCTCCGTTCGTTGTTCCTCCTGCGAAACGTTGAATAACAGAAGCCAAGCGTTGCGCTTTCCTCCCTTCCTGGTTCTGCCTTTCCATTCTTTGGTTTCCTTCCCTTTCCCTCCTTCCATTCTTCCTCCTCCTCCTCCTCCTCTTCCCTTTCTTCTCCATGGTTTCTCTCCTCCTCTTCTCCTCCATCCCTCTCCCTCCCTCTTCCCTTTCCCCTTCCTTCGCCAACCAACTTTTGTCCCAGTTTTCCACAATAATGACACTGCACAACACTCCCCTCTCTTTGGGAGGATAGGAAACAGTGGCAGAGGTTTATGAAACGCGTGTGTGCAACGTACCAAAGCGTTAATGTATAGGTACGGCGGAGGTAACGATACTAGTTGGAGAGAATATTCTCGTGGCGTAAATGGAAAAGTGTTCTCTTGGCCGGAAACTCGTGGAGGCAACATTCAACGTACTGCGGTCGGGGCTTCCCCTTCCATCCTCCCGCGCCGTGGTTACCGTTGTCTTTATATTGACAGATATCTGTCTAGTCAATGCCGTGTGCAAACCGCTAGGATATGAATACGTGCGTTCTAGTCGACATCCTCGTCGCCGTATTGTCCCCGTTTGTCGTGATGGCTTCGGTGTTTCATGCTCGAAAAACAGGCTGAACAAAAAAATAGCAGAAAGGTGTACGAATGATGCACTGGGACTGGGATCAAGAATTGTTTATTGAAAAATTCTGCTTCGGGAGACTTTGGAGTATCGTATTTAGCAGTTTTTTTAGTCAGAGCATTGAAAGGGATGCTGGTTTGTAGAGTGCGGTTCACTTCTAGACGCCATTTTGGCCTAAATGGCAGGAAAGGTCTTTTGTTCGGGTCCATAGGATCAGAAAACTCAGCGGGAAAGGCTAAATACTGCAGACTTTTCGTCATCCGTGAACAAATCCTATCATTCTTTGTCTTTTCTGATTTCTGAAATCAACGTTAAACCGCTGATTTCAGAGATGAGGCAAACGATGTGAAACTGCTGATGAAGAGAAAGGATGGAACATGAATTATTGGGTCTTATGCGATCAGATGGAAATAGGTTTTTGTTGAGGACGATTTCAGCAAAAGTAATGCGGGTTTATGGAAAAACAGTCGAGCAAAGGCGGAACCATCTTCATTTTCTGTGGCGGACGAAAGCAGAGCAATGCAAATAACGTTGGGAATCGTTGACCGCGGAAAATGTAAGGGAAGCGAAGCATTTATATCGCGAGTCATGCCATGCGATTTGAGCTTCGTAGCTATTACGGTATATTGTATTATCACATCTTCACTCTTCATTTCCTCATGTAAATGAGAAAAGGCGATGTCCATTATTCTCGGCGAAGGTTATTCTTTTTATAACTGTTTATCAGCCGCTGAATATCTGCTGACTCGGCGAAACTAGTGGGGCGCCTCCTATTCCTGTCCTTTGTAGGTCAAAGTCCATAGAAGGGATTAGGTATAGAGTGGGAAGAGCGCCCCCCATTAGGGCTGCACAATAATCCATTACCTGCACAGTCATTTCTTATCGGACGAAAAAGAGTGTCTAACGAAGATAAGACGTGTCCAATGGACACTACTACAATTAATAGGTCAATAGGCTTTCCACAATTATCCTAGTTGGAAACTAAGTGCGCAACGTACCGACTAACTTCGGTCTCACCGTCTGTCAACAGAGGCGAACCTTGCGGCTGATTTGTCGCACGGGTCTCGCTTTTCGAGAGAGAGAGGGAGAAACTTTCGAGTTTAGCAAGTGAATTGGCAACTGCAATCTGTCTTACGGAGTTGCGAATTTCCAAGACAAACTTGTCCATTCAGTTCCCATTAAAACTCTCCGGGTCATATAATAACAACACTGCGACTGCTGATACGCTGCGACGGAGATTACCATAAAAAGCATCGTTTGAACACTGCTTGGAAATATTAAAAAAATTCCGGGGCCCTTCGTAAAAATCGGTCGCTTCCTGCGCCCTTCGAAAGAACCGACGTCGAGCGCGGGACGGTTAATACGGTCACGGTCGTTGAATTTATAATGCATAATTTATGCAAACGACGGCTCTTTCACGAGCACCGTACACGAAAGAGCTGAAAAGAGGTTCTCCTATGTGCAGTGTTTGCAGGGATTGTTATCGCTAAAGGGTGAATGTGACGAGAGGGAGGTCGCCCCCTCCCCTCTCCACCCCTCCGCGAAGGGTTGGGGAACAATGGAGGAGATACGCGAAACGGAAGAAAAAATGAGGAGACTATGTAGCACAGCAGAAAAAAAGCAGAAGGTTGAAAGCAGCAGCTAAAAAGTCGGTATAGGGTCGAGTAGACCTCGGCATATGGGTGTCATTTGGAGAAGGAACTTCCAGTTCTGAGTATTTGGTCTGGGTGAACACGCCAACCCAGTCAGAAGGGTTGGGACGGAGTTTCTACGAAAGAAGGTAAATGAAGTACGAAGAGACGACGGCAGATGACACAACATGCAACTGAACCCACAGCCTTCTAGCTTTCACTGCCCCAGGATGATGCTCGTCGTCTATAAATAACACCGACAACGCTGTGGATTAAAATACACTACAATCGATATCTTTCCACAGGTCGAGTGGACAGAATTCCGGGGTTTGGTCGGCTAGCCTGGATGGCGCTAATTTCCGCGGGTTCGCGTGTTGCTTGAATGGAGAATGGTTTGTGTTCGTGTCACGAGGGTTGAAAACACGCCACGAACCGTTTCGGCAACCGCAGCAGGGTGCAGTGACTTTCAAGAGCCATTGGACGGGCGTTGGCTGATGTGGCGAGCCTTGACAGCTGTCAGATCAAGGACAACACTGTCTAACCCTGACTCATGTCTTTTTTTTGGATTTCGATACAAAACTCGAAACTAAAAACCTTCGAAGGCCAACCGAACATGGTTGAAGGGTCGATGTGGCAAATATTGTACCATCCAAACTTCAACGTCAAAACCAGAAAATTCAGTGTCATTATAACACATCTGCGTTGCCCGCAAAACGGGAAAACCGCGAATGGCACTGGAAGCTCTCAACGTTTGGATATAAACGATCCAACCTGTTGGGCAAAATTACCCAGGAACGAAACGGGGGCTCCACTCGAATAATTGCAAAACGAATGTTACGGCGCAGGTCAGTCGCCTGGTATTACCGCTGTCACTGACGGTTAAATCGGTCTGACAGCTCGGAAATCACGACAGGCAGCAGCTCGCGTAGCATTTGTTTTTGCTTCGTGCAACAACCGCACTGGCGTTGATTAAAAATTCATATTTCACGATAAATCGAGCCCGGGAATCACGCGATGGGGCGTCACGTTTATCTCCCCATGACAATTTGTTCCAGGAGGATTATGTCCGTTGTGTCTGCTGCGACGTGTTCGATTTAGCGTTTTTGGCCAGGATTTTCAGAGGGGGTTTTCGCCGCGTTATCCTTCGTGTATCTCCGTGGCAATCTCGTTTTCCCCCGAGAGCGTTCGGAGGCGGAATGGCGTTAAATTTCCGGTGGTTCGTGCAGTGCATTCGCATCTCGTTACGCCCCGAAGAACTCTTTTCGCCCTCGTTACGTCGGACCGGCGCCGTTACACCCTCCTGCACGCAGCAATGGCGTTACTCGGGGCTCTGGCCAACGTCAAGGTGCTTCATCAGGGTCTCAACTTGCGTCGTAAAAACCCAACCTGAAAGCATATTCAGCCTTGCAATTTCGCTGCGGGTGAAACCCGAGTAAGACGAAACGACGTAGAAATTGAACTGCAGCGGAAAAAGAATTCATCTTATCAATAACCATCTTTCAACTTGGAATTGTAATTGCATTTGTAGTAGAGTGACAACTTACTTTGAAGCCTTTGTACCATTCCTTGATGGTCGCTTCGTCGTAGCGCGTGTGCGACTTGAGGAAGTCCATGTCCTCCTTGCTCAGCTTGTCTTTGCTTCCGAAGCAGCCCATTGTGACACCTGAAACATTTCCATAAGCAGAGCTATTAAGTTATGAACAGTACACATCAATCCTGAATTTTAATAATATCTAGAATTTCAATAAAGAATGAAAGGAATATTTTTTTTAACCGCTTCAGTATGCCATATAGGGTGCACGATGGATGAGGGATTTAGAGGGGAGTGAACCGAGGAAAGTGAAAGCGGTGCGTCGTGGAAAAAGCGAACGTGGGGAATCCTTCTTGTTGTGTAATCTTCTCTTCGTGGAGCCCACAGAGCCCACTCACCCTGACGGCGGAGGTTTCAATTTCGTTCGAACCTTCGTCCTGTCTCCCTCTGCGCCACTTCTGCCAATATTTCGCGTCTTCACCCTCCTCACCGATTCACCCAAGCGTGTGCACCTCTTACATATATATATCTTATAACACTAGCGAAAGGGAAGTCTTTTGCCCCATCGCTCCTTCCCCTTCATATATTTGCTCCTGCATAACTTGAGGACCTGTCGTGGAAGAAGCATCGCATCCATCCCTGACACCCCTATAACACTTCTGCGCTCGACGCTCAGCGGAAGGAATTTACGGGAGCCCCTAAAGTAGGCAACTCGTTGGTAAGTGCAGCCCCCAACGTCATCTCGTGCATGAGCAATGCACCATCGCTTGGGTATAACGTAGACAAAAGCTGCGATATAATTGTCAAGTTTCCCATCAAGCGCAACGTGAATAATTGTTACAGGTTGCGGTAATGTCTTTTGAAGTGGCTTTTGAAACATATAATTTCAGGCATAACCCCTAAGTGGAAGCTCATACAGCTTTTGAGTGCATGACTATGATAATAAAACAATTACTGCCTTTGGAAATGTAACCCATTCTGAGGCAACAGTCCTTTCCAACGAGATCCAATCGATAGTTCCTATTCCTGGCTAACTTCTTACGACCTGTATTGCAACGAAATCCTCGCGATTTTCCATAAGTGGTAAATCCTCGAGGATACATCTCTCCTGCTTCCGCTCGATAGTCGGAAATTCGCAATAAATTCTGGACTAATACGACTTTCGATCGGTTGCAGCAGCACACGGCGAATCCTTGTACTACACACTCGTCCCATCGTCGTGCGCCATTCTTCGCAATCGGCGAGGCAAGGCCAGAGCCTTGAGCCATATATCGTCCTTCGGCTTCTCGAGGAGTCGGATCTACCGGGCTAAGCCCCCGACCGATATTTCCGTATAGCGTGCTCTGCACTTCCTCGAGCTCCCATCGAAAACCCCTTTCCGCTAAACCCACAAGCTCAACCCAACCATCGCTACTCAACTCTTGCTTCGGCACTGCGCGTGTACAGCTCCGTTGCAACAAATTTCCTATCTAAACTGATCCCAAAACGATCCCAGACCACTCACGAGATACACCTCCGGAACCGCGCGGCGCGTATTTTCTCGTAAAAGCAAAGTGCAACGGATGCTGTTGTCGGTGGCCGATGAAACGAAGTGGGTTGGATACGGCTTGTAAGCTATGCAAATGCAGTGCGAATGATACAGTCATTGGCCAACTGGAAACATGTTATCATTTTGGAAAAAAATAGTTATCTAAAGCAAATGAACTGGAAGACTATATTGAGATCTCAACACTCTTTGGTTTTTTGTCCAAACTTTACTTATTCAAATGTCGATAATACTGCAAAAATTTAAAAGAGTGTATAACCATGTTTTTTGGCCAACCATTGGACGACCCACTCATTGAGGCCACCAGGGCCAAGTGATATGTCATCCTTGCCCAGCACAACGCCTCCCCCTCCTCCCCTTCCTCCTGGCGCGTAAAAAAGTGCCGAGCAAGGGAGAGAGTGAGCTTGTAAAAAAAAAGCTCGCAAACTGCCACCGTTGCCCTCGGGAGAATCGTTTGGTTAACGCGGACCTCGTCATACGGCCCGGGCCACCAGTAAATTCAGGATCTCCGTGTGCGTGGGACACTAATCTGCGTGTAGTTTATTATGTGGGCTACCCGCGGTCTGGAAAAAAAAAACTAGGACGCGGATTATATTCCAGGGCTGGGTTTACGGCCTCTTTTAATTAACGTAAACTTTATTTAGTACTTTTTAAAAAATAAACCTTTTTTTTTTTCTTCTTTTCTCTCACTAAATCGACCCACGCCAGAGGCTGGTGCACAAGTGACCCGACGCTCGGCGTTGAATAAGTTGTTTGCGGTGAACGCGGCGTGGCGCAAAAGAATACATTGCGGTTGTTGCGGAGGTGGGAAAAGAGTTGCGAGCACTTATCGCCCGCAGGACGTGCCGCGCCTGAACAAACTGCGCCGTAATAATGGGAGGCAGTGGAAGCAGCAGCAGCTTCGCACCCAACAAGGTTTGCCTGCAGCCTATAAACTTTGTTGGTCAATTAGCGCGACGAGTTGCAATTGCAGTGGGCAACTTATGACCTATGGATTCACTTAAGACAGAGACGGACCTGTGGTGAAGCTTCATTGGAAGTTGATTCTCATTTGAAGGCCATTTCTCAAATAAGTCATTCGTAAGTCATCAATAGGCCATTCATAGGTCATTTCTTCAATAAGTCATAAGTCATCAGGGAGCCTAATGATGACTTAAAAAATTGTCTTCCAAACCTTATTCAAGTTTTTATATTGAACTTTTGTCCCTCAATGTGGCAAAATTTTGAGACACGTATCGTTCCACCGAAATCAGATATCCTGCCCATGAACGGAAATAACCGATCAGACATCACCTGATTCCAAACGTCAGACTGCTCAGCATCGTCTGCCCGACAAAACAGTCCATTCTCGTGGAGAATACCGTGTGTCACGTTGACGACAATGATACACCGAGGCACGAGCCACGAATGCAGCTTCACATAAGCTCTGTGCGGACTGGATGAACCAGCTGGACGAGTTGCGAGCAACGGAATCGAATCAGCGAGAGGAACGTTCGCTGCGGAAATAAGTGATGGAGAACTGTGGGTCAGGAAAATCTATGTTGTGCAATTCAACATCACCGTCTCCGTACTTCCAGGTTATAACCCAATCGATTCGAATATCCGGAAGAACCGGAGTGAAATTTGGCGATAGTTTTCTCGACACTATAAATCGACGATAAGGTCATCCAAGTCACGATAAAATATATATTATCGCAGATCCATTGGACATTTTATAGCTGATCCTACAGTCGTAAAATAACAGCCACCACTTGTTAATGCACATTACTATTTTATGCTCGCGATAAATGCATCATTTTTCAACAGTTATGACAACTTAAAAAAAAATAGCTGTATGAACTAAAAACTGATGTCATTGTTCTGTCGACACTATTTTTTCCCCGAACGCAAACATCGAGTTCTGACAGCAGTGTTCCCATTGGTCAGCCACTACCACTGCAACCAGTTATAGGGTCCCCCCTTAATAATACAGTAGTAGGATGTGCAGGAAATGGTCGACACGATCGTCACACGTATAAAATAAAATTCCGGGCCGTCGAAGGTTCCGGAAAAGTATGAAATAAAGTACACAGCATGGCTGACAAACTACTTGGGTGTCTCGCGACAATTCGCGGGAATTGGGCGATAAAGTTTATTGGCTAAGTAACGGGCCCCCCTCGACGAGTTCAGCCAGACAGAGTGTAACCCACCTACGCTTCTGCCGTGTCGGACGCGACCAGTGTACACACATTAGTCTTTCGCTGGAGCACTTTTGGTCATGTGTGTGCGTTACCTGTCTGTGTGTCTGTCCGTTCGTCTGTGTGTGTTTGTGTGTGTGATCGACCGTGTTGCAGACGCCACGTGAGTCTCGACGGAGAGCTACGAGGTGCTCGCGGAATCGTGCGACCTGGATAACTTTCACTCCTTGGGCGACGACGAAACGCGTCGAGACCGAACGACATAAAAAAAAGCTTGAAGGACAAAACGGTCTCATAGAATTCGTAACCAACCACTGCAAAGCATTAAAAAAATAAATGAAAAATGTTTTCGCGACAACATTCACATATGATATGATTCACCGTAGATTTTTATCATCTTGAGATGATAAAAATGATGTCTTGAGACTATAAATCATATCTAATTTATGTGAAAAAAATTAAAAAATAAATACTACCACAACATAAAAAAATATAGCGTAAGGAGCAGAAGTGTAAAGAAAAAAAAAATGTTTTCGCCACGACATTCACATGGATATGATTCATCGTAGGGGATATTTTTATCATCTTGAGATGATAAAAATGATGTCTTCAGACGATGAATCATATCTAAGTTATGTGAAAAAAAATTAAAAAATAAATACCACCATAAAAAAAATATAGCGTAAGGAGCAGAAGTGTAAAGAATGAAAGAGAAAACGTATGTCAAGATAACGTTTACAATGCAATTAAGACAATCCACCATTAAAAGAAAAAAAAATGGCTGACGTCCCGCGATGAAATTTATCGCGTGATTAGTCCGTCGGCATCCGGGGACGATAAACTTTATCGTCTGTTTCGTGCGCCGAAAGTGTCGTAAGACGTTTAACGAGAGAGAGACGAGCGGCATTTCGCCACGGACCAATTACGTCGTCGATTCTCTCTACGCGCGGCGAATTGAAGACAGTGTCGGCGGCGGCGCCGATGACTCGATAGGAAAAACGAGGCCTTTGCGATACGTCGGCGAATAAGTCGGAGCGATGAAAACGTTCGATTCGTCGGTCTTCGGATGACCGACGATTGCGACGATGCAGCCGCAAACACGTAGGAATTACAAAGCTAGAAAGTCGGCTCTGTGCGTCTGTCGGACGATCGATCGGCCCGACGACGACCGACGACAGGAAACCGCGGCGCGCGCGCGCGTTACTCGCGCACGTGAACGGCATAAGGAGAGAAAATCCGGGGACGTGCGGAGGGACCAAGGGACACGATCGACGCGCGGTGAAAATAATATCGTAATGAGCGGGATCGATACGTGGCGAGAATCGTAAAATCGCAACGTTGACGACGTCCGATTTAAGTTCGGAAGGTGAACTGGCTTAGAAAAAAAATCCAGCAATCCTTTGATCCGTCATTTATATTTAAAAAAAAATTCAGTTCCGATCAATTTTTATGTTGATAAAAAAAAGTATTCAGATTCGATTCATTTTTTTTTCTGGTAATAAAAAATATATATTTAGATTCGATCCATTTTTTATTAATAAAAAAAATATTCGGATTGAATGGATAATTTTATTTGTTATTATTTTATTTATTTGCATTATTTATCACCCGTCATTAAAAATAAAAAAAATTATCTGTTTAAATCATAAGAACCAACTCTCAGCATAATGGCCAAAATGGTACAAACGAGGATAGAGGCGTCGTCCTGTCGGTCCGAATAAAAAAAAATCGGCGAAAATTATCGTAGCCTCAGCGACCCCGGAGCTGAGACTACGTTACAAGCTCCGTGCGGACTGGATGAGCCGGGAGCCAAATTGAATTAACCCGCATCACGTGCGACCGCGCGTGGCCGACAATGGTAAGCGCGAGGCGTGCTAGAGCGTTAATTAATCACCTTGGGGGTAATTGTAACGCAGAGGCCGGTGCGGAGCGAGCCTCGAAGGTGTCGCGATGGGTCTAGGCCGGTTGGTAGTTAGTCGTGGCGCTGTTCGCCACTCCGTCCACTGCCAATGTAACCCACTATTACTGTATACAGGGTTATGTTTATGTATGGGCCATTCCAGGTCAAATTCCCAGACAAGTCCCTCAGTCTTAAAAAAAATCCCTAAAATGTACAAAACCTATAAATCACTTCACATATATTTTTCTGATCTTTTCCAAAAATTTTTCATTGCAAGAATTTAATTGTTACTATTTCGTGTTTAGAATTCTTGAATTAAATTCATGCCTATTTTTTGTAACGTATTTTGCCACAAAATTAAAAAAAAAAACAGAAGGAGGATTTGACATGGAATGACCCATAGACGAGGTATTAATTACTTTACATCCGGTTACATCGGTCATTCCATATCTGACGGTCAGTTACTGGAGCGCGTTTCCAGTATGCCAAGAACGCGTCGCAGTCGACCCCACGCAGGGTTATAGGGCGTATGACCCGCTATGGCCACTAATCCATCATCAACCTGCCTTGTCCACCTCTCCCTCCTCCCCCCTCGTGCCGGAGCTTCTGGGCACACACAAACGACCAGACGTTGCGCACGAGATCAGCCTCTCCGGAAGCTAATACGCTAATATCCCTCGCACTAATGTGTCGGTTGCTATTACGTTGCAACTATACCAATATGGACTGAGAACCATAGGCAATTCGGACTGAAACGCATGTGCCAAGTTAACACACAGGTCTTAAGTCCGATGTAAGACCAGCGAGATCGTGACCAGGCGCAGTGAGAGTGACTGCTGTTTGTGTAAACGTCGTACGTAACATACATAAAGGATATTAACGAACCGCAGGCCGCGCGCCTCTTTGCCACGTGCGACCCAATACAGAGCGGAAACTGCTGAGCAAACAAATAAAGTAACGGCAGTCGACGAAGCGATTGAAGATGCGTCTAGAAGCCACTTGTAAAAAAAAAGTGGTCGATAAAATTAGTCATCAACATCCTAAAAGTGTTGTTTAAAAAATTTTTCCACAAAAGCATCGATTTTACACCGGATGATGATTGTTGCCGAAAAAGATGCGCCAACAATTCGCTGACAAAGCTGCAACCGGGAAATCCCAGCGTCCCGAGCGTTGAATCCGGCATTAATGGAGTCGATCTATATGCAGTCTCCGCTCGCGGACCTGGCCGCATCATCGGATTATTCGTTCGGGGATACACAGCGAGTCCATTATCGCCTAACGATCATAACGAAAGCGGGCGAGCGGCACTATTGACGTCGAGGGATGACGACGCGTTTGCCTGGACGGTGAATCGAATTGGCCGCTTTCACGCGTGGCTAATCACTGAACGGACCGATGATACCCTGACGATGATGTCGACAAGCCGATCGCTACGGATTTTTATTTCTGCGTCGGTAAAAAATCAACCTACTTTATCGATCGATTGAAAAAAATTAATTCGCCTGTTCTTGCATGAAGGTAAAGCGCACCTGGCTCGAAATTTCTTTACTCTTTTTTTTATTGCTTTTTTATTGCTTTTTATTTCTGCGTCGATAAAAATCCAACCTACTTTATCGATCGATTGAAAAAATTAATTCGCTTTGCATGAAGGTAACGCGCATCTGGCTCGAAATTGCTTTACTCTTATAATGTGATCCAGGAGGAGGAGAAGAGGGGGAGGGGGTCCCGCGGGATCGAAAGCGAGCGTCCCTGCTCCCGACGAAATGCTATTCTGGAGACGTAACCCTGGGGTTGGCCACAGAACGCAGCGACCCCTACCGGTCTGCCCCCCCCCCCCCCCCCCTCTCCTCCTCCTCCACAGTTGAGAGAGAAAGCTGTCTCTCCCTCTTTCCCCCTTCCTATCTCCCTCTCTGTCCCTCCCCCTCCCCCTCTTCCGGCTATATAGAGCGGCGTAGAAAATTACTTCGGAATAATCGAGCAATCTGGATCCGCCTTGGGCATTAAAGTTCTGGGTCTCGTTACGCTCCCGGATTATCCTCGAGCCTCGTTTCATCCCGTCGGTACATGCGCTCTCTATTCCCGTTACTCTGCTCCTCGACTCGCGCTTCGTACTCGTCGATTTTACGGACTTCACGTTCGGTCTGTCGAATTAAAAGTGACGAATTAATTTGTGTTTCGAAATGTGTCATTTTTTTATGTTCGGTCTGTCGAATTAAAAGTGAGGAATTAATTTGTGTCTCGAAATGTGTCAATTTTTTTTTCGCTCTAATTAATTTCACGTCTTTTTAATTAATTTGGAATAAAAAATGTGGAATGACAACGACGGAATTCCTCGGTGAAAAAAAATTCGCGAGATAATGGAGTCTATTTTCCATTAATAAATTTGTATATTTCTATGAATTATTTATTCAGCAGGTGCATCGCGGAGGCTTCGACGACGAACGCGAGAGCGAAAAAGCTTTTCAACCCTCGCGAGACCCGATCTTCCTCTCGCGGGGGTGGAATCCACACTCGACGGAAAGTCGAGTAGGACCCGAGCGGAAATCATTAACCCAGAAAACGTCGGAGAGTCGAGTGAAACGCCTGGCGAGCGAAGAGAGAGGGTAGAGAGAGGAAAATCCGCGAAGTTGAAGAAGGAACGAAAAAAGGATGAAGAAAGTTGTGCCAAAATTCGAAAGCTTCTCTCGATTTTTTTTTATTACAGAAAAACATTTTTAGCATTTTTACCCATGATTTTTTTCCTCCAATTCGCAACGGTTTAATGGCTATGGCGAATATCCAGAACGTAAGGAACGGAGGATAACATTACGGAAAAAGCCACTGGTTGGGTGGGAAACGATATTGGAAATTTTTTTCCCCGATTTAATCCCAGCAACAGCGATATCAATTTTTATAAGTAATACAGCGAAACCATTTTCCTGTTATTGCTTTTTTTTTTATTAAAAAAATAGCAATCAAATAAAAAGAAGGGAAAACAAAACTTTTTTGCGGTGGAAAATTGTTGGGAAAATTTGTAGAAGTTAGGTTTACTACATTGCGGCGCAGCGCTGCGGCTGTGGCGGATTTTTCAGCGGAGGAAAGAGAGGACGATTGCCAAGAGTATTTCTATGTCGTTCCTGCGGCAAAATCATTCGATTAGGCAAAGTACATAAACTCGACGCGGAGCTTCCGACCAGACAGCGATCACCCACCTGCTCCGCGGAATACAAAGTGGGACGACAGAGTCGCGCATCCTCTGTATACTTTTCCACCGAGTTCGTTTGCTCGTTTCTCCCAAAGAGTTCGTAAAATTCGTGAACCGGGCGAAACTCTCAGCACTTTGAAATCAGCGGATTCTGTTTTTATGATTTTGCGGTTGAAATTTATTCGTCGGAATAAATTGAACGTATTTCGTCGCAAACAAATTTTTCCTTCACGAAGTGTGAAAAAGTGAATTTTATTTTTTGAAATCCGTGCATATTTTACTATTGAAAAGTTTATTCGTCGAATAAATTAAACATATTTTGTCGCGACAATGTTTTTTATCTTCACGAAGAATTTTATTTTTTGGAACTGAAATCTGTACACATTTTACTATTGAAAAATTTATTCGTCGAATAAATCAAACGTATTTTGTCGCGACAATTTTTTTTTCTTCACGAAGAATCTTATTTTTTTAAACGTAAATCTGTACAGATTTTACTATTGAAAAATTATGTTATTGGAAAAAAAAAGTTGTTCGAGTGGGAAAAATTGGAGACTTTATTCCAGACGGTGAGTATATATTAGCTTCGAGGTAAAAGTGTCTCGGGGGGATTTTATTCGTCGGACGATCTTTCCCCTCTCCTCCTTCTCCTTCTCCTTCAGCTGCCACCTCGAAGTTCGCTTCCTCCGGGGTCTCCGGCTCGCGAGACAAAACCGCGCCGACGGCTCCGGAATATAATCTATAATGCAACCGCTTTGCCCGAGACTCATGATGCGCCCAATTACCTATTCTCTTCTTTTCTTCTCTGACCCCTGAGAGTCAAAGGCCCAGACTGCCACCAAAAGCGAGGACGACGAGCAGAACAAACGAGAACGCGGAATATCAACGAATCGCAGCGAATTTCGTCCTCTCAATTTTTTTGCACTAAAAATTAGCCATTTTTTATTAATCTCAACACTAATATTATTAAATAAAAATCGAACTTTCTAATTTAGCCACAGTTCAATTTTTTTATCTTTCAATCCTAAAAGAAATATTATTAAATAAAAATCGAACTTTCTTATCCAAATCACAAGTCAACATTTTTTTCAATCCTAAAAAAAAATTATTAAATAAATATTAAACTTTCTTGTAGAGCAGCAGTTCATTTTTTTCCACAAAACAATTGGATGCAGATTCGAATTTATCTTGCGGCGTTTTCCAGGATAAATAAAAGCCGATCGGCTGCTCCAAGTCTCGAGACGTCGATCGCGACACGACGAGGTCGTTTGTATTCGCGTCGAAGAGTCGTGCGCGCTATTATCGCATCGGCTTCCATCGACGTACGCTGAATACGCGCGGATTCGAACGAAGGATAAGAAGCGACTTTGTCGCGAGCGGCGTTTCGACGGCTGAGAGACGATATCCGAGACGGCAATTGTTGTCGTTGGTGACGGCGACGTCGCCTCTTGTTCCTCGCGAAAACCTCGGCGACGCTCGTATTGAAATTTGCCGCGCGAGTCTCGGCTATTTTCGGCCGAGACGGATACACCAGGATCCCCCTCCCCCCCCCCCCCCCCCTTTCCCCACCAACTCGACTCCAGAGCCACGGGTCGAATAATAACCCGGCTCCGTGTGTGCCGGGATATCGATCGCGGGAACCGATAAAACGTTGTCAAGAGAACGTTGCGATAATGCGACGCTCGTTTCCGTCGCGTCTTACGTATTCCGCGATTAGCCGGACGCATAAGGATCGCCTTGAACGTCGATTATAACCTGGGATCGGTTATGCTTCTCGTAAGACGAAGACGCGATGATGCTATAATGATAATATTAGTGACTCTGTATGCGACTGGTAAACAGATTTTGTCATCATCGATGGATGATAACAAATAATTTCGTAATTCAGTTAATTTGTCAAATATGAATAATTAATATATTTATTTCTATTAATTTTTATTATTTTTTTTATTGAGAAAAATGAAAGCACGAAGTATGACCTACTTTACTGACTACATTTTTTTTCTTGGTGCTGAGTATTTTTTTTCAGCTGAGTGAAAAATAAAAACGAAACTGATAAACAAATTTTTTCATAATCTATAGATGATAACAGATAATTTCGTAATTCAGTTAATTTATCAAATATGAATAATTAATAAATTTATTAATTTTCTTTATTTTTATTATTTTTATTGAGAAAAATGAAAGCACGAAGTATGACCTACTTCACTGATTAATTTTTCTTTCAGTGTAGAATAATTTTTTTTTCTCGGCTGAGTGAAAAATAGAAACGAAAGGATTCCGCGGACGCGTCCAACGAATCGCGTCGCGCGCGAACAGGTAACAAGTGAAAACCGCGCGAACCGGTCAGACGAGGATCGAGTTCGCCGCCGGAGCTTCTAGGAAGAAAACGAGTTCGCCGTCTCTGCCCACGTGACACATTTCGTACGTCACTTCGCCGCGAACTGTGCATTCCGACAATTGTATCGCGATTATTATCATCATTATTACATCGCAGACGAATAAATTCGCCCGACGCGGGAGAGGAATGCGAGAATAAAAATAAATCGACGACACTCGCGGGCGGTGATGAAAACAGTTTTTTTCGGGACTGGATTATTTTTTTTCGCAGCGGCGGTGGAAATGTGAGAATGCGGAGAAAACAGAGTCGATTCGGCGGAGCGTCGGGTTTTTTTCTTTTTTCTTTCTTTCTTTCTTTTTTTTTTCTCTTTCATTTTTTTTTTTTGCTCTTTTCACTGCATGACCTCGACTCGCGGAAGGGTTACGAGCCAACCCCGACGTCTTTCTTCCGGGGTGCACCTAACACCTCCTTCCTACTTCCCCTTCCCCTCTTTTTGCAGCCCGTTCGACTATCGATTTCCCCGGCAACAATTTCACCTCGTGCCACGCGCGCGATAAGCTCGTCGCAGTGAAATAAAACCCGGAGATCACCTCAGCCGCGCGACGGGCGGGCCGACGAAATGAAAGGGAGAGGGATGAAGGAAGAGGATAACGAGCCGGCTTTGAGGAAAGCAGCGCGCAAGGATATCCAGCGTTAAACCCGCGTCGACGGCGTCGCACGCGCGTGTGGCTTATGTCAGACGCCTTTGGGGAACTCGGGAAGTGTCACTCAATATCAAAATTCTCCAGCAAATTCAATGTAAAAAAAAAGGCGAAAATGTATTTTTTATTTAAAAATTGTCTAAAAAAATGTGTCACATAAAATCAATCACAGAGATTGTATACTCGGAAATTAAGTGCAACCCTTTCGAGCTCCAAGATTTATTCGTATTACGAATCTGAACTTGTGAAAAGCGATAAGAAAAACGCGAAAATGTATTTTTTATCGCTGATTAAAAAAAATTCATAAAAATGTATCACATAAAATCAATCACCGAGATTGTGTACTCGGACTCTGAGTGTAACCCTCTCCCCTGTCCGTGCACAGAGGTCGTTGACCCCGAGCTATAGCTACGTCGTGACACGCCGCGCGGTATTTTCGATCGCCACGCCAGCCGACGGCTATAGTTTCACGTATGAAAAAAAGAAATAAAAAAATAAAACGGGAGAGGGATGCACCTCGAGGTCGTTCGGATAAAATTATACAATTCTGTGTGGAAGAAATCCACCCCTGCTGCGGTCACGGCGAAGCGGAAACGGGGGAGGTAAGGGGGAGAGGTAAGGGGGAGAGGTAAGGGGAGGGGGGGGGGGGGGGAAGGTTGAGCTTCACTGGGCCACGGAGGGATCGAACCTGCCACGAATACGCGGATAAAAGTAAGAGAGAAAAAGATTTTTCGTTGTATGTCAACCCCCGTCACCTCCCCCTTCATCCCCTTCATCCCCTTCATCCCCCCTTCGCGTCACTTCGCCTCCTCTTTCGCTCGGTCGGCCGAACCGAGAGGCAAACTTGTGAATTATGCAACGAGCGCGACTCCCGATTTTCCGACGGATTCGTAAATCGCATTCGAATGTTGTGGAGGGTCGGGGGGAGGAAAGGGGGGAGGAGGGGGGGAGGGCAGCGCGGATTGCAGACGGGTAATTCGATCGCTCTCTGTGGCGACCCCCGCGTGACCTTTGTCATAATTTCCCTTTTTTCGTTGTTATGCTTCTCCGTTTCCGTCGTTCGCTCCGAACTACCCTTCCACCCCCCTTTCCACCCCCCTTCCGCCGGCTCAACTTTCCGAAAAATTGATTTATCGTTTGCCTTTGTGCACTTGGACAGCACGCGCCGCTCTGGCGCTAATAAATTTCGCCCGCGGTGGCTGTTCGCCTGTACAGAGGTCGCGCTTTTTGGTACTCTCGTCAAATATTGTTTTCTCGATGACCCCTATTTTTTTTTTTTTTTTATTGGACAGCGATAAAACGTTGGATGTGACCAATTCGGTGCAGTAAAAACAGAGCCTCGCGTCGGGTTCTGACTGTCGATGGTGGACAAAAAAAAGTTGGGCTGAAAAAAATGACTGGAAAAATCGTCGTATATATAATAAGGTAATGGGCGAACTTCGTGAAAATCGCGAATCGCGACGGAAACTTCGCATAACCTCCTCGTCTTCCTCGATTTTTTGCACACGTGCTGCAAAATAATTGGTGACTATTTTCGTCGGCAAATATTCGTCGAGATAAATGAGGGAAGATACGGGTTTGAAAATAAATATTTTTATGACGTTTCTGGGAATGGAGAATTTTTCCAGGAATGGAAAATAGAGAGGCAGGAATTTTTATCCTCTGGAGTTTCCAAAAAAAGCTGCTGGTATGACGCTGGAATTTTTCGGAGCAAGATAACAGAAGGAATGAGGTACGAAGAATCTCTGCGTCGTCGTTGCGGCAATATTGACATTCGGACGAATTCTGCTGCGAAAATCCGACAACTTTCAATGTCACGTTTATTATTGTGGTTATTTCTGACGCCAGTAAAAATCTGTCAATTTTCACGCAGGAAAATTGACAGAAGCAATATTCACTCGTTCGGAGTGTCGACGACTCGCAAAACGCTTTCCAGTGTCGCTCTAAATTATTAGCGACTCATAAAAAAAAAACTTTCGCCATTCTTACCTTTGAGTCGACGACGATTTCGCGAAAAAATCACCTCACAACCTCGTCGATATTATATTCAATAATTATAACTCGAGTCCCACGAATTATTTGTGTCACGAAGGCTGAACTTGGAAAAAGGAGAGAGAGGGGAAAATTCGTCGGATTCTTCAGAAACAGTCGAACATGTCTTTGTTTGCCTTCAAAACGTATCACTCAAAGATCCAAAAAGGTGCGAATCTTCTGAATCAGAATCAACAATTTTCTCGATCACTCAATTTTTTAATCACTATCTTTTTATTTCACTCACGATAAAAATTGCATTTTACATCGAACACTAAAGTTTCCGCTATTATCGATATTATCGGCGCAATTATTATTATTATTCCAAATTAGCACTGTAAAAAGGTCGCAGCGCAAAAAATCGGCTAAATTGCGGCGGAACGTCGACGACACGTCGAAAATTCACACTGGTTCCTCGGCGTCAGGGACATCAACCTTCCGGTCGCTATTGTCGCCTCCTCCTCCTTCGCCGCTGGCTTCCTCTCTCTCTCTCTCCCTCCTGTATATTTTTTTTCACCCTACCACTCGCCTCCTGCCCTTTCTCTCTCTCCACTTTCCTCCCCTTTCTCCCGCTCTCTTTCGTCACTCCGATTTCTCGTCACCCACAGTGACTTCCTCCTTTTCTCACCTAACCACTTGTCTCAACGATCTGGATCCTCGATCCTTGGATCTCTGAGAAAAATTACAATTTTTTTTCTCCCTCTCTTTCCCTCCTTTTCCTCTCCACTCAATTAAATTCACCAAACTTCACCGAAAATTCTCCTATCGCGATTTTCATCATTTACAAAAACTGAGGCAATTTTTTTTTTATTTTTCACGTCACGTTTTTTTATTTATTTATTTTCTTTTTTATTGGTATGTGACGGAAAATTGTTTTGGAATTATTCCATAATGGGGTCTGTCTTTTGTTATTTTGGACGCAACGCGCACAACGTGTCGATCGTTCCACGTTCTTCTCCGTCGAGAGCGGCGGACCTACTAGCGAACGAGGCGGCACCGGAGGCCTCGCGCTTTCCCTCTCTCTTTCTCCTTCGCTCCTTCTCGCTCGCTCGCTCGCTCGACGCTGATCCTGCGTGCTAAACGGCAGACGCCTAGCCGCCTTCGCCGCTGCTGCCGCCGCTGCTGCCGCCGCCTCCGTCGGCGCCACGAAGCTCGGTGCCGCCGCTCCGCACCGACTCGGAGCGGTCCGAGAGGGCCACGAGCTCTTACCCCGCTTTTCACATCGGCGACATCGACGTTTTTCGGCACGGAAATCGCGTCACTGAGATTCGACGACCCAAACAGAGAATTTTCAATTTTCCAAATGCGACTTTTTTTTACTTAAACTCGAACAAAGAAGAATTCATAAAAAAATTATTTTTTGTATTCGTATAAATATATTGATTGAGAATCGGACAGCGAGCGAAGAAAAAATCAGGTACAACGGTACAACGCGCGAGATGTATGCGAATTTATGTCAGCCCGTCGGTCTCTCTCCGGACAACAATAACAGTACTGTGTTGCATTCTGAATTTCGACCTCTCGCTGCTCGTGAAACGTTATTCACGCGCTGCGTTTCTGACAGAGAATGTAACCCGACAAAGCTGTACTTGAATTAGTCCAGCTTACTCGGCTCTTACTCCCATAGCTCAGTATTATTTCCTTTTTCGTTCACGTTCTCGAGTCTATTTGACTGCGATGTAAATACCCTTAAAAGTTCACATATTATGTATCACGCTGTAATTATTCTCCCAAGGAAAACTCAATAAGCCTATTATTACAATTATTATGATATATTTAAGCTTTTTGGCTAACACCATTTTATCATAATAATTATTTAATTAAAAAGCATCCTCACAGCAGTCTAATTAAAAAGGAGTTAAAAGATTAAATATGCAACTATAATGCAACAGTAATTATAATAAGCAATAACAATTATGATAGTAATAATAATTAAGAACCTGCATTAAGTCGGCTGCATGTGGATTGAAAATGGAAAAAAAAATAGTTGCAAACAAAATAAATAATACACTAGTTTGCCTAAGCTTCCCACTCTTGTTTACGGAACTCTGAGAACATCGTTGTTTGAAAATTCGCCTGCAACGACCATTAATAAACATTAAATTCTCAAAGCTGTGGGCGACCCTCCTCTGCGCGTCGCACTTCCGACCTCTCCTTCCCTCAGCTCTCCTCTACACCTACGAGATAATAAATTCTCGCTTTGTCAAAAATGGTTTCCCTCGCGTGCTCTTTTTCCATCCGCCGGCGAGTTCGTGAGCCACCTAAATGCTTTTATGGCGTCCGCAACGGTTCGTTGGCTGTACAAAAAGGAGAAAACAAAACTATCGGATCCTTATCCAACGTTTTGTGAGCGAACCATTAACTAAATTAAAACTCGTAAAGAACACCTTGGCCCCAATTAAACGTGTTTACGAATTATCGTGAAAATTACGATGTCGGTCGTAAACGAGCTGTGAAATAAAAAAAATAATGCAGAATCGATGCACAAAATGTACAATAATTTATTTTCTTAATTTTTATCCGATCTATAAAAACAGTCACCTATCAAATGTCAAAATTGGAGTCTAATAAACCCGCACACAAAAATATTTTCCTTTATACGTATTGGCCACAAAAAAAATACTATTTTAATAAAACAAAAAAGTTTAAATCCCTTTCTTGCTACAAATTGTGAGCTGCTATATTGCAGGATTCTTCGGTACAAAACGCGGCGAGGAAAACGCGTTCAGATACTCGGAGAGCGTCCCCTTTTTCGCTTTGTCACCCCCCGGGGGCATTCGGTCTCCGACGTCAATGTGGTTGTATTTCCACGGAGAAGAGGTGAACCTCGTGCTCTCTGTCCGCGCGAATCGACTCTTATCGTCGAGGCAGAAGCCCAGTGTCGTATTGTTGTCCTCTCGAAACTCTCTGGACTCTGGTGCAAAGTCCGGGGAGAGAAAGAGAGGGAGGAGGGAGTGGGGAAGGGGGGAGTGAATGCTATGCTGCCTGTGGCATATTGGGCTCCGAAGATCGAAGCTCCAGTCGAGGCTGCAGCAAACTGAAAGCCACAGTCATTGGCACAATTGCGTCCCCTTTGTCCCACGATACAATGTAACCTCGAAGCGTCCAATCACTGTGCTCGATGGTTAAAAACATTTTTCAAGGACCTGGAAGAATTCGCCCAGCCGGATAAAACCTGATGCGCCACGACCTGGCTCGAGATACAGAAACTATGTTAAAAAAAATAAAAAAAAAAAAAAAAAAAATGTGTCAAGACAAAAGTAAAGAATGAAATTTACGATTTGTATGTTATGGTTATTACGACTATAAACATCGGAATTCGAGTTTCGCAGCTGGTTCCTCTTTGTTGCTTTCTTCGAAAAAAAAAAAAAAATCCATGGTTCTGAGTCACAAGATTTTTTAGGACGTGTTCTAGTCGAAAGAAAAAATAAAATAAACAAGAATTCCAACCTATCTGCGTCATCTTCATCCTCAATCCGCTTCGTCACCTCATTGGAGACTCAAAAAAAAATGCACGCCCCCCGAAAACACGAATAACAGTCGAAAGGAGAAACAATCGTGTGGCCTTCTAGTCACCGTTGAGAATTTCGTGGAGAAACCCGCGAAAGCTTACAAATCGCGAAAAAGCATATTTTCGCAAGAGAGAGAAGCGCGAGTTGAGTAACGCACTGAGGTTCCCGGGCGAAAAGCTAATATACCATCGCGCCCGGGCACAACGGTCGGAGAGACCTGCGGTAACTCCGAGTTGACAGGTCCGCTCGTGGCGCAGTTTTTCGCTGGTGTATACACACGTCGTCCAGGAAAACAAACGTCTGAGGGAAGGTAAACTCCAAAAGAACGTAGCTCCGTGCAAACATAATAGTGTGATACGTATATATAGATTGCGTGGAGCTGTATAGTTTTGCTTGGACACCTCTGGCGTAGTCCCTGAGATGATCCAAATCGAAAGGAAGCAGCTTCAGAAGATGTTCAGAAAAGTTTTCAGCACTGGAACGGATAGGAATTAAAAAAAAGAAAAATATTCGGCCCAAGCTAGGCACTGATCAGGCCCGAATAGGGATGTCACGGACCTGACCAGGGCCTGACTCGGGTGTAACGCTGAAAATTTTCTACCAGGATAGGTGCAGTCATCATACCTCATAAAGACTGAATATAGGGTAGAAGTACCTTTTTTGGTCACTTTAGAGCCGATTGTGGCCATCACATTCAAAGGCATAAAACAGTACATTTAATGGCATTAAAAAAACATCGAATAGATGAGTCGGTGAATTTATATAAATTTTTTTCGAAACTTCAACAAGTTTTTATGGGAAAAAAAAATAAATGAATAAAAAATGGCCACAATAGGTACAGTGGCCACTAATGGTACATCTACCCTAGACCATAGGATGTAGGCCATAGGATGTAGCCATATAATATGGCCAAGGTTTGCGGACGGTGTGAACCGCCGGAAAAACATGGACCAACCACTGTCGAGAGGCGGATGAAAAGACACAAGTGAAACGGACAGAAGGGAACGGTGACAGGGACACAGGAAGAGGAAGGCAGGCAGCCAGTGTATGAGCCTTCTGCACTACGTATCAACCCTGGGATGGTATTAGTTGGTCCTCGCTGGTCGAGAGCCAACGGATGACGAAGAAGCGGAGAGAGATCGTGGAGTGGCTTATAGATATATCTCTCGGTATCCGTATCCTATCATCTAACGAGGCTCTAATTCCCTGCGGGTCAGTAGTCAATCCCACCGAGCAAAATATCACCAAGCAGAGAGAGGCAACGACGAATAAAGGGCTGATGGATTTCCCAGCGATCCCGACGGTACCTTTGACGCCGGTCGACCGAGCGTTGAGCCTGGGATCTTGTTGATATTTGACGGACTGAATCCCGGTTCATACCTTCGATGCAATGAGACCTAAACATTAGACCTCAACATTAGAGAACATGTTCTCAAATATTAACTAATGAATTATAATAAAAAAAGTAACATCTTCTGATAAGTAAAAAATCATTTTTTAACCTTTCGGATATTGACCGATGAATTATGATGACTTAAAAAAAATAAGTACCATCTTCTGATGAGAAAAAGATAATTTTTAAACCTTTCAAATATTGATCGATGAATTATAACGACTTAAAAAAAATAAGCAACATCTTCTGATAAGTAAAAAATAATTGTCTGTAATTATCTGTAAATTGTCTGTAATAAATGTTTTCTGATAAGTAAAAAATACTTGTTTAACCTTTCAAATATTGACCAATGAATTATAATGACTTAAAAAAAAATAAGCAACATCTTCTGATAAGTAAAAAATAATTGTTTAACCTTGCTAACCGATATATTGATGTCACGTGACTGAAATCAAATCTCCGACTAATCTTCAGGAGCCATTTTTTTTCGTCGATCGAGCTGCGGGTCAGCGGTCAAGTTGCCGGAGTTGTGGCTACGAGTTTAGGTCATAGCCAAGTTGAGTAACGAGTACACTAAGTTAATTCCGAGTAACCGCTCGGGCTGTCATAGCCTCGACGCGAAACTTAAGCCTTCGAGCGGTCGTGGCCACCATCTTCGGTTGTTATCACGAAGAGTTATCATGGCCGATAAGACGCGGGGACTCGCCCTTATATTATCAAGATAATTTGTTACGGTTATAGGGTGGAGGCTCGATCTCCGTGATATCTTCGCCACGATGACCTTTAGCTTCCTCTTAACTTCGAGCACTATTGTATACATGAAGTTCTCGTAAGATACACACACATATATATACACATCACATTATATACACCCTTGCGGAGCGAGGGAGAGTGGTCACAAGTTGTGAGTCGCGAGAACTCGGAAACGTGGATATTATTGCTACGAAAATAGAATGGCACCGGGAGGAGGAAACGACGAAACACGACACAGTTTCAGTAACGAGTTTTTATGTACGAATGGCCTTAAGTGTGTTCTTAAAAAAAAAAATATTCCTTCGATAGGGTTACGATCTTTTGGTTCCAATGAAAAATTAAATTAAATCGAAAATAAAATTAAACAAAAAATCTTATATGTTTTTTCTTGGATAGTGTTGTATATTTAAAAAAAAGGTTATCCCTTGAATAGATGATTACGACCTTTTCGTTCCCACGAAAAATAAAATTAAATCGATAATGAAATTAAACAGAAAATCTTATGTTTTTTTTTCTTGGATAGTGTTGCATATTAATATTATGCATGCGATGCAAATATCGTTCGAGTGACACGTTTATCAAGATATCGTGCAGCTAAACGAAAGACCAAGATAGGATTGTATATGCAAGTCTGTCGGCTATTTTCGTACGTGACGAAGAGTATTAAAGAACGCGATTCGCTTCTCATCTCATCGCATTTGCGGCCGGCTAAATGAATGGACGCGCGGCGGTCAGTAGTTACGGCGAGGAGTGGACGGACGCCGGGAGATCTAAGTAGATTGGATACGTATGTAATCCAACACGAGCGGTCGGCGGAATTGCGCTCAGGGCAAGCCACGCGGTACAGTCAAAAAGTTGAGAGCGCGAAGCGAGAGGGGATAGTACTCTCGCTACGCGATTAAGGCCGTCAGTCGTCCCCCACTCTGATTTCTCCTGGGAATTCTTGTCGCGAGACGGGATTCTCTACTCGGTCCAGAAGACACTCGTTTGCTCTTTTGACTCGCTCCAAAGTTTTTCGCACTGTTTTCCGTCTTGACACTCTTCACCTTTTTTGGAACTGTCAATTTATTTAGCATCTCATAAAATTATTCTCATGAAGACCTACGCATTAAAAAAAAATCGTCGATTCAGAATCAATTCATCGTCGCGAAAAATCCGCCAAATTGATGTTAAAGCAGAGCGAACCGAGTCCAGTGCCAAAATATGATCCAGTACCGAAGCTTCAGCCAAAACATATAAATCGTTCCAGCACTGTTTCCTAGATCCGAAATTATGTATAGGTACCCCATCCCCTTTAAAGTTGAACAAAAAACCGACCGTTACGCAGCAACGAAACAGGACAAAAAGCGCAATTTAGCAGATTTAATAAATCTGGATGTACACACACAAAGCAAGCTTCATCGTATTTCATGGTAGAATCATGTCAAGTTTGCCAGCGACATACGCGAATGCCATTGTGATGCATGCAACACGCGAGTCGGCAGTCGACTTGTGCGGCTCATTTCAAGTGCGAGACGAAACGACAGTGAAACCCAGATACCAAGTCAGGGGGGAGGGGAAGGAGTAGGGGGCGGAGGACTCGACGAGTCGGGTACAACGGAATTTCGGGCGCGTTTCGGAGGGATAAGCCTCCTCTCTTTCCCCGCCATGGCTGATGCTCGTTACGAGCGCGGCAGCTTGGTGCACATCGCAATGATGCATCTCCAGCGGATGTCCCGCTTGTTCTGCCTTAGAACTCCAGCTTCTCCACCAGTTAACACACGTACACACAATCACAAATCCACCGAACACACTTTCACGGAGAGATGCAGAGCTGCTCGGGGCTTCCAAGTTCCCCACTCGAGTCTCTTGCACAGTCAGATTCCAACACACTGAACAGACAATGTTCCAGGGTGAAAGACAGAGACACAGACATTCACAGTCCAAGCGTCGCTTTGCACGGTGTTCGCTCCTCTTTCCACTTGTCGGCGTTTCTGCGATGGCGGGCAAAAAGAGAAGTGAGAAGGGAGAATAAGGGACGCCCGGAGAAATCCTGCAAACGTGAGAGCACGCTCGGACTGCGACGTTGACAGCAAGAGGAGGGTAGGGGACACCATGTTCGACACCTATAATCCGCGACGTAGTCGAGAAGAGCCTGGCGAATAATGCGCGTAATACGGATACCGTACACGTCGTTCTCGTTGTCGGTTGTGCTTTTGCCCAGGAGGTCCATTACGATGCGACTGCGATGCGTGGTGTGCGGCATAAAGGCTACCCATTGTGGAAGACGAAGCTACGCAACGGGTTCGTTATGCACGTAAGTGACAGAGCTAACTAACTACGTCGCGGTTGATTTCTATGGATGACACACGTCACCGATTGTTTCGAGTTTCGAAAGCTTGGGAAGCTTTGAGATGCTTGTGAGGATCATCATGAGACTCTCGTATGAAGACATACCACAAAGTCATTTAGTATGATTGAGGATTAGGATTGGACTACGTTTTTTTCAGCTTCGTTTCACAAATGGATGTGATAATAGTGTTTCAATGGACTACTGCAGACTTTGGATAACCTTGACACCATCCTACAAGGCTAATACACTTTGGCAAGGACATACAGTGCTAACACAATTACGTGTAGCCAATGACAGCGTCACATCTGCCGGACAACTCGATGATCTCAATTTGACGACCCAGCAGGAATTGGCGATCAAGATAAGAGGGTCCCTGGTAACGGCAGCATTGACGCCACCCTTTCCACTTCTCACATTTGCTCCCTATCGCTGTTTTCGTCTCCCATTTGCCGCCGGTCGCTATCTCGACGTTCCCATTCACAACAGTGTCTATATATAGAGTCTGCTGTAGGTGCTTCGGCAGATAATTGCGTAGTTTTATGGCAAGGGTCGATCGGGTGTACCGTACCAACCTCCCTATCTTTATGGTGTACCATGGACCGAGTTCTACCGTTTTACTCTTCTGGATGAAACCTTGGCTACGCACAAACGTTGGAAACATCTGTGTATGATAGTACAGCTGTGTGTTGAAGACTATGACGCATAGTCCACGCTTCTTTGCTCTTTAGGTGACTACCACTTTCATCCACAATGTCGACTTCTAGGTTTCTGGTCCTGGATTTCGTTTACCCACTCACTCACTCACTCACTTTCGTCTGCGTCGTTTCCATGAAACCGCGCAATTTTCCCAACTCCTGTAATCTCGGACTGATTACTCGACAAACACCAAATTACTGGTGGGTTTCGTCTCCAAGGATCGTTTATCCTTGGCAAGGAACTCACCACCCTTAAGAGAGCTCTTCTCCTTTATCCGCAATACCTCTTCGCACAGAACACTATTTTCCTCGTAAATCAACGCATCGTGTATCTTCCATTTTCCACGGGGTCAGGAAACGTTTCAAGGCGAGAGAACTATTTCCAGATTGAAGATCGAGAGATCGGAGTCTGGATACACATTGCTCTTCATCATTTACACGTTGCTTCTTACGTTTGCCGTGATTTTCGAGCAGAGTTTATTTCACCTATGAACATAGGTTACAAAGTAGCAGAAGCTGTCAGGGAAAGCGAGATTCTCATCAAATTAACGCCCACGTAACGACGGCCGGAAAACGTTGAAATACTTCGACCCACGCAGTCTGCGTCATACCTCCGCGATGCGTATTTTTCTTGTTGATTTTCACCAATGTGGGGCATCCCGCGAGACTTATCCTGCAATTTTTATCTAGAACCCTGGGAATGCTGACGTGAAATCGGAGCCAAATTCCGTACGTTTATTCTTCAAGTTAAAAACATGTTCCAAAGTAGTCCGAAGTTTATTCGTTCCGCAGGAATATTCTCAGCTATCGCTGAACTTTGCTTTCGAATCGGAAATTGTCTTTCGTACATTTTCCACGTGACTGTTGACATTGATATGAAACCCACTCTCATAATTGTCCTGCAAATGCCATATTTTGTGGTTTTAATTTTCACATTACAAAGATGTCCTAATCGGTCCTTCTACTTTCGTGTTTAGCGTCTTTCTTAGAACACAACATTTGGAATTCTAGAGCCTTTTAAGTCGTAAAGCTTGAAGTGCTGAAGTACGATGGTACAAACTCCATCCGAGCTCGGTTACCTCGTAGCTGTGGAAACTGAGAGAGATGAAAATTTGTTCATGCGTCGCGGGCAAAAAGCCTTCTCGGGTGTGTTCCTCTGGAGCTTCACTCCTATCTCATTCGTTCATATCCTTCGCCGCGCTGTAGTCGCCGGGGCTTCTAAATGATCGCGCAACTTTGTCAGCCTCGTCAAGTTGGCGCTGCTCTCATGAATATTCAGTCGCGAGCCGCTTCGCGCACCGGAATCCGGCCAGCCAAAGGCTGTACACAGCGTCGCTCTGCTTTCGCCGAGGGATGAATGTCGAAACGCCCGCTGGTATATCGTGTCCGGCGAAGAGGACTACGCGTAACGTCGTCAGAACTCGCTCGCCGTCGCACTTTGTCCAATCGTCTCGCATGAGAAATTCTCAAAACGAGCTTTCGACAGAAGAAATATATTTCCAAAGAGAATCAAGCATTGAAGTCGGCTTCATTTCATGAATCGTATAAACTTTTGGACAAGCAGTGTTATTTTTTTCTTCCATTTAAAAAATAAAAAATATATACCAGAAAAATATAGGACTACAAATCACTCGATTTTTTCAGGATTAAAAATGCACAGGAGAAATGAAACGAAAGTAACTCGACAAACACTGAAGGACGACGGTGAACAGGTGAAAATCGTGTGTGCAACGCTTCTGCAAGTGGAAGCGCATCTGGTGTGTAAACGAAGCTAACGGTGGCTCGCGGAATGATCGCGTAACTTTCCGGCACGAGCTGTCGTCAAGTCGACCCGCATGAATATGCATTTATACGGCGAAATCCTAGCTTCTCCGTTCTACGATGAATTGCTGGTGCTATGAGGATCCGGATGAGAGCCGATGAAAATTCCTCGCCGGGGAAACACGCTGTAACGACTATGAAACTAACCATAATAATTATTATGATAACAAAAATAATTTTAATATTCATACTAAAATATCAATTATAATTAATTCCGCCTCGATTGGCTTATAGGTTAAATGGAAAAAATTGATTGAGACCAGAGACCCTTCGAAACGTGTTTCGAAGGAAGTTCATAAAATTGACGGATTAATAACCTCAGCTCGGTGGAAAATATGACTGCGAGGGAAATTCGCGTCGAGGGTCGCAGCAAACACATTGACGAACTCGCTGCCGCGTCAATTGTCAGAAATGACAGAATTTCGATGCTCTCGAGCGTCAGAGAGAACAGAATTTCAATGTTCGAATGCTGGAGCCAGCATTTACGTCGAGTACGGCTCGTTCGCAGGGGCGACGGAATAACGATTCATCGAACCATCACGTATCACGACCCGGGAGGATAGATATACATCACCGTGTTTACTATAGAAAATGGAAGAGAGGCGTATGGAGACCATCACGAACTTCCCCAACCTCGGCGAGTTGATCAACGTCCGTGTGGATCTGGAACTGTGTACGTCATCGGTGATATAGATTAATCATCGTTTGGGAGCAGAATTCAACCAGATAGCACAGATCACCAGAGCCCCATTCGCTTTGTTGGGCAACCATTGTTCGAGCTATATAGCATTTTACTTATTTTCTTTTTTTTTTACTTTTCTTCGTACTTCAATTATTTCACCAGAAAATCATTTTTTAAAAATGTCTTTCTACCTTAATACGTGAATTTTTTAAAATGTCACGATTGCATGGTTCACCATAAACCATATACTGAGGGGTTATATGGTACGCGAATGCCAGGTGGAAATACAGGAATTTACGTAGAAGCACACGAATCACCTGTGGGACTCAAAGTTTTACAATCCACTCGCTCTCTCACTCGACAATAGGGATCACCCACAGGCATAACCATAAACCCGACAATACCGAATCGATAAAACTCGAACCGTGGAAAACCGTCGATAAAACGGAGTGCCGCAAAAGCCCAAACAGGCCACTACTGCAAAAATTAAAATAAAACGCATGTATTCCCTAACTTCGTTGGCGACGTATAAATCGTCAGAGCAAATATCGCTGCACGTGACTTTGGAGCAAGTTGCAAAAATTGTCGCGACGGGAAAGTTGTCGGATAATTATCGAGCAACGGCGTCTGGCCGACGTTAAAAGTTTTCTCGCGCGTTGAAATCGGCGAGACTAACTTGTGTCATTTTTTTTTTTTTTTCTTTTTTTTTTCTTTTCTTGCAGACTTTGAGGCCACACCTGGAGGCACGTGATCGAATCATCCGGACGGCTAAGTTGAGTGCAACGAGACATTCGTCTCGTCTATTTCACACTATTGCGATTTCGAGCTCCGAGTTCGCCGGAAAGATTGAATGACGAGCGTCACGTGACTTCAGTCTCTCGTCCGTCGCTGTCGTGGCAGCAACTGTTTTCCCCCTCCCAAAAAGTTTATTGCCCACTCGATACGCGTTTGGTCCATTCTGCAATCGCGACACGTAGAGTTGCCTCCCTTTCTCCTCGCCAGGATTCGTTCCTGGCAGTTCTGGACCGTCCGTCCAGTCGCCTCCGATGGACACTGTATCGTTTGCGAATTTCACGGCTAACAGACGCGTCCGGGAAACTTTGAATTGGTTTGAGATTGTTGCCTCGGTTCCTCTTTTTTCGGCCGGCGAACGAAACGTGCTGGAAACGCGCGTCGCGAGTGTCCGGTTTTCGTGTCGGACAGACGACAGCAGACGCCTCCTAAAAGTTGGTGGAATTAGCTTTTGCACCTGAAACTCGACCTCATTTTCCGATTCGCTACCGATTGAAGCGAACGGACCAACGACAATTTCGAGTGCTGGAAATTAATTTGAGAAAAGCGTTTAAATTCCAGTAATGACTCTTTGAAATAATGAGTCTATTGAAAATCTATTGAAAATGAATCTATTGAAAATATTGAACCTCATCGCCAATGGCCTACGATCGATTCCTAGACCCCAGCATTGCCAATTGGCCATCTCGCGTGGCCAACGACTGCGCCATTTCCCCATTAGCCATTACTGCAACGTCCAGATTGACGCAGTCGATGTCGCGCGCCATATAAAAGTCCGCATACTTGTCCGCAGTTACAACACTGTACATATATATATACAGAGAAGAAGGAGAGAAAGAGTCTGGCTTGTGTCTTATGAATAAAATATATTGCTTCGACGGTCCGGAATAAACGAGAAGCAGTGTCGTCGTCGTCGTCGTTTCTCAGTCGTATATCGCTACTATGTAAGCTTAACTCGCCTCGTTTATTCATAAAATATTGCGATACGTCGTACTCTATATATACGAGTACGTAAAACAGCGATGAAAACTCCAACGGTTGATATAATAATGTGTAGCTAGAGTAGATAGGGAAGCCTACATAAACCAACGTTCAGTCACCGTTCGACGATCCGGACGAGGATTTAACCCTCAGGCGACTAGAATCAGGTATTGCGTCAACGTCGGATTGCGAACCGCCAATCGTTCCAATTACGTCGATTGACTGCACCGACAGAAACATACTCGAATATCTTCGTCCCATCTTATATTTTCCACACTCAGTGGAGGACACGTCTGATGCGACATTGAAGTCAGTGGACTGGGAATGCGAGTCCTGAAATCACGAATGACGAACCAGCCTCGCGTGTCCTTTATATTTACATTGGCATCCCTATGAATAATTCCTATGCGATTAGAAAGTGCAGTTGTGTGCTTTACAGTTGTGACATTTGTGTGGTACGGGTGGACTGAATTTGCTGCGTGGCTCTTTCGACTTTATGGCGACCATTTTGGACGTGACGAATAGTTCAAAGCTACATTCGTAGCTTGATTCTGTTTTTGTCCTTCTGAACCATCCATTATAAGTAAAACCCAACTCCTGTGGCTTGATTTGTCTCATACCTCAAAAATCAAGACACTGGAATAGGTTCCAACCAAATGTATTTCTGAACTAATAAATCTAAACTTGGTTCCCAACCGTTGAACCATGTCACACTCCATCAAACCCACAACGACTCTTTTATCACAATCCTATCTCCTGTTTCCAACAAAAAAAGGCAGACTGCAGAACGTATCAACCAAGTCTGGAAGCGTCGCCAGGATATCGATACTTATATCGGACCGAGATGCCATTACACTGCCACCGCAGGGACGTTGAGACGGTCGAAGTAAAACGACGGACGGGGTGGACCAGAACCGTTTTCACGGTGCTAAAGAATTTTCCAGCCGTGACGACGACGCTGGCGCAATGGCGCCGGCAGCCCCACGAATGGAACGTGGAAAACGAGGGTAAGACGCAGTGCGTAAATGCCGCAGGCAAAAGGGACTCGCCACGACAGTGATCGACAGTCCCGCGGATACCCCTTCGATATGGACCTCCAATCTCCCGCTATTTTCCCTGAATTCATACATATATGTATACACCAAGTCGGCACCGGTTTCCTTCATCCTTCAGCCTCCGGAGGGGAAAACGTGGCGGCACACGACTCTCTGTACGCGGCGATCGATCGCTTCGCCGAGCACAACCTACGTTTGTGCTCAGGCGATGCCTCTGCGAGGTTTCGCCTTCGCTCAAAACTGTTCTCAAAGTCAGGCAGCAACCATCGGCAAAGACAGATTTGTGCCAAAACTCAGATCAGATCGCACAGCTTTTGAGCTTGGTTTTTTGCTGCCAGAGTTAGGACTCTGATGTTCATTTAGCTTCTAAGCAGCATCTTGAAGATTATTTCTGCTTCGTTGAATGAACTGTGAATTCATTTTAGGTTTTTTTCTAGAGGACATTTTGTGGCGCCGGAAATAAGAAAATTGGAGGAATATATATAGCAGTGAACGAGCTGTGTATGCGCGATGCGTATAACGCGGAAAACTTGGAGGCAGCAGTTCCCGGTTCGCGCTTGGGTAAAGCTGGGTCGCGGTGCTATCGATCTCCGCCCACCTGGAGACCTCTGCTCTACACGCTCTGCACCCCTGGTGCCGGTGCTGCTGCTGCTGTTGCTGCTACAACTGCTGCTGCTGCTGCTGCCTCTGCCGTCGCTGCTACCAGGTCTGCTGCCTATAGTTGATGCTTCGCAGGAGAAGGATAGGGTCCCTTCAAAACAGGACATGGCGCTGCTGCCATCCCAGATACTGAGAGAGCCAAGCTGAGAGAGACGAGGACGCAAGGTGACATCCACGCAGGCTGCGAAGGTTCAAGAAAATGGTAGCCGAGAGCAGAACACAGATGGAGACACTATCGTCGACGAAGAAAGAACGACGCTGTTTAATACTGAGACTGGGACAACGAGAAACAAGGACAAAAGACTACGAAAAAAACAGATGAAAAAAGGTTCAAATGGAAAACGACGAAAAGATAGGCTGTAGGCCAGCGGGTCGAAAGAAACCACAGGAAGGGGGCGGGAGGGGAAAGGAGAAAAGGAAAGAAAGGAATGCGTGTCGCGAGGTAATACAAAAACAGGGAGCCGAAGGTTCACGTCGTTGTGACCCCTCCAATCCAGGAGTTTTGCATTATCGCACGTATACGTTTAACTGTCGGGCATTAAATATGTATCACGAGTTGTGTGGCCTGCAGTGGACGTGTTACACGTGTTTCTTCGACCCCGGTTACGTGGATGTGGCTGAGGGTAAGTCGATATGACGGAGTCGCAGACATTCGAGAATGTTATCCAGCAGTTAATGAAATGGGACTCTAGACTTGTTCGAGAAATGAGATAAGAAGTAATGGGATGTTTGTAGTTAATTTTACCTGACGATGTAATTTATTTTCAAGTTGTAGGCTATGCTGATTAGGTTTCCGGTTGTGATCAATACTCCACCAACATTCGACCCTACAGGTCAAATTGCACAATGTGCATCGAATGTAAATTGCATTATGTATTGTTTCGAACTGCTGCTTGTTTTGAATTTGGACCTTCGTCGGCTTGTAAAGTGGTCACCATTAACATTTTGGGTGATGACGTTTGAAATGCATCTCAGGGATGCAAAGGTGCAGTTTCCGGTTGGATTGGGTAAAGGGGCCTAAAATCCAAATTCACGCTCGGCGGATCCGTCTGTAGACGGATATACGTTACAATTAGCGGTAGACTAGCATTACGAGGCCCACGTAAGTGCTATAGTGCATTAGCGTGTTTCTAATGGAAACAGACTGACGGCGAGAAGGTACACCTATAGAATCTCGCGCTGTATTTACATTGAAAGCCGGTAATGCGTGTAACGAAGACATTTCAAACGTCGGCGAGCGGTTGGTACAACCAGCTGAGGGGGGAGGGTGTTGCCGAGGGAGGACGGTTGATAATTCGGGCGCGTTATGCTGAAACATATCTGACAGTAGGGTCACGTGCAACGCCGAACAAGGACCTTGTTCGTTGAGCCAACCGTTATAACGTTATCACGTTAACTCGTCGTAAATTACTAACCGCGTGTTTAATTTCGAACGCATTAGTTATTCCGAGACATTTGTGCCCTTTCGGTTTACAGCCGAGTAAAACTGGATCAGAAACAGGAGTGGAATGGGTGCGTTTTGGAGGTTAGGGCGTTGCGACCATATTCTTGATGAACGACTGATCAGATGACGATAAGAATGAGAAATGGATTTTACAAAACCTTAATGCATTTTTTTCATATTTGAATTCCAGTAAAAAGAGGGAAGGTCGATTGTTTTAGTCAGGCTATTGTTTTAAATTACGAAACAAAGAAGAGAAAGACAGAATGAGTCAGTTTTTTGTTTCCAAGGATCTCCGAATGAGTTGCGGACAATCCTCGCATCGTGTGTGTGTATTTTTTTATATGCCTCGAACAGTCGCCGCAAAAGTGGCGGATAAAGTCGGATGGAAGATGGAAGAAGAAGAATTTTAGAAGAAGGTCGTTTCGTTCTTTTCAAGTGTACTCTGTGTGTCGTTCTCTCTCTCTCTCCGCGCAGCTGAGAGGTTTTGGACAAAGCGTTCCAGGGTACATCGACTACGACGAAACCTCGGGCCGTACAGCATTCATTAAGCTCGCCGGCTGCGCTGCGAGGGTCGAGAGACCCGTTGAAGCTTCGCCCGAAGCGCGCCCCAAGAACAAAAGCTTGATTCCTCGGGCCCCGGGAGGAGAGTTTTCCGGGCTCGCGGAGTCATCTGCGTGCCTTGCGGGATTTTGCTAGCCCGCATCGTTTTGCCACATTTCCGCTTCGTATCAGCCGCAGCTTCGACGCTCGGCAGAATTCGCCATCTGCAACTAGTAAATTATAGAATGCGCGATTGCAGTCGCTGAAGATTTCGAATCTAATGCATTTCGTATCGTCCTCAACTTTGTATGATACACAGAATACAGAAGTGGAAGATGATGGCGAGTAAGGATTGCACAAACCATGCGAAACTTTCATCAAATTTATTCCGGTGCGTCTCAATCCGCAAGAGTGCTCCGATGGCTGCCTCCAGGTCATATCCGACTCTTCAACTCTGGTCTTCTCGTTTCTCTCTTAGTCGGTCGTCCTTGCCAATTGAAAACCTTTGAAAATAGTGCTTCTGGCGCTGTCGCGATAGTTTCTCGTAATTCTCAGTTGACCGAGCAGAGTCGGAGGCCACACAGACCACCCTCTCCAACATCCTTCTCTCTCGCTCTCTTCGCTGATGACCTTCCTGGCTTTTCCTTCTCGCAGCGAATCGTTTTTCCGCTCCTTTCCGCTGGTTCTTTATCCTTCTTCCCAAAGACCCCCTTCGCTTCTCCTTCCATTTGCCACTTCGCGTCCATCTTCCAACGTTTCGTCGTTCAACACTCCGTTCGAAATGGAAATTCAAAAACCGATCCAGTTACGGACTACGGAGCTTAACGCGTCGGCCACAATTTTAGCATCGCCCCTCCGCCGCAATCCTCGCAAGCTCGATTTACCCGCGATTACACACAGTTGCGAGATTTAAGTGGAACACATGAACACGTGTGCAACTGCCAACTACGACGACGACAACGACGACCACGTTGAGGGTGGATAGACGCGACGGCGAGCGAATAGCGGTGCGCGGGTTTCGCTCGAGCGCGTGGCATCGATCTCGCGCGATTAATCGCCATCGCGTGCACTGG
The DNA here is from genome assembly GCA_964034905.1 of Itoplectis maculator. Classification (NCBI taxonomy): domain Eukaryota; kingdom Metazoa; phylum Arthropoda; class Insecta; order Hymenoptera; family Ichneumonidae; genus Itoplectis; species Itoplectis maculator. The sequence continues at coordinate 276,077 of OZ035870.1, forward strand.
TATCCGGCTAACCCGCCGCGATTCTCAACGCAACCGCCGAGTCTTTCGCACAACGCTCGTATGTGGACTGTGGTTGGCCGGCGTATCGCTACGGCCACGTCATGCCGGCCAACTTGTGTGCTCGCTAATCGGGCTCTTGTGCCGCGACGTACACGTGTTGGATTTTCCTATGGGTCGAATATATCAATTCGGTCAGTCGGACAACAGTTTTACGCCGTAGAAATTTATTTCTTCTTTCCGAACAGTTCGCCGGGCCGAAAACCGCCCAAATCGGGGTCACGAAATTTATTTTTTCAAAATATCGACTTTTAACCTATACCATCGTTCTCAAGTCGCATATTCTACCCCTGAAAACACTGGTTACAACCCTTTTTTCGTTGATTTTGAAAAAAAAATTTTTTGGCCGAACAGTTTGTCAGAAATCGTAGATCTGACCGCCGGGCCGAAAACCGCCCAAATCGGGGTCACGAAATTTATTTTTTCAAAATATCGACTTTTAACCTATACCATCGTTCTCAAGTCGTATATTCTACACCTGAAAACACTGGTTACAACCCTTTTTTCGTTGATTTTGAAAAAAAAATTTTTTTGCCGAATAGTTTGTCAGAAATCGTAGATCTGACCGCCGGGCCGAAAACCGCCCAAATCGGGGTCACGAAATTTATTTTTTCAAAATATCGACTTTTAACCTATACCATCGTTCTCAAGTCGTATATTCTACACCTGAAAACACTGGTTACAACCCTTTTTTCGTTGATTTTGAAAAAAAAATTTTTTTGCCGAACAGTTTGTCAGAAATCGTAGATCTGGCCGCCGGGCCGAAAACCGCCCAAATCGGGGTCACGAAATTTGTTTTTTCAAAATATCGACTTATAACCTATACCATCGTTCTCAAGTCGCATATTCTACCCCTGAAAACACTGGTTACAACCCTTTTTTAGTTGATTTTGAAAAAAAAAATTTTTGGCCGAACAGTTTGTCAGAAATCGTAGATCTGGCCGCCGGGCCGAAAACCTCCCAAATCGGGGTCACGAAATTTTAGTTACTCATGAACTTTTCGAAAGAGAGATTCGATATGGAACCACCCACATCATTTTGAGAAAAAAAAAAAAAAAGAATCGTTGGGTTAAAAAATCTTTATGTGGAATATTTAGCACACGCAATGGATTAAATTTTTTTTTAATGGATCCTAACATAAGCTTTTTAAGGACGATCAAAGTTCCAGGACATTTCGCGTGCACTCCGCGGGCTCACAAGATTCGTCGACAGGAAGCCCGGAAATGGAAAGCCAAATAACGCAAATGGAAGCAGCGCGTTAGTACGAAGAGTAAAGTTTCCAATACCCACAAAAGGGCCTTCCACAACGGCAACTTTTAGCGCGCACGACGCGCATATAACGTCGCGGTACTAAAACACAAACAGTGTATAGCGCGCGCGCGAAGCCGACTCAGCGTTTTCCGGGCTCTGGGTACACGTAAACCCAGGCCGAGGGTATTATTCGCCGTCCATGTGCCGTATACTACACCTCGGCTGCGAAATCAGAAACACGAGCGCGAAGGCCTGCTGGGTTTTCACAATACAGGGCTGCTGCAGTTTTCGCGTCGCGTGAGACCTCGTGAATAAGCCTCCGGACGCGAAGCCTCGGTTTAATGGAGCGTACACGTTACACAGAGATGAAAATCTTTCGATACTTTGGTGAACGGGTAGTAAGAAAACTGAGGGGATGAGTGATGAAGGAAGGCAAAAGGGTAGAACGACGAACGAGGCGCAGGAGAACTAATGCATAATAAGCATAATAATAAGCCCTCGCGGATTATACTTCATGCACGATCGATTCTATCTCGCAACGAGTTCACATCTCTTTTTCTTTTTTTTTTTTTTTTCAACCACAATATTCTCGTTATTTTTATTCATTTTTACGCCCTCTGGAGGGAAATAAAAATGGAGGGGAAGAGGGGTATATGGTGGTCGGGTTGAAAACGTGACCCTGCTGGGCAATCGAGAAACGCACGTAGCCGATTCGTGAGCAGATTCGAAAGGAGTTGCGGCTTCAAAACTAATATATTTTCGTTTTACTCTGGTATCATTTTTTGTTTCGCGTCTGAATAAAGAGACGTGCGCGAGAAAATATTTGCGGTGCATTTATTCAGAGGGGTTATCTGAACGAGAATTAATTTTCGACGAATTGGAGGTGCGTTATTAATAATTTAAAATGTTTTTGAGATCAAAGACTGGTCTGCGATCTGAGACGATTTGCCCCACCTTCATTTTCATTGAAGGCCTCACCGATTTTTTTCTTTTTTTTTTTTCTACCGAACAACGAGCTCGATGTTTCGCGAATATTTCATTCGAAGTAATTTCCATTGCAAAGCCAAAAGCCGGAGGTACGAGAGCTTTATTCTCGATCGCGATTGGTCGGCGCAGAGGATTGGAGTAGGGGGGGGGGGGACTGCTGTGTATAGGAAGCGCCTAGAGCGGATACCATCGCGTTGAGAGCATTAGCCTCCCGTTCTATATCTTCCAAACAAGACAAAAACGCTACCAAGCGCGAAGTACAACCTGCGACGCTTTCCATTGAAACGGGAATCCAATTGAGAAGAAAAACGACGCGTTATGGGATGAGAGTCACGTTGTAAAAGCCCCGAGCACATTCACAGTAAAAAAAAAAAAAAAAAAAAAATCCTGGTTTTTATTTTAGCGAATAATAGACAAATATTTGGAAAAGCAACTGCAGATAAAAAATTCATTCAAAAACTGTTCTGACGTTCAGTAGAAATTTTTAATCAAATTCAACTCCATAAAAATTTACTTTTGCATTGATTTTTTTATAGTTGTCTAATTGACACGTTGCGTGGGACTGAAATATCTGAATGAACGATCTTTTGGTCTGTAAAACAGCGAAGGGAAGCGTGCAGCACGGTACGCGTGCACTTTTTCTCATTAACGGATCGATCAGTGTGGTCGCGGGACGACGACGACAATCCGTGCATGTTAAAGAGTCCCGGAGACAAAAAGATTAAAGTGCTGTAACACGTTCGCTCGCATAAAGACAGTAAATTCAAGGGAAGAGGGGGGGGGGGGGGGGGGGGGGTTCAGTAATGCCAGAAGCCGGTCCGTCACGCGTGTACCCTTTCCAAGCTATAATATGACCCAGGCGCACTTGGCTAGCCGAGGATATTCGCAAATCACGCTGTGCACCAACGCTGCGAGCGCCATTGCCAAGCTTGCAACAAATTCCTGGTTCGCACCCTCGTAAATTTTCCGCGCGGTGAATACCATAACGTAACCGTGCATACCATCGTCTGCAATGTTCACGAAGGCCCAAAGTGAATTACAACGAATTCTATTCAATGCTCCTTCCCTCCCCTTCAACCCTCCTAAATTATTGAGACGGTGAAAGTTTTTCGAAATTGAAGGAAAAAAAAATCGAGAAATGATTTTGTACTTTTTTAGAAATTTTGTAACTAATATCTTTATTTATTTTATGGGTCAATGGAAAATCTGGATTTTCTTCATTTAACAGCTGCCCAATTTTTTTTTTTTTTTTTTTTTTTTTTTTTTTTTTTTTTTTTTTTTTGTGGGAAACCAAAATGGTTAACCAACTTCCTCGAAGAAAAATAAAAAATAAAAGACATTGACACCACCGTTTTTGTGGCTCAACGTTCAGCGATAAATTCGCAGGGTACTTTATTTTTTATTTTTTTGTATGGGTCAATGGAATCTGGATTTTCTTCGTTTGACAACTGCCCTATACCTTTTTTTTTTTTTTTTTTTTTTTTTTTTTTTTTTTTTTTTTGCGAAAAACCAAAACCGTGAACCAACTTCCTCGAAGAAAAAGCAAAAATAAAAGACATTGACACCACGTTTTTTGTAGCCCAACGTCAAGCGATAAATTCGTAGGTACTACCCTACACGGAAAATGCCTGCGGTGCGTGCGCGCGGTTCTGGCCGCTTCGGATGGCCGACTGCATTCAGCGTTTTCTACTTGCTCTCCATTTGGCTGTACATTAGCCGGCGAAGAGCGGCGGCGGGCCCAGTGCAACGCCGGTGCAACGCGTTGCAGTAGTTGTGGTCGTGCGCCCGACCGACCTGCGAGCAGAGAGAAAGCGATGCCAATGGAAAACGGTAATAGCCGAGAGTGAAAGAGAGAACGACAGAGAAAGCGCTGGTTCTTCTCAACGGCAATGCCACGAGATTACCGCTCTGTGGATGTGGAGCCAGGAACTGCAAAAGGTATCCAGGTGGGATCCTGGCCCGGAGAATTCACCCACACAGCCTCTCTGGATATTTATCGCGTGGATCGACGCGAACGGCCCTACATAACATCGAGGCAGAAGAGAGAGGGAGATAGCTCTTTCGATAAAAGCCTCTGGCGGTGAAGCGATAATAGAAGCGATCAATCGCCACCGCAGCTATCAAATATCCCGCGATTATGAAGGACGTCACGCTATACAGTATTCCACTGTATCCATTGGATGACAGAAGGGACACATCGCGCAGAGGGAATTGGCAACACGAATACAATGAATTGTACGACCTACCTTTGTCCTATCTTAAAAAGTACATGACTGTTATCATTTTTTTTTACGCAGCAAAAGTGCGAAAAAATACGTTTACCAACCATTTTCTGTAAATTAATTTTTTTTAATTACGATTTACCAGTAATTTAAAAAATGTTAAGCTTTGTAAGCTTGTTTTTTTTACTTACATTTTTTCAGGCCACTCGGACTTCATGTTCGTCATAGCGATGGATCAGATCTGGAAAAAATAACATTATTTTGTTATTGATTTATAAGATTCGATATTTTCGTAGAAATTTTCGTGTGTGTGATGTGTGAATGTAATATGAATGGGATAAAATGTAGAGCGGAGTGTGGGAGGGTAAAATATATATATATTGTATATAGTGGTTGGTATCTCACATTTCACATGGGACAGGTTGATCGTGCGAGAGGCAGAGTAATCGGCTTTAGTCGAGAGCCCGACGCCCCCCGCGACGCTTTTGGTAATCCGTGGGACGAGGGAGACGTGAAAAGAAAATGAGCGACGAGGGTAAGCGCGAAGCGCCGGAGACGAGGCGGACAGCGCGGGAGGAACGAGGCCACTGGAAACCCTCGCGAGCTTTCGTGAGTATTGGAATCTTCGCGCTCGAAACACTTTTTCACACGCGAACCGTCGGAATAAATCGATCCGTGTATCGCGAGACGCGACGCAAAAACTTATTTGTAAGACTGCAACGCGAGCAGGATAACAAAAATTCATATCAGTCAATACCATGAAAATAAAATATTAGACAATTTTTTGAAGCGACAAAAAATAGTAAATAATTCGATTTGCTGATGCCTTCGATTTCAGATATCTGGAATTTAGTTTGTAAGACTGCAACGCGAACAGGATAAAAAAAATTCATATGAGTCAATACTATGAAAATAAAATATTAGACAATTTTTTTCTAGCGATAAAAAATAGTAAATAATTCGATTTGTTGATACCTTCGATTTCAGATATCTACAATTTAGATATCGGAAAGAATTTCGTTGTCAGGTTAAAATGAATTAATTCCAATGTTTCGCGACGACGAAAATGATAAAAATAATTCGAGCTTCCGGATTTTCGAGAGCGCAAAGCACGTACGATGGATTAATGACTCTGCCGTTTGGGTCGAACGAAGAAAGCGCAGAATCGGTGAACACAGGGGAAAAAAAAACAAAGAGCCAAGCCAATTGCGTGCCTGAGTGAAGGGGGGAGGGGAGGTGGAGGCGAATGAAAAACCGTTTGGAACGAGGGAGAACGAAGGAGTGGGGGAAAAGTGAGTCGGGAGTGCGTTGAGGGAAGAGGCAGATGCGCCGGAAAATTCGCGGCGGTCTCTTCATCCGGTTTTCGACGACGTTCGTTAAGCTCGAAGCAATTAAAATCCGCTCGACGCTTGAATAGACGAATGCTCGGCGGCCTCGGACTCGAAGTGCTTCACGAAATTTTACCGTAAAGCAGGCGTGGCCTTCATCGAAGGCCACGTGGGAGGGTCCGGAACGTGATCCCAAAATTTCATGTTTCCAGCAGTTGTTCCCCGAGATTTCCCTCTCTCAAGATTTTCGCTGGAAATTTATTCCGAGGGTCGGACCCTCCAAGGACACGCGCCATTTGTCATTCCAGGGGCCATAATGACGAGTATCAATTTCACGGTCCGCAGTTTGAGGAAATATTCTTAGGTTGAGAGACATCAAATACGACCTTGAGAATGTTGAACTCGTTGTTTATAGTCTCAACCACTTCATTGTCCGTTCAAAAACATCTCAGCTAAGATATAGAGGACACCCTTTGGATTCTAAGAACAAGGCTTGAGACTTTGATGACCGAGCCAGGATTTTTTCATCATCTTGGACGTACCTTCTGAGGGCCAATCGCAGTGGCCAAATAAACAATAATCCTCGTCCTCGACCTTCGTCGACCTTTCGTTATGAAAGAAAAATCCCAATATCGTAAAATCGCGCAACGCCGAATAGCCCTCGAGGACCTTCCCCACGACTTGGCCCTAAGGAAGCCTTCCACCTCGTCTCTGAGTGGCCCTTCGCCCTACAGCATTGTCCCCAACCTTCGAGGGACAAACACTGCTACGAGGAAAGTTGCCTTCGAGGTGTGCGAGGCAAAGAGGGAGGAAGACGAGCCTCCCACGCGGAATCGATCGGCTGCTCTCTGCAAAAGGGCCGAGCCTTTCCGCTTGGCCTTCCCTCTTAGCCCCAGTCAATTCGGCATTCCGTGTAAAAAAAGGGAAAGCACAGAAAAAAAAATCAAGTCTCAGTTCACCAGCGTCGGAAGGATGAAAAGAAGCAAACAGACTGAACTGGGAGATATGGATAGCAGTGGACACTGTCGTTGGCAAGAAATTGAAATTACACATTGAAATGGAAGGATGATCCGGGAGGAGGATCCGAGTGGAACGCCATAATCACTCGGATATTGGATTAAAATGCAAATTGACACCCCCCCCCCCCCCCCCCCCGAAGGACTTTTCATCCCCTCCGAACTCTTTCCATTTAGCCTCCATCTCGTTCATTCGCAGCTGTATTGGTGTTGGTCTCCCTCATCCCTCGGTTGGGACAACTGGCGTCAGCTCTTCGGTATCCTCAACCCAGTCGCACTCGATCCGAGCACACAAACACGTGTTATTCCACTGGCGAACTTCACTGGTAACTCACACTTTCACCAAACGCACACAAACGATGCGCCAAGAGAGTTACCGTACACTCGTTCTGAAATTCCTTCTCTTGCTCAGCTCCTCGTTCCCCTCCTAATACCAGCATCAGCGGATCCCATGAGCTTCCCGGTATCCTTCTGACGTTTCAATTTGCATATTACAGCATTGGTATAAATTTAGTTAACAAGTTTCCACCCTGGGTTGTTTCACACTGAGAGACGACGTCACGCGAGCGAGAGAACACTTTAATGGTTGACGCTTCCACACGCTTCTCCGGTTGGCTGCGTTTCCTCTTCATGTTGGTTCCCTGCACGTTGTTGCCTCGTTTAGGATGCGCTGGCTGTGCTCTTGAAATGGCGAACCGAGTTTCGGTCCCAGTTTCCCAGACGAGTCGACTAATCGGTGAGATCATTAATGTAGGATGTTGGGTTTCAGTCTTAGGCAAAATGAACTACGTTTTCCGAGCGACTTGTCTTTGGTTCTGAGACATCTGAAAGCATACCGTAGAATGGTTATGTGGGTTAGGAAATATTTGTTAGGGTTACGATGAAGGTTAGAAAAGGTTGAAAAAAGTTTGGGATGAAAACTGACCGACTTGGTGATCGAAAGTCCATCATAGATTTGTTCAGGATCACAACTTTTGAAGGCTTATCAAACAATCCGGAACAAAGTTTAGGATCGATTTACCGGACTATGAAATCGGATTCTGCGCCAGATTCCGCCATCCAACCGAGCTTTCAACCCAACCTCCATTCAGCATTCCAAAACTTTTTTTCCTCTTCGTTCTCATTTTCCACGATAACCCAGCTTTGACCTACAAACTGAGGCAAGACATCAAAATCTCTCCATGGAAGCCCAAGAATGTTGGTGGCTTACTACCCATCCGAATGATTCCAACCCTCAGGATCAGGTATTGCAGAAAGAAGTCTCAGAGTTTCCCCGACACTTGAATTCTCAAAACTCGCCTATTTTACGATCAGCGGGTTGAATTTATGACGCCATGAGAATGCTTCCCATGCAGATATGCCCGACGTCAACATCTTTATGGCCTTCAAGAGCAGCCACTTCGAGCCTAACGGCACTTCGGACTATCTTTACGAGCCGTCGGTGTCTATACATCAGTGGACTTGAAATCCACAGAAAAAGGTCATATAAGAGACTAACTTGCACACACAGACCCTGAAAGTTCGTTTCCAACGTGTTCGCCCATTCGATGAGTTTCTTCGAGCTTTATAACGAGAATTTCGGCGCCGTTTCGAAGCTCCGACGGTACTTTCAACTTGGGTTCAGTTCGCTGCTGGGGTCCGAGATTGCCGAAGTCTCTTATCATCAAGCTCGAACATTCTTCCTGTCCTTCTTCCAGCGTTTCCTCTCGTTTTTCACCGCTTCCTTCCACTTTTCCCATTGCCAGTGTTGCTCGGTCGCTTCGGTCGGCATTAGTGGTCTCTTCCTCAACCAGAACAGCCACCGCTGATTCCCTTCCTTCTTCCAAGTATCCTCAGGAAACTTTTTCCTTCCTCCTCCTCCTCCATTCGACTTCATCCTACTCCGTCTTCCTTAAAATTTGGCCGAGAACTGGAATATCAGCAAGCAGCTACGTTCACGACCATGACCGCGTTACGAACCGCAGTACCCTCCTCCCCAAACGGCATATCCTTGGTGACCAGGACACGTGAGTTAGAGCGAGACGACTGCAGTTTGGAGATTCCATAGTCGACTTGTTGGTGCGATGCGTCCTCGTTACAGATCGGAACAGAGAGAGAGAAGCAGATTCTGCAGAACTGCGGCGAGATCCAACGCTGCTACCACGTTCAACGCGTTTTGCTTGGGTGGCTAAACTCCCACCCAGCTATCACAGAGCCAGCACGTCCGATTTCACGATAATTCCAGCTGCTGTTTCTCCCGGTTCCCTATATCATTGCATGTATGTCGCGCGCTCCCCGCGATGACTAACGTTCTCAGAGCGAACAACCGAGTCGGCAAATCGCGTTGAGAAAGGACATCGGCGAGGATTGAATGCTGGGTTTAATGCAGTTACGGTTTTGGGATTTGCAAGAGTGTTGCGTAACCATGACGATTTATCTTCGCCACTGTCGCTACTCTGTAATTTCGACAGTGCTCTCGCTTTGGACTCCACGCCCTACCCCATTCCTCTCTTCCCTTCGTTGAGGTCTCGTATAATTGCGCCTCGTTAATCCGCGACCCGAGAGGCCATCCCAGCTCTGGGATAGAGGTTATTCTCTTCGTTTTGCGTCCGCTGTGGATTGCCCCCTCTGGGATTTAACAACACACATCATTTTTGCCCTGGGATCATCGCCACCGATGCAGTTGCGTTCTAGTTCGAAGTTTCGGGTCGGAAAATTGACCTCGCATTGATGCATCGAATGGTTTCGTTTTGCGAGCATTTTCGACCTCCGACTCTGCGAACATTTTTCGTGAGAATTTTTCACAGTGAAAGGCGATTGCTCTGGATCGTTTTTTCTGAGGAATTGCTTTGAAAGTCTTGGGATTGATGTTGATTAATTGATTAGAAATGCCGGAAGCTGATTTATGCGTCGCTTTTACGTTCCACCTCAGAGCTCTTTTTTAACTGGTTTGGAAATCCACGAGCGAATGAATTTGCGAGGTTGGTTCGCCAGTCGTGGAAAATAGAACGTAAAAAAAATAGGTACAAAGTGCTGGAAAGAGTGAACGAGGATATATGGTAATAGCTAAGGTTCTCTTCTGGGTTTGGAGCTTGGAAAAAAACCCTTCACGACTATAGATCGAGTTTCAGCCGCAGCTTGAGTTTCACTCTCCTCGCGCGGTGAGACCCAATGAGACTTAAGGCGCTGGCAGGGTTCGCTGATTTAATTAAACCGCGGCTGCCACGCGACTGACCTCTCTACCGGGGCTAATGAGTTTTTTCTAACGAGCGCGAAAATTGCAAAGCTCGATGACCTTTAATTCGGCCGGTTTACAAATCTTTCCTCATTATCGATAACACCTGACATCATCGAAAAGTTCTAATATTTTATCACGAAATAAATCCAACCAAAGATTTCTGATTTCGACCAAACAATGTTGACCACGAGCCTCAAATTTTGTTTAACACAATTCGTATGAAACGAACCTGTTCTCCATGTCCGAATAGATGACCCCCGAAATTTGAGTGCAGCTTCGACCTCCTCCTCCATCCGCCGAATTAATCGCGTCGTTACTAATTAACCAATTATAGGAGAGGTTGCTCGTGGCGGCAGTTTGTCACCATGGTCCTCTCGCCACGCCTCGCGCTCCGTTTTAGCAACCCTCCCCATTCGCTCAGCCCCGAATCCCAGAAGCCTGTCGCGCCGCAGCACGTTCCCTCTCGCTAATCCTCTCGCTGCCAAGAGGTTATAGGTACGTGCGACACACGCTCCACGCTCTTCGGGTGAAGCGGTTCCTGGCTGCTGCTGCGGCACCTACCGCCCTAATCGATCTCGAAGTTTAATTAACGAAGCTAATTTAAAGTTATCGAGGATTGGTCACCCCCCTCCTTCGTCGTCACCACGAGTCATACAACCCGGACCCCATGTACGATCATAGCTTTCGCCTCGAATTTCACGACTCCTGTCAAGGAATTTGCTTCCTGCCAAATTGAACCATAGCCCTCGACGCTTTTGGCACTGCTGTCTCCAGTCTGGCTCATCAATGAAAGTCCTAACACCTTCCAACCAACTTCCTACGCTATCGAATGATGCTTCGTCCCATAGCCTGGAAAGTTGGTTATCAGCAGCACCTTTCATTAGGAATGATAAGACGTGTTCCTAATAAGAATGTTACCTCATCGTTTCCTCGATACGTTTGGTCTGACCAACGAACAGCTATTCCGGGTCTCTCAATTCCAACCCTAAGAGCTCCAACTTCCAGCGTTAGCATTGAGGACGCGCCTTAAGGTTTGCCCGAGAGGCGACCGCGCGACGACCGCTGCAGCCTCGCCGCAACTCTTCTTCACCGACACCTGCGGTTTATCCGCAGGTTTGCGGTCCGGCATCCAACCCGCGGGCGGTTCTCGTCCTCCTTCCAGGTCTGCGCCTTGATTGTGGCCGGCCGACAATTACAACGGCTGGAAGGGAGCGAGATAGGAAGATACGTAGAAGGGTTAGACCCAGGGTGCAACCCTCTAGGAAATTCCTGTTCACTGCTTCTCGCATTCCATCCACGTTGCACAGGACAGAAGAAAAATAGTTGAACATCTTGTTGGAAGGATAACGTCAACCTGTTATCCATCAAAATTCCTCGAAGGCTTCTGATACTGGTTTCTGTATTCCTATGGAGGTTATGGGTTTCCACGTTTGCAAGAAAAATGGAAGCTGCGTGCGTGATGCCATCACGTTCCAATCACACTCGAGATAGAATCTCACAGCTCCCTTTATCTCATCCTCCCTCATAGCTGTACATCGAATCTCTTTCATTCACTCAACCGAAGGCTCTTTCCGCGAGTTCTCAGCAGGAAACGAACGATCCGTGCGGCACGCATCGGTATAGCACTGTTGGCGCTATCAAACGGTTGGATGGTAGAGGCCAAGCCAAGAAAAACGACCACTAAGACGACCAATGAGGTACGAGGAATCCTCCCAAGAGCTCCTTCACTCAGCAGATACACCTACAACCTACTTTCGATTATAAGAGGAAGCGACCAGTTGGAGAAAAGACCAACTATTACCTACTTAGAGTTAGGTTATCAATCGTTTGGAAAGGCTTCCAATGACGACTGACGGTAGTATAGCTTTGACGTTGCTAGCAATGTGTTAAACGTTAATTATCGATAAGGATACAATTAATATACTTTGAGACACTAAAGTACCTAGTAAAGGAATTTTTCTTTATCTCGATGATGGAAAGACAGACCCTTGGGATGAGCGTTGAAGGAGAGACAGGAGAGGCTACCTAACCCACATTTGTCTTGCCCTTTTCCAGATCAGAAGGAGAACCTTCCATCGGCAAAGAGAAAAATTGGCGGTTTTTTTTTCTCACCCCTCGTAGCTTTGTTCCCGTGCAATCTATCGCAGAAACCGCAGGACCCGAGTTTCTGTGTAAAATCCAGAGCTCGGAATCGCAGTAGGACGACGGGTGAGGCTCTCACGGACGACGACGAGGGATATAATAATTCATCAAAGCTCGAGGGCGCGGTCGGTCGGTATTCGTGTTGCTCCCCGAGCGCAGGTTCGTTAAAGAAGATTCGAGGCTGCGGCTTTTACGGTTCCCAGGTTAGGTTAGGACTCACCCCCCTCGGACTCCTCTCTCGTCGTCGTTGCGCCCTCTCTCGGCTCTCCACTCGTCGCGCTTGCGGAAGAGCTTAACGTGCTTGGCGAGCGCGGTGACCACTACCGGAGCGGCCCTTTCGCTGCGCACTTTATCGAAATTTATGAAATGGAGCCCAACGAAATTATCATCCCTCGGGGATGACCCCCCGCGGCGGGCAAAAAGGCGAAATGCGCGTTCACCGAGAGCACCTGAACTGCATTACACATTTATGAAACGTGTCCGGCGCGGATTATATTTTCCCGCAGCGTCCATGCAAAGTGACGCTCGGCAAATGTGGGTGACTCTTGTTAAGGATGTAAATTTAGATTTTTTTTGCCTTCGTTAAATAAAATATAAAAGCCGATAATTTTTTAATCCAAGATTTTTTCTTGGATTAAAAAATGATGGCTTTTTTTTTCATCTGTTTGAAGAGCGAAGGAAATACGAGAGGAGAGCGAGATTTCCGTGACAAATAAAATTTTTAGTAGCGAATCCTGTACATCTACAGCTGTGGAAAAGGGTTGAAGTTCGTTTCCGAGTCGCTCGTTTCGATCGCAGTTTCAACTTTATGCGCGACAATGCAATGCGCGATATTTCCCTTTCCCTCCGGGGAAATTGGCGGAGAGTAACCAGAGAAGGGCGGTAGGAGGTACTTCCCACTCCCTTCTTCGCCTGGAAGAGGAGGAGGAGGAGGAGGGAAGGACGACACTCGGCGAAAACAACGCTGGAAAGGACGCTGTTGCGAATTACTTCTGTTTGTCTTCTCTCATTCCCTTCGCTCCCCAAACTTTCGGAAAGGGACTCCGGGCCGAGTTCTGGCGAAGGAATAAATTACTCACCAATCTGCAAGGCTAAATGAAGGGCCACAAATAGCAATGAAATTCCGAGGATCTCAGTTTTAACCAAAATTCTGTTTGTCTCTCGTTTCACCAACATTGTCGGAAGTTATCACGAAGATGGAAAGCCCTTGGAAAAAAAATCAGTTTTGACTGAGTTCGATTCTGCCATCTGGCGAAAGTCGTTGGAACGAATGCGGGAATTCGAAATCGATAGGAGCGACTGGCTGTTCGTTGTCCGCGAGGAATGGATCGCCTTTCGGCACGTGAGTCTCGCGGAGAGGGAAGTAAAAGGTGAATTATCATCCCTGAGGAAGGATAGGAGGCAACCCTGGCGATGAATCCCCATCAAGTGGTCGTACCACGTGGAGGAGGCACCCTGAATATACACCACCGCAAACCGGACGAATCGGTCTCGTCTTTCCCGCATCCATCGAACTGAAAATGCCTCAGGTATTCGCACCGCCGATCGTTCGTCCAACCAACGAGAATTCCTCTACCCACGATTCCCAATTCTCCTGATATCGAATAAAACCGAGAATCGTTCACTGATCAGTGTACATCTTCCACATCTTCAACTTTTCCATTTCTGCTAAAAAAAAATAATAAAAATAATGTAATTTTTACAGGAAAAAAGAAAATAAAAAAACGTTGCCGTCCCTTTCTGCTAAAAAAAAAATGAAAATAATGTAATTTTTTACAGTAAAAAAAGAATTAAAAAAAGTTGCCAATTTAATTCCCAAATAAACAGAAAATAAGTCATTAATAATCCCTGTCCTTTTTAATGCCTGATTTCGGGTCTAGAATTACTACTTTGGTGCTAAGACATTTTGTTTTCCTTGCTCCAACCATAAATCTTCCCAGCACCAAATTACCCCCTACATCCATGTCCAATCCACAGTTCGGCTCATTTAACTTTACCCCCAAGTGTCGAAAGTGCCCGAAGCGAACGAGTAACGACAACCGATGGTCTCTTCTCCTCAGACGTGTCGAGTCAGCTTAACCTCTGATCTCCAGACACTTTTCGCACCTTTGGATATCTTTTATCACGATCCCGGCGGGTTTCCCGCGCGGATATCCGTGTTCATCGCTGTTCTAATTCCGTCCAGCAGTTTCCCGCGCTGATCCGTTATTAGCCGGGACGATACATTAATCGCGAGGAGAGAGATCCGATAATTACGATCTCCAGAGTCCGGTTCCCGGGAAGAGCTGAGCGTTCTCTTCCTCCTCCCCTCCAACCCACCCTCGCCGAGCTCGAGCAACGCTATGGAGAGGGGAGGGGAGGGAGGGAAGGGCAGGGAGGGGGGAGGGAAGTGAGGGAAGGGCAGGAAGGGGGGGGGGGGAGCAGTGGAATTCTAGTGTTTGCAGGCCACGTATTACAGTTTCGAATGGGCCAATATACGAGCGAGAGGCACCGGCAATGCCCGTGCGGTTTGGTCTTGCCGTTCACTATGTATGCGCGCAATTCCGTAGGTTTCGAGGGATCCTGGCGGGGGGCTAAATTGGCGCGGGATGGAACAGAGGAAACACAACGAACGCAAGTGGGCATCGTTTGTTTGTACGTTACGTACGTGTGCAGGTGTCTAATGACTGCGATTTTTCAACTCCCGCGTCGGTACCGCTGATATACAGGTCCCGAAGTGCAGTCGATACACAGTGCAGTGCATTTGGCGGATGCAATGGGCAACACAGAGGGCATTGCCGAGTCCACTGCGTCAAGAATGCGCCGTGTTGCTCTCGTCTGATCTAACCCCAACCGTTTCTACTGCGGCCCGCACTAAGCGGAATGTCTGCCTCTCGTTGGGATTTTCTACTGATTCGAGCCACACGCTTTCCATGCGATCTTTATTTCTGTGTGGAAAGCGTTGGCTGAAGATGAAAGTTTTGTGTAAGAAAAACTCAAGGATTTTCTTATTACAATTTTTTTTTTTTTTTTTTTTTTTTTTTAATGGAATAAAACAGGAATCCGAAGGTGAGCATTGAGAGGCAAAAATGTCTGAAGGAGCCTCTCCACTTTAATACCCCCTCCGGAATCGCCGTCGACATTTATTGCGATTTTCCTCAGTGCAATTTAATCCTCGGTCCCTTATCAAAGCGCCGCATCTGGGAGATAATAAACTGATGTAGTGCCTGTCTGCTGCGAAGATAAGCAAAGAGAGCAGTTGCACCGCCGGCTTCTGGAAGGAGAGCCGAGGAGAGGAGGGGAGAGGGGAGTTGACGTGCTCTTGGTTATCACCTGGTAACATCTGAAGTCGTACTTCTGGCATTCCCCTTCAAAAAGGCGAGACGCACGAGAAACAGTGGAATTTAACGATCCAAAATTCCGAGACAAATATTATTATTTTTTTTTCCAACATTAAGAAAAACACTTCTTTTCCGTTATCGGGAAAGGGGAAATAAATATAAAAGTCGAAGAGAGCCGAGCGGGCGAATTTATCGCCCGGAAAATGTTGCAATTAAATATATATTTTTTTTAATTTCAGCTGACTGAAATAATGTAAAAATCTATTTTTAAGAATAAATTCCTCGGCGCAGCTTTCCGCAAATTTCAGGAGCTCAGAGGGAGATCCTTTCCAGCGCTTCAGAATCTCGCGTATCCAGGCTGCGGATTATACTTCGTATTGGCGAAATACGCGAAGAAGCTTTTAAAACCGTATCATGTACATCTGAAGCCCCGCGGTTTACCCACCGCGCAACTTTCTCTGCTTTTTGCGCGGAAACTTCGCGGAAATTGCACGCGAAACGCCCATCGCGTGCAGACAAGTTGGAGGTATGTATTTTTTTTCCTCTCACTATTTCCTCGAGACGAGAGCGCAGAGGCGAAGTGTTCGTTCGACGCAACGCGTCGGATTTTCAATTTGTTCGTTAGTTTCAACGAGATTACCGCAGCGATGAGTTGGCCCACGAAGATAACGCGGGCTGAGATTAATAATGAGAAACACCTGCGGAGCCTCGACGCGATGAGAATTAATTAATCGATTCGCTTCAAGAGCTGCAGCTCTGCACTGAAGTCTCATGAACGTATTTTTTTTTTTTTTTTTTTTTTTTCAACGTGTATCATTCATCCATTTCTTCATTCATTTATTTGATTTATTTACTCTTCATTTATTTATTTATTTATTTTTATCCGAAGTGACACTTAAAAGCGAAATTTGAGAGCATCGAAAAACGTCGATACCTGTCGATTATCGATAGTAAGGAAATTATCGAAGGACCAACCCGCATAATTATTCTGTAACCCCTCCGTTATTTTCATCGCGTCACAGGGCACAAAATGTTTCCGCGTGATGTTCTCCGCTCGCCGCGCGTAACTTCGTCATAATTCAGCGAGCATTCGCGGGCAAGAGCCAAGATTAAACGCCGGTAATAATGCACCGAGGGCACCAGCCGGCTCTGCAAATAGAGTGCGGAGTGTGAACTTCGGTGCATCGGCACCGAACGACCAGCATCAGCAGCAGCGGCCGAGTTGCCTCGGCCCTCGCAAATTATTCGCCGCGCGGACGCGGCGAATTAATTGATCCCTTTTTACACGACGCCGCTGCGCCAGACGTTGCTCTCGGGTCACGAAGCTTACGAGGTTTGTCGACACGACCGAGGGAACATCTACGTGGCTTTCAGCGTCAGAGCACTCGACATGTCTATTTTTTCGAACTCTCTTATCATTGTTATCATTTATATTACTAGGAACAATGAGGAGGTTGGCCAGCGTAGGGAAAAACCTTGCCGTTTTTTTGGCGAAAAAAAAAAAAAAATTCCATTTAACGAAGTTTTAAAACCCTATCCGATGGGAAATTTCCCGCTGATTCCAAATATAACCAGTTTTTGCCCGAAAAATAAAAAATTTTAGGAGAAAAATGCAGAAAACGATTTTTCTCTTTTTCCCAATGTTGGCACTTTACTAAAATCGGTGTAATTTTTCTTTGGATCAATATAATCGGGATTTTCTTTTTGCGTTCGAAAGAAAACTCTTCAAAGAAGAGAATGCCGCAAGGCGGAACGCGATATCTCGATTTTTCGATTTTTTGCAGATTTTTAAAGATGACCCTCGAAAATCGCAAATTTTTTGAAGGGGTACCCCTTGCCGTTTTTTTGGCGAAAAAAAAAATTTTCGATTTAACGAAGTTTTAAATCCCTATCCGATGGGAAATTTCCCGCTGATTCCAAATATGACCGAGTTTTACCCGAAAAATAAAAAATTGTAGGAGAAAAATCCGAAAAACGATTTTTCACTTTTTCCCAACTTTGGCACTTCACTAAAATCGGTGTCATTTTTCTTTGGATCAATATAATCGCGATTTTCTTTTTGCGTTCGAAAGAAAACTCTTCAACGAAGAGAATGCCACCAGGCGGAACGCGATATCTCGATTTTTCAATTTTTTGCAGATTTTTAAAGTTGACTCTCAAAAATCGCAAATTTTTAGAAGGGGTACCCCTTCTATAAATTTGCGATTTTTGGCGAAAAAAAAATTTTCGATTTCGCCAAGTTTAAAAACCCTATCCGATGGGAAATTTCCCGCTGATTCCAAAAACGACAGGTGTTTGCCCGAAAAATCGAAAATTCGAGGAGAAAGGTCCTGTCCAGGCCCTAAATCGAACGCTCGGCGAGCGTCTCGAGAGACGCCAGAGAATCGAAATGATAGGTGGCTGCCCGGGGAAGAAGTATAGCAGGAAGCGGGCGAAGGCTTCTAGACGTTCCGAACTATCGTATAGCGAGTCGGACGAAGAGAGACAGACGAAAAAGGGACGAAGGGCTGAGACTTCGAGTACGGTTTCGAGGTTACAAGGATTCCCTCTCAGACTGTCCGACCGAGAGAAGTGGAAATCTCGTCCACGAGACTCGGTGATTCCAACTGCGACGGGTGAACAGATATACAGAGTCGAGGCGAACCGCAGCAGCAGTAACGCAGCAATTACCACGCGTCTCAGGAAGCTCTCCTCGGCTGCTAAATCCGCATCCCAGGTAAATTGCGTATATATACCGAGACCAACAGCCGCCATTGGCGCCTCGTATGCCACACGTGCGAACATACGTCCGTCACTCCGATAGGAGGGTGTCAAATAGTCTCCGAGGTAACGGACCGTGAATAATTACTCCTGATAGGTTCTCCACTGGACCGTGACACCTGTCGGTGCTTCGAATTTCGAACGTTCGCCGATTGGTCGCACGGTTTTTTTTTCACCCCCTGACGATTTTTGGTGAATAATCGAATTGTACATTGACGACTGATGGGTAAAAAATTCTATCTATTTTATGATGTTGAAGTTTGCATCGTTGGAATGCAACGGAAATAAAAAATAATAATAAAAAATATTCTAACAATTCTAAAATTATTCTATCGATTCTAAGAAGACATTATGACAATTAATCGTTATAATAACATTTTAAACCCAGTACGATATTTTTAATTCATTGGAATAATTTTTTTTTTTTTTTTTTTTTTCAATTTCGTTGCATTCCAACGATGCAAATTTCAACATCATTCTATGTTGATAAATAGTATTCGGGGAATTAGAAGATTTTGAGCATTTCCGGTGCTTCATGAGCTTCGGATTTTTGCTTCACGAGGCGACGATTTTGGTCAGCAGAATCGCAGAGAATTTCGACGGAACTTTTCACTCAGTTTCACGTCACTAAAAACTTGTCAAAGCGATTGGGAGAGAGCTCTGTCGACGTTGCAGGGATCCATGTAGACGTCCCGCTCGTTGTTCGCAGTCGAAGGACTCGTTTCCCGGATCGAGCCAAAGAGTCGGTAGCGACGGTCCCCCTCCGTCTCTCCTCTTTTCCCTCTCTCGCGCTAATTCAACTTTTTAGCCAGCCCGCGAATTGAATAAAACTTTTCGTGGATCCCAGATCGCGGAGATACCGACACTGTAAAAAAAAAAAAAAAAAAAAAAAAAATACAGGAAAAAAATTTGCTCGCTATTTAACGAACCAGAGCTGAGGAAGGTTTTACGAACGAACTGGTTCATTGAAATCTACTTACAAAAAAATTGACAGCGGACTAAAAACTTCGAAAAAAAAACGTCGGCTCCAACATTGAAGTACAACTTCAATGTCGACGTTACATAAAAATTTGTACATCAGACGTAACACATTAATTAAGCGAAAATTAAATCTAAAAAAAGATTTGAACCTACAATTATAAAAACATCCCAACCTAGACCTAAAAAAAATATATATATTCGCTGTTTATTTTGCTCCCATTTATTTAGCAAAAACACAAAATGGACATATCAGTTCCGTCGGCTCAACGATTTCGCGTCCCCGAATTCTTCGCTACGATGCAAATATAGACTCGCGCGTCGAAACAGCAAATATGCGATTCGAAAGCGCGACTGTTCGGGGCTCAATTGCCGTGAAATTAATTGCCGGTGGCGGAAGTCCGCGCGGTGCCCGGAAGATGAGAACTTATATATAGTCAACATCAACGCGCGCCCGAAGGATCGTGATCGCCGAGGCGCGACTCCGGTCTCCGACTCTTCGCGACTTCTCGGCTGCCGGCGAGGTAAGCGAATTAATGCCAGGAAATGGAGGCTGCGATACGACTAGACGCTATCGGAATCGACTGGCGAACGAGTCGATTGGGCATGGCAAAACGCACACACGAATTCCAAACATCGTTGAGTATACAAATACACGTTTAACATAAATCAACATGAACCAAATATAGATACTACATTATACACATATACTACATTACGTACCACATATATATAATATGCAACGTGTGTGATGAACCAAAGGTGAAACGAAACGCAAAAAGGCAGCGAAATCAATTATAGGATATCCTGTCCAGACGCTGGTCGGGCCCGGAGAGGGTTGACACGACCCTGACCAGGGCCTGACTAGCTCCGAGTATACAAATCACAACCCTGGTAGAAAATCTATAGCATTCTGTTAAACTCTGTCCAAACCAGGCACTGGTCAGGCCCGGACAAGGCCAATACGGCCCGACCAGGGCCTGACTAGCGCCGACTGTAACACCACAAATTTTCCACCAAACCCAACGCAAATTTCGAGCTATCGGGTTCTCGAAAATTTGTCTCACTCGCACCTGGCGACTCCAACGATGGTAACGAGATACCAAAATAGCTTTATGCGCGCGCTGAGTGACAAATAACAAATTATAAGCTCGCCAGCAGTAAAGCCGATTGCGTTGCACTCGTTGCTGTTATAATTATAATGCACACGGTGAGACTTCGGTGTGTGTCACATGTACACAAAATGTTTCCCCCACCCCCTTCCCTCCCCCGCACAATGGTCGGTTAATTATCGCCATACTCTTCGTTTCCCTTTCGTGTGTGCCAACAGGCAATTTCATTAGTCCGCACTGTGTGTGCAACTGTCCGGGAAAATAACGAGACGTGAAATATTATAATTATGGTGTCGTGTGTGCGAGTGTTCGTGTTACGTGGGTGACGAGTCGAAGGTGGTTTTTCTAGTCGGTCCATAATAGGGTATTCCCAAGGCGATGCACTTGGAACAAAGGACGAGACTCGCAGATCCGACGATATGAATACTAAGTGCGTGGAAATATGAAGTGTTTATCATATTATTATTCATTTTGGTCTGCAGACATCGTTGTAGTCGAGTATTTTTATTTTTTTATTTTTTCTTTTTTTTTTTTCTCTTACATTTCATTCGTGCTTTCTTACTCGCCGCTGTTTGCTGCTGGCGAGGCGGATTTTTCCGAGTTTGTGATGTTCATTACGGCGGAAAATGAGTAAAAATAGCCGCCCGTGTCGAGCGGAGGTTTTTCCGCATTTACTTAGCGCCCTCGGGCAAAACGCGGGTCTCCTAAGTAACAGCAGAAGCGTAGCGGAAGCAGCGGGAAAGGGTAGCTCGACGGACAGGGACAAAAGTCTGTGGGAGAAACTTGGGATAAAAACGAGGAACAAAGGGAGGAAGTGCAAATACCCGAAGCGGATTATGGGGTGGATTAAATCAAATGCAATTAAATTAACATATTTAATTTTTTGTGCATTTCTGTCGGGATTATAATTATAATTAGATAAGACGATTATATTTTTTTACATTGCGAATAAAATGCATTTTTACAGGATTTTCGCTGCTGATTCGAACTTTATCTTCATCACTGACCCTCAGCGAGCTTTGCATCCCTCAAAGGTTGAAAAGCTCGCTGATTGGCCCTTCGAGGCAACCGCAGCGCCCTTTCAGACCGACGAAGGGCCAAAGGACGACCACAAAAAATTCGCCGACAATACCAACGTTCGATTTTGGGCATATTTTTGACATTGCAAATAAAATGCATTTCCACAGTAATTTCGCTACCGATTCGAACTACATTTTCATCATTGACCCTCGAAGGTTGAAAAGCTCGCTGATTGGCCCTTCGAGGCAACCGCAGCGCCCTAACAGACCGACAAAGGGCCAAAGGGCTACCACAATGAACTCATAGGCGATACCAACGTTCGATTTGGGGTATCAACGAGTCGCGACGTTACCGACCGAGCGCCAGGAAAATTGCTGCCTCGTCGCCTCGACGTTCGGCCACCCCTCGACCTTTTCGCGCGCGAGATTAGAGCCGCGAGGCGACTACCAACCCGCGGCAATGCGAAGCCGGCGCAAGATATGGGCGCAACTCTGTCGTATCAATTCGGTTAGCGCAGCGCTCTGCTTTACCGACCGCCACGGCTCGCGAACGATAGGACGACGGATTTTGCGGAGTTTCTGCGGAAGCACGAGCAGCTACTACTATGAAGGAGGAATAAACGCGCCAACTCGCGGCGTGATCGATCCGCCGCACGCTACTTTCCAGCTGCACATGCTTCTCGCTGCTCTTGAAAGTCTATCGCTGGTCGTGCGATTCATCAGCCACTGCCAATTTTTTTTTAATCTCCCTGACCATCTTTGAAAATAAATTTACTATAATCGTGGTAAAGTATTTCTTTTGGATTTATTAATATTTTCTAATTGAAAGAATTATCCTGCGAAAAAATTCTCCCTCGATTTATTTTGTTGCGAATGACAAAATATTTCTATGAAATTTATTAATATTTTCTGAGTGAAAGAATTATCCTGCGAAAAAAATTCCAAGGGAGCTTTTTCAAAAGTTCATTCGCAGTCATCACCTCGATTTATTTTTTTACGGATGGCAAAATATTTCTATGAAATTTATTAATATTTTCTGATTGAAAGAATTGTCCTGCAAAAAAATTCCAACGGAGGTTTTTTCAAAAGTTCATTCGCTGTCATTACTTCGATTTATTTTTTTACGGATGGCAAAATAGTTCTATGAAATTCATTTATATTTTCTGATGGAGAGAATTATTCTGCGAAAAAATTCCAGGAGGTTTTTCAAAAGTTCATTCGCTGTCATTATCACGATTTATATTTTTACGGATGGCAAAGAAAAAACCCGCGAATTTAATTAAAAATGGAAAAGCAATTAAAAATATCTTCAGCAGTAATTACTCATCCCCAATTTACGACTCGACCTGCGAGCGAAGCCCCCTCCGAGATTTATCTCCATTTTCGTCGCCAACGCGCCAGCCGGTGCACTTTTTTGGCCTCGGTGTTAAAAAAAAACACACATCATAACGAGTTTACAAACCGCTGCCAAAATGTGTCTTACGATCCGTTCGCTTTAATAAACTCAAACGCACGCCGCTCCACCGATGTATGTACGGTTTTTTTGCCTCCGCGAATCATTTTTCTCGCTCCATTATTTGGATTATAACGCGAACTTTCGTGCCAAATATCGAACCGAGAATAAACTTTAAAGACGCGAGGCTGAAAGTTGCCGCGTGTGCATCGCGATCGCCGTCATCGTCGACGTCGGTCGTTGTCGATAGTCGCAGTATTTGCGGCTCGTGGTCGCTCCGTCGTCGTCGACAGTGGCGGGACTCTCGCACAGGTATCGCTATAAGCGGTAATCCTCCCTTTTTAGCGATTTATCGACGGGCAAGCGACGACGACGACGAGTTCTCGCTTCTCGACGGCGGTGATTCCGTAGATCCGCTTTGCGACAACTTTTTTTTTTTCAACCAAGAAACGTCGTCTCATTCAATCTTTCTCTCCGCCACTTTTCCTCGATTTTTTTTACGTCTGACGATCATTTTTACATTGTGAAAAAAAAATTGCAAATATTCTTTAATAAATGTTACAATATTTTTTTTTGATACATTCTACAGGCATTTTTGTTATCAGAATTGAAACTGATACACTGTGAAAAAAAATTTTAATTTAATGCACATGTGCTGAAAGTTTTTATTCATAAACAGGTATACTAATTTTATAAAATTGCGAGGCCAAATTTATTTTTGTTACAGCAATTTTTATAATTTTATTTAATTTTACTATCAACGTATTTTCATTTATAAAATTTATTCCAATTGCATTGCAACGGTACCTTAATTTATCACAATTGTGTATTACATTTAATTGACGAGGTTTATGGATCAAAATTTCCGGTCTTTTCCCAATGTAAACTGAAACTGATTTTTATGCAGCAACCGAAGCACTAAAATAAAAAATAAAAAACGGTGAACCCATCAGTTTTTTTGTTTTATTTGCTAATTTCAGTTTACAAGCGACGCGCGACGTGCGAACAGCTTCGCAGTCTTCGCGCGCGCGTCGATAAATTGCTCGTCGTCCACGGGGGCAGCAGTAGCAGCGGCAGCAGCTCCGAGACGAGAGGCGTTCGAGCCTAATGGCTCTGTGCGCACCGACAGCAGAGGCCTACGGAGAGCTTTGCCGTTGGGTTTACGTCGCACGAGGCGCTCGTAGGCTAATTTGATCCGAGCTCACCGGGCGAGACATTATGTAGCCCGCAAGAAACTCTCCTTTATGTCCCTCTCTTCCCCACCTATCTCTTCCTCTCTCTTTCCCTCTTTAACAACCCTCCGTCGTTACCTCCATTGTCGACGCCTTTAATTCCCCCGATATCGCGCGAGCTAATCCTGAGTACACGACCCAAAAGCAATTATTCTCGACGCTAGACACCTCCGACCCTGTTTCCTCGTGATGCGGCCGCGTATAGCGCGAAAATTGGCGCGAGGCAAAACGGCACAGCGAATTATTATTATTTTTTCCACGGTGTACAATTATTTTTTAATTTTTTTTCATTTCGGTACTCAAAAAGCTGATAAAAAAAGGGAGACCTTCGAGTAGACGAAAATGGTTCGACGATTTATATTTAATCAACGATAATAAATTTTTTTTACTCTGTACAATTATTTTTTCTTAAATGTTTCTTTATTGCGATACTCAAAACGCCAATAAAAAGGGACACCTTCGAGTAGACGAAAATGGTTCGACGATTTATATTTAATCAACGACGATAAATAAAAAGGTGGCGCAATTGAGTATAAAAAAAATAAAGCGGCCGTGAGATCGACTATTGATCCGCTGGTCAACATTGTCGCCAAGATATGCGCGTCGGGCGCGGAGAGTTTGCCAAGCTGCAAAGTGCAGCCGATGTATCAGGTGCAGGGCCGATGTGTCAGGCTGCTGATTGTCGCTCGTGATCGTTTGTAAATAAACATCGAGGCGGGAATGATCGATGCGGTCGTTATCAATGTCCGTCAACTAAACTGACAGACGTCGGAGTTACGGTCAAATCATAATAAAAAAAATGTTGCAAATTTTCTGTCCTTATTCAAATGAGGAAAAATTCGCGAGTGGGTCAATTGACCCCGGCGTCGATTAATCCGAGTCGAATTACGGTCGAATCATAATTTTTTTAATGTTGCAAATTTTCTGTCCTAATTTTCGAATGAGAAAATTCGCGAGTGGGTCAATTGACCCCGGCGACAATTAATCCCAGTCAGAGGAACTAAATTTCCACCGAAGACTGGCGACGAACCGTTTTGCCCGTCTTGCCCCCTTTTCGCGCCTCTTCCCTCTCCCTCCCCACGCCCCCCCTTTACCCCCTCCTTCCGCTTCTAACTCAGCGCGACTATTATAAATTAAGCTTGATACTTGGCGCGCGAATGCGAACGCGCGTCGGCGCGTCTCGTGATAGCGGCGGCTAAGGAATTCGCCAAACTACGTACCAAGACGCTCTTTGCGGGGTCGGCGAACATTTCGACGACGACGACGATCTGATCAGCGTCACATTCGCCAGCAGCAGAGGAGTTTAATGCGTTTTATCTCGCGGTTTGTATCTTTAGAACGCGAGGGGATCGTCAATCAGGCGAACGCGAGAATCGTCACTGCGGTTGCGACACGATTTGCATTCGATAAAAATGTCGAACAATTTTTTTGTTCGATTTTATATATGAAACATAATCAGGGAAAATTGTGATAATTTTTTTTCTAAGGTAACCATTTTTAAATTGTCTCAAAAGATTGTGACTCGATTTGCATCCGATAAAAAGGTCAAACATTTTTTTTTTTTTTTTTTTTTTTTTTTTTTTTTTTTTTTTTTTTTTTTTTTTTTTTTTTTTTTTTTTTTTTTCGATTTTATATATCAAATACAAAGTAACAGAACATCGCACTTTTCCTGTAATTTATCTTTGAAATAATCGGGAAAAATTGTGATAATTTTTTTTTTTTTAAGCTAACAACTTTTAAATGTCTCAAAAGATTGCCACAAGATTTGCATTCGATAAAAAGGTCGTTTTTTTCAATTCTATATACGAAACACAGAACTTTGCACTAATTTATCTTTGAGATAATCGAGGAAAATGCTGACAAACTTTTTTATTCTTTTTTTATCCACTCCTTTCACTTATGCTGTTAAAAGTTAAAACTTGCCCGAGATATGAGGGAAGCATTAAGTCATATAGCGGCCACAATGACAGCGGTAATAATGGGAATTACGACGTCGACGATAATAATAGTCGGGGGGAGTTTGTCGGACGTAACGGGACGACGAGGTACAACTTCCGAACGCCTTCGACACCGACCGACGACGACGACGACGACGACGCGTCCGCGAAAGTTTGACAAAAGTTCGATCGGAGGCTATATGCGGCTCGCGCGTTATATGCGACTCTATACCGACCGTTAACTCGTGACTAATTCGATTCGAGAGGTGAATGTCGAGAGTGGGGTGGGGGGAGGGGGGGACAGTTGTGTACCAGCAAAAATAACCGACAACTCCGATTGACCAGAAAGCTTTTCAAACGCGGAAGCTTTTTTTATTTTTCAACTTGCACTTAAATTATCAGTTTGCACCACTTCCGGTTTTTTTTATTCAAGATCCTCGCCTTATCGCTGTTTTATCATTGAAAAAAAATTCAACGTTTGTGTGACTTGTGATCAGAAAAAATATCTAAATCCCCTGCAGTCGATATATAGATGTCAACGGTATCTGAGGCGTTCACTCGGCTTTGCCGACCTTTCGGTTCCCAAGAAGTGACCGATTATTTTCGCACCATTGGACTCGCATCCACCGGACATCTACATTTATCCGACCGTAATAATAGCAAAAGGCTCTCAGCGGGGCCCGCGACCCCAGTTCCCGACGCTTCTCTAGTCTCGAATTGGCGATCTTGGATTTCCCGAACGCTGACTTCGAAGCTAAGAAAAATGCATAAATTTGCTATTTTTCGTCACTGATTTGATTAATTAAAATAATTTTTTTATTTTATTCCAACGTATCTGGATCCAACAATAACAATAATAAAATACTTTAATAATAATAAACTAAAAATATTCCTCCAGTAAACGCTTCTCTAGTATCGAGTTGGCGACCTCAGATTTCCCGAACGCTGAATTCGAAGCTAAGAAAAATAAATTTGCTATTTTTCGTCAGTGATTTGAATTAAAATAGATTTTTTATTTTATTCCAATGTATCTGGATTCATCAATAAAAATAATAAAATACTATAATAATAATAAACTACAAATATTCTTCTAGTACCACTAAAGTTGAGGTTATCAACAATTCCACGTAAAACATGCTCACTTATCATCTGAGAATAGACCATTTTTCCCGGAGATAAGGAAAACGAAGTGCGCAAACAGATAGTAATGCAGAAGCCACACATTGCGCACTATACGGTCTGTAAACAAAGTTGCCTCGCTGCGTTTCGGAAATAAACAGCAAGGAAAGATTCGCCGGTGGCGAGGATTATTAGCGGCGACGGTGGTCGCGGTTCGCCAGCTGATAGAAGTGACAATGAGGCGCAGATGCCGCACTCGGTCGCCTACACAGAGAGAAGGATCTGATAAAATTTACCAAACGCGATAGTAAAAATTATGCGCAAGGTATTTGGGCTCCATAGCCGCCACCTAAAATTAAATACGAGAACTATGAAAATTTCTACAATATATATGAACATTTTTATCATATTTCGTGGTAAAAATTCTCAAAATCTCAAAATCTCAAAATCTCGTACTTTTTGATAGGTGGCATAGTGCCCCCCCCCACTGAGAAAAATTAATAGTTGTGACTACCAATCATTGATCAGAGCTACCAATATTTTAGTAACAGCAACCAATTTTTTGGTAGATGTCACCAATGATTGTTAGCCGCAACTACTGATTTTTTTTTCAGTGCCCTGTACCAGAAAATAATGGTACTTTTTATTAGATATGTGGTAAAATTTGCCAGACCCTTCTCTCCGAGCACAGTGTCTCTCGAGTTCACGCATCGCTCGTTGCTGAGGTGACGACGACGCCGATAAGCATCGACGATTAAAATTCCGCATAACCACGTGGTTTCCCACGTCCCCCGTAGCTCGTCGTCTTTCTCTTCGCCGCAATGTACACATTCTGTTCGCCCCGCACTTGCACTCACCGCCGGCTTTTATGTACCGCGCGTGTGGACACAGGACATGTGTGTACATAGTCGCGGCCGCAGCGCACACAGCGCTCAGTCTCGTTTATTTAACCTCCGGCGCGCGACACAATTTTTTTCGCAATCGATTTTTTCGTCAGCCAACATTCGCGAGTTGGTTGATTGGAGACACTTTTTTTTTGCGTTAGCTCAGTAAATTTTTCGACCCTAACAAAATATTTCCGACGAAAGTATCGAGGGAGCCCTGTCAACGGTTTTTTTTTGCACATTAAATAATTCATACTTAATTCATTTTTTTGCGTTAGCTTAAGTTTTTCGTCGTAAAAAAATATTTCCGGAGAAAATATTAAAGGACACCCGTATCAACGGTTGTTTGTCAAACATTGAATAATTGATACTTAATAATTGATTGCTCATCACGCATTGAATAATCGATTCTGAATAATTGATCGAACGTCGTGCATTGAATAATAGATACGCGGTAATTGATTGCCCATCGTACGTCGAATAATTGACGCGAAGCGCATGTCCTTCCTGTTGTACCTATATTGCAATCCCTTCGGAGTGACGTTCGACACAGTTGCCTTCCAATTGAAAATCAAAATCAATTAAAAAAGGGTTGAAACCACTTCTTCTGAGACGTTAAAAAAAATGGTGTGCTTATAAATCTATATTTTGAAAAAAAAATCCATGGCTCCAATTTAAGCGATTTTTGGCCCGGCGGTCCAATAATTCTAAATAGCACATTCGCAGTCTACAACTTTTTCCGTCCTCCGATAACCGATATATTCCTCCACGCACGCCGATGTGGTCCAGCCGGCTCGACAAAAAATTCCGCAGATTCCCCCATAAAAAAAAATAACGAAAATTTATCATCACGTAAATTCCGCGCCGATCCTGGTGGATATATCGACCGCTCTCGCAGTTGGTGTGCGTGCACGAGGCATAAATTCGCGGACATGTATATACGACGAGAAGACCGCGAGCGCGAAACAGGGGGGAGGGGGATCCTGTTGATAACGATTCGAGTCGCGAGGGGCTCGGCGCGCGGTACACACGCGGAGGTGGCTCGCCTCGGGAGGAAAACGACGCGATATGTCAGAGTCGCGACTCCTGGCGAGCTGCCATCGACGACGGCGGCCAACCTTCTTTCTCCTTGTCCCTTTCTGCGAGGTAAAGCTCGCGCCTTACTCGACTCGTTCGCCACACTCGTATTTTTCGTACAACCATCTGGACAGTCATCGGCCACTTAATCATAAAGATAAAAATACCAATAATAATAATAATGATAAATTGTGAAAAAATATTCTTATCGTTGACATTTTTTTACGCTAAGATTTTTTTTATAAAAAATACATATAATTCCGAAAATATGAAATAAAAGTGACAGTCATTGGCCACTTAACAATGAAGGTAAAAATAACAATAATAATAAATTAAGAAAAAATATTTTTATCGTTGATATTTTTGACACCAAGATTTTGTAATTATTTAAAAAAAGATCTATAATTCCGAAAATATTGAATAAAAGTAGCTCCTCGCATTTAATTCGCGCATTTATTTCCCGCTTTATCGCCTCGCTGCCCAAACACACGTCTCCCTATCTTTATCGCGCGTTCACCCGCAAATCGCCGGGCGCATCGAGAAGCCAATGAGATAACGAGAAGGCCACCGCACGATTCTCTCGACTCCCACATCGTTGCAGTGCCCATAAACCCGGCACTCTGGTTTCTCTCTACGCTTTTCGCTTATTTCTCGCTCTCGTTCGACACTCGTTACGCAGTACAAAATACTACAACACTCGTTAGAACAAAAAATTCGAGGTTTCGTATATCGCAGACGTTTCGTCGCAATTTTTACTTTTCCTTTTTCTTTTTTTTTTTTTTTTTTTTTTTCATCCCCTCGCCCAGTGACAAAAGAATTGTTTTACCACGAAGAACAGCCGTAATCTTCCACTTTATCCGCTCCTTTTTTTTTCTTTTTTTCGTCTCTCTCTAACTTTCCTTCTCAGCTCCCTTGAGCCTTTTTTGAGACTCTCGGCGTTTTTTCACCGACACACATGAAGGCAGCTGAGTCCTTCGCAGCTCAACTGCCTTCATGTCTATACCTAACTACACATATATATATGTTCTCCATGTCTATACGTAACAGTACATATACATGTCTAACCATTGGACAAGGGTATCAGACGATGTAACTACACCTCTATGGCAGGTGCTCTCTTTCTTTCCCCCTCCCCTCCCACTTTCCCCGCCCTTTTCTCCCAGTCTCTCTTTCTCATTTTGTCTCTGTTGCTCTCGCAGCTTTCGCCCTAAACGACGAAGAGCCCAGTCGAGCGTTATTGAACTTGGCGTTGGCGACGCAGAGCACCGCAGTGCCACCTCCCCCTCCCCCCTCGCCCCCTCCACGTATGTCCTTTTATTTTTTATTTTTTTTCCGCCTCGCATCTCCACTTCTCCGGCTCACGAGTGAGTCATTCTTTTTTTTTTTTGCTACCTGCCTCGTAGCCGGAGGTAGAGATGAGGGGGGAGGGGGAGGGATGGGGGAGGGGAGCCTCCCTCTTGCCTCACGTGACTCGCCTTCTCTCTCGCCTCATCTCGCTTCGCCTCTGCACTGCACCCAGGCGACCGGCTCTGCTGCTGCTGCGTCAACCCGCAGCCGACTTCTACTACTGCGACTCACTCGGCTCCGTTTCTAGCGTTTCTCTGCTCCTGGTTTTACCGCTGCAACCGCCCGGCTCACCCGGTTTGACCCCTTCGCGAGCGGTTCGCTCGAGAAGCGAAATCAGAAATTTATTTATTTTTACTTCTTTTTTATATTTTTATTTTATTTTTGTATTTGTATTTCTTCGCTTGAGATTCGTCAGAGACGCGAAATCACAAATTTATTTATTTTTATTTTTTATATTTTTATTTTATACTTCTATTTTTATATTTCTTTGTTTAATTTCCCGATTGACTATCAGTTGGAAATTCGTTCACCTGTAAAAAAAATTGTACTAATAGGTGTGTCGGACTAAAAAAAATAATCCGAAAAAATTGAAACCCCCGGTTTTGTCGTACGAATATTTTCCTACAATTCGTAGCGAATGTTGAAGATAAAACATAAATATATCTAAGACACTAATCTGAATAAAATGAATAAAGCATTTTTGTTTTAGCTTCGTTGTAACTGAGGGTAATCGCCATTATGGACGAGCGTTTAAACCCGCGAGGTTCACTGCTACGACCCGGTGTATTGTGGGGGAGGGGGAGGGAAGTGTATACGGCCCGAGCATTCCGCTTCCGTTGTTTTAGTGCCGTTGCGAAACGACGTTCCGCAACGGCCAAGATGCGCGAGCGACGCTTCGCGCAGTTCTTCGCGCTTCGTCTCCGTACTTACTCCACTTTCAGTACTTTACCGTGTACTCAGCAGCCACTCCAGCCCAAAGCTCTTTGCAGTCGCTCTTTGTGCTTTTTTTTTTCTTATTTTTCTCTTTTTTTTTTTTCTTCTTCTTTTTTTCCGCCATTTTTCCTCGCCCTGTAGCTATGACTATATGACTACCACATCCGTCGGTCGCGTTACGTGCAACCAAAGATATACAGACGAGCATGCACGTTCCATCGGCAACGTGGAGCACAGGTGCAGCGGGAGGACAGCTCCGACCTTCCCCGCACGTGTTTTCCACGCAGTCGACGGGAGCAGAAACGCCGGGAGAGAAAGATAGGATCGAGGGCCACACGCGGGGATAATCCATAAGCCGGATTTATTTCGCGACACGCGTAACGCGTTTTCCTGCCTCGCGCGCTTACCGACCGAGCAACAGCTCTCCACTCGTGCGAGTGATTTTTTATTACTCGATGAGATTAATGCACGTTTTGTATTTTTTTAATTTTTTCATTCATCTATTTTTCTACATTTTTTTTACAGCGGCACAAATTGTGATATTCTGGTGTTTTTTTAAGTTACGTTCGAATCTGATGAATGGCGACGCATTTAATTTTTTCATTTATCTATTTTTCTACTTTTTTTTTACAGCGGCACAAATTGTGATATTCTGGTGTTTTTTTATTACTTTCGAATCTAGTGAATGGTGACGCATTTAATTTTTTCATTTATCTATTTTTCTACTTTTTTTTTACAGCGACATAAAAGTAATATTCTGGTGTTTTTTTTATAACGTTCGAATCTGGTGAATGGCGACGCATTTAATTTTTTTCATTTATCTATTTTTCTACTTTTTTTTACAGTGGCATAAATAGTGATATTCTGGTGTTTTTTTTATAACGTTCGAATCTGGTGAATGGCGACGCATAAAAATGATAATTACGCGAGGTACAATAGGGCAAATCCACTTTATATCACGAAAAGCGTTGAGCCCGGGCTGAGGGGTCGAGGGCACTAATTAAGAACGTACTCTATCTTGCTCCATTCTTCGCTCGAGGTTCCTCGTGATTCTCAGAGTCGTCGACGCCGTCGTCGTCGTCGTCGTCCCTTTTCCTCCTCTGTCTTTCTCGCTCTCTCGCACTCACACGTCACGTGGGTGTATGAATCTCGAGAACCCGCGGAGACGGGCGAACCGCGCGAGACCCGAGGGTGCCTAGGGCAAGGTTACGCGTGCGGGACGTCATTCCGGAAGACCCCGAACTTTCTTCCCCTTATTACACCCGATTCCCTCGAGTTTTTTCGGCATTTTTTTTCGCGTAGCACCAAAGCTGTGCCAATGAATGGACAATTCTAAAAAAATGCTCTCAACGAAAATGGAGAAAGAATTAATTTTTCTATTTTTTTTTATTTGATTTGTCAAGCAATTAATATAAATTGTAACGCGGTGCCAATGAATTTACAATTTTCACAAAAAAAAAATGGTCTCAATGAAAATGGAGAAAGAATTTATTTATTTTTTTATTATTTTTTATTTGATTTGTCAAGCAATTAATATAAATTGTAATGCGGTGCCAATGAATTAACAATTCTAGACAAAAAAAAATGGTCTCAATGAAAATGGAGACAGAATTAATTTTTCTATTTTTTATTATTTATTTGATTTGTCAAGCAATTAAATTGTGATGCTGACAGTATTTTGATTTTACGTCGCCGACGAATTTGGGGTAAAAGACAAACTTGTCTTTTACCGTTGTTTAATCTCTTAATTCACCTGTGTCGTTTATAATCTTCTCGCCGCTAAGTAAAGCACGCACACGTGTCACCCGTAAAATTAACATACTACATTTCGTCTCCGCGGCCCGTTAGGAGTATTTCCGTGTTTTCGTGCGGCGTAGCTAACGTTACACCGGCGGCGGTATATCACTCGTCCTGCGCGGGGGTTGCCGCGCCGCAAACAGAACAGCCCCCGTGACACCAATAAACACTCTTCCACTCCACTCAACCGCCTGTACCTTCTGTTATTCCCCGTCTCTTATCATTTTAGTACAACAAACTCGTGAACTCCGAATGGCCTCGCGAATACGAAATGTAAAGTACGGGTCGCGTCAAGTTGATTCACGCGACTCGAGTCACGGCACAAGCGACGTGGTTTGAAATAAAATTAGTGCAAAATTTAAAAAAAACTGCATTTTATAACATTGAAACAATCATTTTCCGTTCTTTTGACGCAATACTGAGCATGCGCCATTTTTTTGCGCTCAAATCCGACGATTTCGCGGTTAGTACTTTGTCGGCGCCATCTTGGATTTTCGCAAAAAGTCGTCATTATACTCAAACTGAGAGGCTCGATGTGTCTTTCAACGTTATGCAAACAAAACTGAATTTACTTCAACGTGGACATTTTTTTTTCTCTTAATTCGCACATTTTCGCGAGCACGAAATGTCGGCGCCATTTTGGATTTTCGCAAAAATCGTCATTATACTCAAACTGAGCGGCTCGATGTGACTTTCAACGTGATGCAAACAAAACTGACGATACTTCAACGTGAACATTTTTTTTCCTCTTAATTCGCACATTTTCGCGAACACGAACTCTCAATGGGTTCCAGTGCCATGTGCGACTACACGCGACGCGACTGTGGATTACACGTGGGTCGTATATCAGTGTCGAGGGATGTGCGAGAGGATCGCCCCGAGTCCACCTTATAACGCGTAAATCCCTCACGTGTCCCGGACGATCCCCACGCGCCGCATTATACACGTCCTCGTCGTCCGCTGCTCGGTCTCTCCGCCACCTTTTCCAAACTCCGAGTGACGAGCCTTTAATTAAAAACATAAAACTCTCCCCGGCTAAGTAGATTATTACTTTATTATTATTTTTTTGCTCGCGAACTGTAAACCGCATTACGCTAATTAGAGTGTACAACGCTAAATACAATTGGCGAAGGGCTTTGAATAAAATTAGATGCGCGAATCGTGACAGAGTTTTGGCTCGATAGCTTCTCGACTCTCGACCGCCGTCGTCGTCGTAGTCGCGTTTCCGTCGTTACTCGTCGCCGCGATGAGTCTTTCACTGCCCGGGCTACACGTCGCGTCATTAACTTAATGAAAACGGATCTTATATTCATCCGCGAACCGTCGTCCTCCTTCCACGAGTCTCGAGTGTTTGTCCCTCCCGGCTCTTCCGCCAGAGCTGTCCTCGAAAAACAGCGTCGGGGCGCTTCTTGTTTGCCACGCAAATTTTAACCGTTCAATTATGGAAATTTTCCGAGTAATTGCCATTAAGCCATCGTAATGATAATAATAAGAATTGTTTGTTTGCTGAAGGGAATTGCGACCTTCGTGACTGCAGCTAGTCACGCGAATTTACGGGTAAAAATAATATTTTCATAATCACACATGACGTTGACGACATTTTTTTTCGTGTTTTTCGTACGTTTTGAGAGGGAGAAAAAAAAGTTAGAGGGTTCGATGCGATGGGTAAAAAATTGCTCAGCGAGAGAAAAAATCACGCGAATTTACGGTTAAAAATAATATTTTTATAATCACACGTGACGTTGACGATATTTTTTTCGTGCTTTTCGTACGTTTTGAGAGGGAGAAAAAAAAGTTAGAGGGTTCGATGCGATGGGTAAGAAATTGATCAGCGAGAGAAAAAGTAACGCGAATTTACGGTTAAAAATTATTATGTTTATAATCACAAGTGACGTTGACGATATTTTTTTTCGTGCTTTTCGTACGTTTTGAGAGGGAGAAAAAAAAGTTAGAGGGTTCGATGCGATGGGTAAGAAATTGATCAGCGAGAGAAAAAATCACGCGAATTTACGGTTAAAAATAATATTTTTATAATCACACGTGACGTTGACGATATTTTTTTCGTGCTTTTCGTACATTTTGAGACGAAGAAAAAAAAAGTTAGAGGGTCCGATGCGATGGGTAAGAAATTGCTCAGCGAGAGAAAAAGTTGCGACAAAACCTACGAGTCACCCCTATTCTTTTCGCTTTCTTTTTTTTTTTCTTTTTTTTTTTGTGTCTCTTGTTTCTTTTGCTTTGAACGACTGGCAGAATTCGCGGTCTAGTTCCTTAATCATTGTCGCAGGGAGAACGGAACGAGCGGAATTGGGGTGGTCGGGCCGATATTGTCTTCGACAATGTGCGTCGCTGCACAGAACTCGGAAACAACTCCGCACGGGGAAGTAGAGAGGCTGAGCCGTCGCAGAAAGGGAGAGAAGTCGGTGCTGCGGAACAACAAGAAAACAAACGACGATCCCTATGGCGCCTATGTCAATCCCGAAAGCCATGAAACTCGGCGCTCTACGCGTGTCATTCGTCTATAAAAACATACGTGAGCAACCATTGTTGTGGATTTATTCGGCCTCTGATTGGTCGTCGGGAAACTGGTAGTACATTTTTTAATATCGCGAAATTTGGCAGTTTTTCAGAAAAATAAATCGTTTTTCGCGATTTTCTCCTCGAAATTTTTATTTTTCGGACAAATAACTGTGCTTTTCGGAATCAGCGGAAAATTTCCCATCGGATAGGGTTTTAAAAATTCGTTAAATCGAAAATTTTTTTTTTGCCAAAAAACGCGAAAAACGCAAGGGGTACCCCTTCTAAAAATTTGCGATTTTCGAGGGTCAACTTTAAAAATCTGCAAAAAATCGAAAAATCGAGATATCGCGTTCCGCCTGGCGACATTCTCTTCATTGAAGAGTCGTCTTTCGAATGCAAAAAGAAAATCCCGATTACATTGATCCAAAGCAAAATTACACCGATTTTAGTAAAGTGCCAAAATTGGGAAAAATTGAAAAATCGTTTTTCGCATTTTTCTCCTACAATTTTTTATTTTTCGGGCAAAACTCGGTCATATTTGGAATCAGCGGAAAATTTCCCATCAGATAGGGTTTTAAAACTTCGTTAAATCGAAAAAAAAAAATTTTCGCCAAAAAAGCGGCAAGAGATCCGCAATCATCCACATGCAAACGAAAGAAAAACTTCTCGTTTACTGTTTTCCGAGATTCTCAAGTCAGTTGCATTATTTAGAGACTCCGGCGTATCTCCGGCGACGTTTTTAATGCTCTCCGAGCGAAGTCAGCAGCCGAGACGTGAAAATTCCATCGGTCGCGCGTTGCGTTTTGTCGCCCTTCGCTTCGACGGTGATAAAACGTGGGATTTGCCAGTCGTCCTTTAATAAAGAGGGAACACCGAGATGTATGGATTGAAAAGGGCGCCACCCGAGATTGTCTGCCGTGCGCGGACTCGGAATCACCCGGAGCTGCTTCTCCGCCTCGGCTCAACTCAATAGCCGGGAGGAAACTGACTGATCTTGTCCTATTAATGCAACGAACCGTTATCGCTTTATCGAGCTGACTGTAGTTCTCGTTTCACGATTTTCGCCCTTCTGCTCCGACGATTTCTACATTTCCTCAATTAACACTACATCAGAAGCAGATTTCCACTCCTTTCGTCACTCTTTACCTCTCTTTTTTTTTTTCATGCGCACTATATCAATTATTTTTTAATGTTACTAATGATCAAGGTTAAATAATTAAAATAAACATATTTGATATTATAGCATTGGATACATTTTCCGAAAAAGGTTTAAAAAAATCAGGTCACCTCATTCCAACGTATTCAACGTGTCCACATTATTCCTGGTGTTTGACCTACCGAGAAACGTCTCGTTTATATTCGCGTCGCAAAACTTTGGTCCCGACGAGATGAAGGTAAATTGAATCCGTTCGCTTGTCGATTTAATCGAAAACTACCAGGACGAGGAGCGAGAATGAGCGGAAAGCGGCGGGCGACGAATGAATTTTACCCCTCAAAGAGAATTTAACCTCCCCACTTTGAAGAGTTTCGCCTCGAGGCGAAACCGCTGGCAAGCCGCGAGATGAAACGAAAACACGAGGGTTCGAAATTATTCAAAACGGGATCGAGGAGGGAAAATTAATAAATAAAAATATCCAGACTCTTGGCCTGTATTCGCTTTTATCTCTCCGCATGTTTCTGGGCTGTGCAGCAATCGCGCCGGAAGCGTCGTTGCGATTATAGCAGCGACGCAAGAATCCGTCCTACATTAACCGGAGCTGATTATCCTGAAAAAATATCGCTGCGATGATAACGCAGTCGTTTCCTATACGTCAATGATTCGAATCGTCCTAATTGGGAAAAACGGAAACTTAGTCCATATCAGCAATTAGATTGGGACGAAAGCATTCATCCAGGCTTCCAATTCCTGACAAAAATGTCCACCGATTCCTGAATGAGTGAAATTATCCTTAGTTTCAATTTGGGATTAATTTCCAAGGCAAGGATCAAACAAGAGAAATCGTACACCGGTTCTGTTCGTCGCTGAATCAGGGCAACAACTTCAGCGGCGTTCAATTATCATGACGCAGCAGAAGCAGCCGAACCGTCTCTGTAATCCTAAACCCAAACAATCAACGAGCAACCTAAGCACAACAAACTCAAACACTGAATTCCACTTCAATCAAATCCTTATCTATGTCTACAGATTTTTCCCATAGAGGGCGTTTCCCGTGACTGACTCTCCCTCGCCTTCCCCCAAAAAATCTGGGGCTCACCCCTCAACTAGTTTATCAACCGAAGGACACGTTGGAATTTCGGGGCTCAGTTCTAATCTTTGCCACAGCATTCGAATGCCTAATTCGACTTGATAAGAGTTGAGGGGTGAGTCCCGGATTTTTTTTTCTCCACGCGTGTGACTTGCCTATCAATCCACCTCTTATCATTACATCTCCTAAATCTAAACCTGAACGATAAATGCATACAGCCAACGAATCAATGACGTTTCAGATTTGTACAGTTTGCTTGACTTGTCAGTCAGCTCAATGACCTACAGATATTTTTATTTTTTCCACGGGTGTGATTTTCCTATCAATCCACCTCTTATCATTGCATCGCCTGAACCTAAACCTGAGCAATAACTAAATAAAAAACAGCCAACAAATCGATGACGCTTCAGATTTGTACAGTTTGCTTGACTTGTCAGTCAGCTCGATGACCTACAGATATTTTTATTTTCCAGGTTATCGAGCGTTCGATAGCCTCGACGAGGACAACGATTGGTCGCACCTCAGCCGATCCGATTACCATACTTTTTCCGCGTGCGCGACGACCAAAGCGGTCGTAACGATTATGACGTCTTTGACGTTTCTCCGTAAGCGGCCAACGTGACGAGGATTGCGAAGCGTCGCTCACGAACCGAGTGCTGGAAACTCTTCAGTCGTCGTTCGAACGCGACGAAACAAATTAACATTTCGCACTGTGACGTCTGACGAAGACCGAAGTCTACGTAGGAGGGAGTCGAGTGCGTCGGTGCAACGCATCGAGGAATAATAATCGTTAACGACCGAGTGCGAAGAGACGCCCTGAGGAAAACCTGGGATATACCTCCCCCGCGGAATTGCCGTGCGACTCTCGACTGGCAAGACGGCTGTAAATGCAGAGAGAGAGCAGCGCGCGGAAGCTGCGGAATCGATTGTGCAGCGGCGCCGCAACGCTGCGGATGCGAAAACGGGGAAACGCGTTGAATATACAACGGGATGCAACGATAACCGGCGGCTAATTAATTAATTAACGGGCTTCCGGGATGGTTGCGTTGGCAGCCAATGAAACGTCAACTTGATGTCAATTTTAACTGATTTTACGCTTTCGCTTCGACCCTGGTAGAAAATTTATGCCATTATTTATTTAATTATGAAATTTATTTATTTATGGTGTTATGGCGCTAGTCGGACCCTGGTCAGGGCTGTGTCACCCTGCTCGGGCCTGGACAGGGCCTGGCTTGTGCCGAATGTAACAAAATCCTACAGAATTTTTACCAGGGGACGTACAAAATTTTTTTTTCTTATTTTATTACTAAGACACAAAATATTTATTTTCAGAAAATAAGAAAAAAATTATTCTGATACTTTTTTTTTAGGCTTCTTCCAAAACGCGGACCTTTCTTTACGCAGCAGAGATTGAATTGGTCAAGATATAGTATAGTTATAAATATATGACTAGTGAAAAAAAAACATACTGTTATCTATATTGCAGCCGCGTGCGTCAAAGCGCAGACCAGATAATAACAATCGCCACCAGACCGCAGATACGAAGAAGAGGAGAGAGAGAGAGAGAGAGAGGAGGAAGGGAGGGACGAGTATCTCGCGCGGTGCAGAATCGCTATTCGAACAATCTCTCGCCGTTGAGGAGGCGCGCTCTCGGTCTCGTCGCTGTATATAGTACATTATCCCAGTGTGCCCGCTCTGGTCCTGCCGCCGCAGCCGCCGCTGCTGATGCTGATGCGGTCTCTTTCCCGGCCTATAGATTTCAGATACGCAATGCAGAAGTATTACGTACGTCTGGTTGTATTACATAAAAGCTACGACGGAACCACAGATCAGAAGTGTCCCTTATTCCACTTTTGTTCATAAAATAAAAATAAAAACCTTATACTTTAAAAATATTTCCAACTCAAACTTCAATTCTGAGACCCTTAACCCAAATGATCCTTCGATCCGGTTTTCCACTTTTGCACACAAAAAATAAATCTTTTACTTTTTTTGTGGGGACTTCAATTTCGAGAATTTAACCTAAGCGATATAATCTATAGACAACAGAAATAAAAATCGGTTTCCTTGGCGCGCGAATCGAGTCTATATTTACGACCGCGTGTCTTTAAATGTCCATCAGTCAGCACATTAATACGCGCCGAGTGCGTCAAAGCGTCGACGAAAGAATAATAATCGGGTGGCTTTATCGGCCGATTCGAAAGTAAACACACACAACGAATTGATTCTGTGCTACACAGAGCTCTGAAATTGTTGATACACCGAAAGCGTCGTACACGCGACTGGTTATCGAACTCGCTTTCTGGATCCCTTCGACCCTTAATAATTTCCCGAGCTGTTGTATGCAGACGCCGCTGATATATCGGCCCGAACGATGT
The DNA here is from genome assembly GCA_964034905.1 of Itoplectis maculator. Classification (NCBI taxonomy): domain Eukaryota; kingdom Metazoa; phylum Arthropoda; class Insecta; order Hymenoptera; family Ichneumonidae; genus Itoplectis; species Itoplectis maculator. Next base: position 316,406 of record OZ035870.1, read on the forward strand.
ATATGCCAACCGATATACAAAGCGGTGCATTGAGACACGGAGATTGCTCTAATAGCTCGTCGCGCGTAGGAGGCGAAGGGATGAGAATCGTTTTTTCCTGGCGACGCTCGGCGCGGATTCCGAACACGATCCGTTCGGCTTATCCCTCGCGGCCTGGTGGCGACGGCAGAAGGAAAGAGCGAACCCTCGATACCTTCGAAGCGACGGTGTTTTAGGAGAAAAAATGTCGCTGCAAGATGGGTATCAGGTTTCCAGTTAAAAAAAAAAAACAGACACACACCGGGTGCGACCCGTTAGTCGTGACCTATGGAAAGGTCGACGGATCTATCTATATCTATCTATATATAACGCTATTTGCGCAGGATATTCACGCACATTCCGCGTACGCTCGAATTCGCACGTAGCTTCGACGCTCGCGGGACTCCAGAGACGGCGATTAATTGGGGCGGCCGAGTCGTTCGACAGAAAAAACAACGAATTGTTGTTCCTCATGCTCGCTTTGTCCATTTTTATATGACGAAAATATTTTTTCGCTCTATCGTGCTGTTATTTCTAATAAATTTCCATTTTTCGGCAAAAATAAAGGGGCACACATGTTTTTAGTACTTCATTACCACCCCCAAAACCCCAAAAACGGTTTTACACCCTTAAGGGATCTCTCCGAATATTACCAATCGCTTCGCGTTTCACGCACGAACATTTTGACTGGCGAACGATTTTTCTCCTCCGACAATTCGCCGAGAAAAACGAGATTCCAATTTCCAGCGTCAGAAACGTCCCAAAGGGAAGTCGCGTTCGCGCGAAAATTGCGTGGTAAGTGAAAAGCGTAACTGTTTACTCACCGTGGCGGTGCGGACGCGGTCGTCAAGGCTGCGTGAGGACTCCGGTGTGGAAACGGTTGCGTTCCGTCGACGAAGGGCTCCCGCGGGGGTTGTCCTCGTCGTCGTCGGCCCTCCAGGACGATCCTCTTGACGCCCAGTCGCGCATTTGACACGCTTTCCACGCATTCGCACACACAGACACGCGCCGTACATTCCGTAAACGGGTAAAAAGGCGGAGAAACAGGCTTCGCATGCATCCCGGAGCCGCGGGAAGCTCCCACGCACTCTCGGCACATATATACACCAAACGCATCGCACGCAGAGGGAAACACACAAACGCACAAGGACACATGGAGAGAGAGAGAGAGAGAAGCACGCGCGCCGGGACGACTTATACAGAAATATAAGAAACACTTTGCGCGTCACACGCTCGATTCGCATCGCGACTCATTCGCTCTGCGCGGTTATACAGAGGATGGACAGAGACGGAGAAAGAGAGAGCGAGAAAAAAAAAGCGAGGACAGAGAAAGAGAGAGAGAGAGATAGACAAGGACAGAGTCACACACGTAAATACAGCTCACTCATCCGTCGAAACACCGAAAGATCCGCGCAGCGAGGGACAAAGAGAACCAAACACAACGGAGCGAGAGGGAATTAATCTTCCGTAAACACACAAAAGGGACGTGGGACGAATCCACCAGCGTAAAAAAAAAAAAGACACCCACGAGAGAAACAGGAAAGAACGGCCGAGTCGCGAACGGAGAGATAGAGAGGCACACACGTTTAAAATACAATACGTCACCGGCTGACCAATGACGCAACTGGATTACTTCATCCCAGTCGCGTCTCTGCCGCGCGATTTTCCCCGCGATTTATATACAGGCACTTCCACAAGGACTAACGGTACGTGCACGTGAAAAAACATTCGCGGACCGTCGGCTCTTTGCTGCTGATGATGCTGATGCTGCTGCTGCGTCTCGAAACTTAAAAACTCGATTTTATCTCGCGTGTATCGTATGAATTTTTTTTTTTTTCGGCAAACCCGTCACCGCCGATTACTTTGACTCTCCACGCACGTTTTTTTTTTCTCTCCGGCTGCTCCCGTCGCTCGTCGGCCTTCCTTCTGCCGCTGACTCGTGGGAGATATATTTTTTTTTTACGTTACGTTTCTTCATCCAAACTCGTCTCGGATTTTTCGTCCTCGGAAGAAAATCGCGATTTTCGACGTTATCACACCGACGGATAAACACCGGGGTTGTTTGTGCGGGTTGTGTGTGCAGTGGTCAGGGGGAAGGGGGTGGTGGGGGGAGGGGAGGAGGGGGACCTCGACCGTGACGATAATTCGCGGTTGTTAAATCTGGGGAAAGCTTACTAACCTATGAGCGCAACGTCGACCGGTCGTCGCGATTAGTCGACGAATTCAAAACATTCGCGACACACTGACTCGTGCGGACGTTACCACGGTTGCCATATTGGAATTTCATTCCGCGAAGTGAGAGGCGCGCACACGGACAGAGAGAGAGATAGAGAGAGGCGGAGCGGCGCGCAACTGTGGCCCAGCGGCGGCTCGAGAGCTGGCGAAATCGACGCCCGGCGCGCGCGTCGAGTCTCGACCGAGTCGTCCGAGCTGCGAGCTCTCGTCGTCGACGTCGTCTCTCCTCCTCTCCGCGGCGGCGGCGGCGGCGGCTTTCGGTGTCTCTCGCGCCGCTGCCGCTCCGACGAGTTCGGCGCTCTCGTCGCTTTGCTGCTGCTGCTGCTCTCGTGGCGGCGACGCGAGAGAAGCGGCGAGAGAGGCGGCAACCCTGCAGCTCTTTCCTCGCGAAAAGCCCGCCTTTTGCAATCCTTTCGAATGCTCAAAATTATTCGGTTTTTTTTCCTCGGTTTCCCGATCTTTTTGTACACGAAGCGAAAAATATAGGAAATATCACTATACTTGTGTGGTAATTGAGAAACATTCCGGAATTTTGGTGAATTTTTTTATATTTGTGGACATATAGAATATATTTTCTATCGCATATTCCTACAAGTATGGGAAAAATCGCCAGAATTCAGAAATGTTTGTCAAGTGCCACGAAAGTATAGTGATTTTTCCCTGATTTTTCTGTACGTTTAGTGATTGATTATTGCAAATTGGTAGTTGTAATTCGCAATTACAAATTTTTTGGAGAAAAGATTAAAGTTTTTTTCGGACGAATTGCCTATCGTCTTTTTGATTTTTTTTTTTTTTTTTTTTTTTTTTTTTTTTTTTTTTTTTTTTTTTTTCGAGTGTAGAAAAGATAGCTCACTGAAAAAAAATCATGTAAAATTGATGGATACGCGTGCGAAATAATTGCAATAAATTTTACCTTCGGACGTGTTGGACGTTTTATTCAAGATTGAATTGTTTTTCGGACGAATTGCCTATCGTCTTTTTATTATTTTTTTTCATGCGAGTGTAGAACTCATAGCTTAACATTGATCAATACGCGTGCGAAATAATTACAATGAATTTTATCTTCAGACGTTTAATTGGCCTTTGCACGTGGACAGCATTTCCATCCCGCGAACATTTTCCACGCGCGACAAATGGAGTCCCGGGCAAAACGGCGGCGTTCGCAGCTCGTTCGCCATTTTAGGCAGGTGGCGCAGCGACGCTCGACGAATTTTTTCCAAGCTATGAAAGTTCGCCGGTGTCGGCGATAATTAGAGAAATACAAAAGTATATCGACAATCCGATAACATCATGAAGCTAGTGAGGTAGTTATACCATCGGTGCGACGTCGAGTGTCCTGCGGTTGATCGCGAGACCCCGAATAGCCGTATTTATAGACCGCGACGATCCTCGATCGTCGACGTCCCGCGCGGCGGCTTCGTCGGGTCGCCTCTAACCTCACTTTTTTCGCCATTGGCCGCTTTTCGTCGTCGATAGTGTTGCACACATTTTTTTTTTACGACGTTAATAATGGTGTTTCTGTGCTTTTCAGGTTTCTCATGAAGCTCAGTCACGAGACTGTGACGATAGAATTGAAAAATGGAACCCAAGTGCACGGCACAATTACAGGTTTGTGATCGACATAACCTAACCGACGCTTTGTTTGCAAACGTTGCCCAACGCGTAGGGTAAAAGTAGCCGTTTTTGGCCACTTTAGGGCCGATTGTGGCCATCATATTCAATGGGATAAAACAACACTTTTAATGGCATAAAAAAAACATTGAATAGATCAATCAGTGAATTTATATGAATTTGTTTATATACTCTATAACTCGACCTATGCCACCGTTGGCTTCCGACGCTTCGTTACTCCAAACTTTTGTCCTGTATCTAAATCGTTGCAATTATCGCAACGCTTAAAATTATTTTCCTTTGATTTTTCATAAATTCATATTTTCGTCCCAGTGCGGAAAGCGCTGGAATTTGATGTAACTGATTATTTTATTCGCAGGTGTTGATGTTGCGATGAATACGCATCTGAAGACTGTGAAAATGACGATAAAGAATCGCGACCCTGTGCAACTGGATACTCTGAGCTTGCGAGGCAATAACATCAGGTACTACATCCTGCCGGACTCGCTTCCGCTGGAAACGTTACTCATAGACGACACACCCAAAGCCAAAGCCAAGAAGAAGGAAGCAGCCAGAGGTGAGTAAACAACAAATGTTTCAGTTTTATAGAAAACCTCCCAAATCGGGGTCACGAAATTTATTTTTTCAAAATATCGACTTTTAACCTATACCATCGTTCTCAAGTCGCATATTCTACCCCTGAAAACACTGGTTACAACCCTTTTTTAGTTGATTTTGAAAAAAAAAAATTTTGGTCGAACAGTTTGTCAGAAATCGTAGATCTGGCCGCCGGGCCGAAAACCTCCCAAATCGGGGTCACGAAATTTATATTTTCAAAATATCGACTTTTAACCTATACCATCGTTCTCAAGTCGCATATTCTACCCCTGAAAACACTGGTTACAACCCTTTTTGAGTTGATTTTGAAAAAAAAAAATTTTTGGCCGAACAGTTTGTCAGAAATCGTAGATCTGGCCGCCGGGCCAAAAACCGCCCAAATCGGGGTCATGCAAAAAGTGCATAGAGGACAAATTCTTTATTATTTACATTTAATTCTTTATTTTTATTTTCTTCTTATTTTTCTTTTTTATTTTTACAGGAGCTGCACGTGGACGAGGTCGCGGTGGACGTGGAGCGCGCGGCGGTCGAGGCGGTCGCGGCCGAGGCCGGGGTCGACGATAGTAGACTGTATCTTAACATATTCAACGATTCGCTTCTTCGGATCGTTCTCTTCGTACATTCAACGCATCGAGCTTCGCCGCGTTGCGTTTTTCGCTCGATAGACAAGAAAAACAAAAGATACAAACAGAATGGAACCAACACTTCGAGTCCGCGTCTGATGAAGTCTTCGATATAAAAACGTTACGAATATAGTATAAGTGCCGTTTGTAACGGCAAATGAAACCAGACGCGAGCGACACTTTTGTACTTCTCAATGAAATTCGTAAAAAATAACGACAAAACGAAAAATTATCATCGGATCACGTTGAAAGACTGAACGAATGTAAAACTCTAGTGGTTTATCAGTTCGTTACCGGCTGGCTTGTATTTTTCATCAATTCTCTTTCTCACAGTCAAATAAACAATTCTCTTTTAAGTAACAAAACAACAAACGATGCCTGTTCGTCAGAAGAAGAAGGTTGTGGAGTTGGACGTTACGGCGTCGTGGATGAATGTGTTGTGGATCGGTTTGTATTGGCCCGTTATGAATTTAATCGTCTCCTGGGCGGCGAGACCGCCGAGGAAAGCAGAGACCGAGTGCAACTCGCAGCCGCCGAATCTGCAGAATTCGTGGACGTAATCGTCCTTCGACAGAGAGCCGCAGCCCCATTCGCCCAAAAGCTTCGATATGCACGCCTGAAAAATTCACAATTTTATTAAAAAAGTTACTGAAAACTCAGTTACAATCATTTCGAGTTTGCCAAAAAAAAAGACCGGAAATACCTTCAATTTGACGATGTCCGGCTCAACGTGATCGTCGAATTCGCCCGGATACGAATTATATTCAGCCTGGAATTTTTCAACGCCTCTTAAGAGGACATAATACACTAACATACTGTCAGGATTTTCGAGGCTCTGAGCTGGAAAAAAAAGAGAAGTCACAAAGCTGCAGAATTTTTTGTCAGTGAAAAAAAAGGAAGGGGCGAATTGTACCAATGTCGTTCGCGTTTATCGTCTTCGGATCGAACTCGTCGGCTATGGAAGTCCCGCGTTCGACGTGAATGTCGGCTGCGTATCTGCAGAATAATTTCACGTCTTTCTCCGATATCGAATCCGACGATCGGCCCAATTGTCGGAGCAACTGTAGAGTGTGCCGCCAAACAGCTTCAACGTCGGCCAGCGCTTGTTTGTGGTAACTGAAAGATTGTTTTTGATCAAGTTTCCAGTCGAATACGGAGAATAATTCACACCGTCTTTTCAACGGAGCATTTTAATCGCGTCTTACATTTGCTGAAGTGCGATATACTTTTCACTATCCGCAGTCATGTCCGGCAAGGCACCTTTTACAGGCAGCAATCCTGCGCCCTCATTTTCCATAAAGTCCCTCACAGCTTTCGCGATGATCCAAAATTGGCTGCTCTGAAGCAACGAGTAACGATAGACTTAACGAATCGTAAAACCTCTGCGAAAGTGAACTTAAAAAACGAAAAAAAAAACGTGGTTTGCCAACCTTGGCCGTTAAATTGACGCAGCGTTCGTCGTTGAGAATATCAGTGACCGACGGCGGCACTCTCGTCTCTCCTATAGAAGTGTTTATCGCCCTGATCGCCTCTTCGAAATTCTCCTCGCCGATCGGTATTCCATGTTCGTCTCGTCTCATTCCCTCCCTGATCATTTCCTTCAGCTGCTGCTTTTCTTTATAATTCTTCGGCATCTCTTTGTGCTCGGCCAACCATTTCTCCAGATATTTGTACAAAACAACGACATAAGGCGTGTGCGAGTGATCCTTGAGATCCATCGCGTCGAGATCGACATTATCGAAGTGATTTTTAAGGCCCTCGAAAGGCCTATCGAGACGCAAGTCCGGCAATTCGTTGTCCGGATGCGTCTCGACTATTGTGTGCTCTCTAACTTGAACCCTCATGTACCCTATGAAACCTATGCTCTGGCAAACTATCAGCGGAATGTTGAGATCCCACAGCTTCCTCGACAGCATTATCAAAGGTCTGAAATGACGAGAATTAGTTATTCCGCAGTACAATTTTTGTTCTTGCAAATCAACGATTCGGAGTAGACGTACTTTTCTGGCAGAGCAGTGGCGACGACTACAGTGAAATTATTGAAAAAATCAGGACTATTGTACAATATTTGATCGGGTCCTTCGTCAATGTAGTCGCCTCTGACATCGGGATTCAATTCCAGCAGCATTTGAGTCGCCACCTGCGCTCTGGATTTTCCGACGCTATCAGGATCTAAAAAAAAGCTGCACGCGACGGAGATTAATGATGATAATTGTGGGGAAAAGTTACGAATGAAAATGTAGCGGAAATTGAGGGTCGTACTTGGCGCCAATGTCCTCGTGAGTGATTTTCTTGCCGTCGACGATAGTGAAAGCTCCGATACCAGGAAGGACCAGCGACTTCAGAATTTCCGTTCCGAGTCCTGTGGCATTGATTACGCAGATGTAGGCAGCTTCGAGGGAACTTTGTCCGTGATCGCCCCACAACCTTTGAGAAACGTCTGATTCAGTAATTAGGTACTTTTATTTCAGTTAATATGAGCAATCCTTACAGCCCATGTTTAACCTAAAAGAAAACATTGATTCGAATAGCGGCCAACGATACCTCAATTGCCTGTCGTATTTTCGATTCTTTTCCGACTGCTCCGGGGATTTCGGTGCCGGCGAAGCCATCGTCAGTCTCTTAGCTCTCTAATATTGCTCTCTACTTGTGTTGACGAAATTATGTATCGTGAAATTGTTGCGACTTCAAATGTCAAACGGAAAAACGCTTTATGTTTTATTTAGGAGTCGGCATTATTACTGTAAAAGTCACTCGGCGAGAGGCGACGGATCGGCTGCGCTGATTGGCTACAGCTGGGCCGGTAATCGAACACCCACCAATCGTCGTCGTAGCATTAATCATAGCCGTCAGGCGGCGCTGTATTTATGACAAACAAAACGCTCAGAAATTTTTTTTTTTAGAAACCAACTCAAAAAGAATTGAAACCGGTGTTTCAACTCTTTTTAGGGGAAGAATGTGCGACTTGGGAATGATTTTATAGGTGTAGAGTCGATTATTATGAAAAAGAAAAATGTCCTCGCTTCGATTTAGGCTTTCAAAGCTTTAAGAACGCATCAGCGCAAAACATCTTCAAAAACGCGCGCCAACGCCTAAAATAATCACAGAACTTAAAGCTGATTGGCACACTGATAAAAAATACATCACATAAGCTTCCATTATTGCTAAAAGCAGTCTTTTTACCTAATCTAGTACATTAAATTTGCACGTAAATGGAATCCAAAATTAGTATTTTCTATCGAATCCTAATTTGGAAATTTCATATAAGCGTTAAGTGTAAATATTTGAAACCGAGTATAAATATTTGAAATTTTACCACACACGCGTATTGAATTATCAGCTACTGAATCAAATTTTCAGTAATGTAAATTTGGAAACAATTTTAACAGTGCAGCGCTGAATTGACTCGGTTCGCGCATGCGCGCCGCCCGAACCGGAAGTGCGCGCGCGCTGGCGTCGAGGCTACGGCGGCGATAGCGGCGTCCGTGTTCGCAGCCTCGTCGACCCCGTTTTGTTTCCGTTGTCAGGGCAAGCGGCTTCCTCAGCCGCACGACGCCATTATTCGCCTAGTGCTTGCGGTGTTATAACGTGTCGTGCGAGTCTGGAGACGAGTGCCACGAGTTTTTAGTAACCCGAGTGAACAGCAGTGTCGAGTGCGCTCGCGAGAATCTGCGGAGAAAGAGTTTTTCAGGTGAGTCGGAAAGTCTCGATAAAGTGTTGTGCCGATAGTTACGAAAGGGCCGTGGAAAGAGAGACGTGTGAGGAAAAAAAAACGCTAGACGTGTCCGCCTTCGCGAACCGCCGCTCAACTCTCCCCTCGCGCCGCAGCCGCCGCCGAATCCCAACAGATTGTTCGAGACTCCCGTTTTCGCGGCTATTGCAAAATTCCGCCATTCCGTCCTTATCAATTCGGAGCATCGATCGCCGCGGCTGACGACTGTGAATACGCAATTCGATCGGTGCCACGTTGTCAATTACATAAAAAAAATCTTGCGCCTTTTTTTCACGCATCGCTGCTCGCGGGAAGCCAATTGCGTCGCGCGTCTCTGGCGAATCGACGATTTTACAAATTTCACCTTTAGAGACTTTTTTTTTTATTCGACGATAATGGAAGTCGCGGGAAAATTGCTGGTTTTAACGGTTTTTTTTTTCTTTTTTTTTTTCGACTTGAGACCGACGCTCAACGTTTCAGGTCGACCTCCCTCCCCTTGTTTGCGCCAACGTTTCGTTGAAGAAAAATGCAACCGCCATCTTGTTTTCCTCCGCGCGATAAGTGGCGACCGAGAAGCCGACTTTTTGGCGCGCGTTATCGTAGCGTAATAGTATTTCGCGTCGCGTTCTTATCTGATGCTCTTTGTGGAGTCGTTTAATCGCAGCACAGCGCAACTGAGTTTCTAGTTTAGTCGAAAAGTCTGCGGAAAATACGCAGCGCGTCGAAGCCGGGCCGCCATCTTGGATTGCGGAATATCTGCGCATTTCTCGCGGCCGGAGCGAAATATTCGCAGCCCCAACGCGTAAACACGTTTATACTTATTTTTTCGTTGTCTTCTCGTTTTTTTTTGTATTCTCGCTGAAAAAAAAAAAAAAATACATGATTACACACAACATTGAACCATTTTTTCCCGTTACGATCTGGAAATCCGGCGTTTTTCGAGAGAAGGGGGAAAAAAACGCCCCGCGGACCTCGCGACACTTGTTTTGGTGCACAAAATGGTGACCCGAGTTGATTGAATTACGACGTTGCCGGTTGCGTTCGGACGCCGCTAACATTGAGGCTCATTGATTTTTTATGAATGTACAGATTTATGTAAGACAAAAAAAAATGAAACCAGAGGCTTTTTAAAGTTTGTTGATTGGATTGAATAAATGTTTGTTTATTCATTAATAATTCATTAACACATTAATTTGTTCATTTGCTTCTCAGTATTCCGTTAAAACATTTATCAAGATTAGCGATTGACACTATAAATTCTATAGCCTCCCAAATATAATATTCTCCAGAATCTCAGAGCATTGGTTTTTTTTATTAAAAAAGAACCTTAAGTAAATAGCTAAAAACTAAAAAATTATGTAATTGATTAAAGGAGAAAAAAAAGTGGTTTTATGTTGTGTCATGTCGTTGTAAAACGGCAGGTTTCTTAAAAAAAAAAAAAAAAAAGGCCTGTTGTGTAAGGTGTTTTTATATTTTCCTTTAAGAATGAGCACCCGAGTATTCGTTGGTGGATTAACATACCGGGTGCGAGAGCGCGACCTTGAGAAGTTCTTCCGGAAATATGGTAGAATCAAGGAGGTCGCTATGAAGAATGGATTTGCCTTTGTGGTAAGTCTAATCTGGATAAATTGTTTTTTTTACAGTATGGTAGGGACAAGGGTCTATGTCGGTGGGCTTCCATACGGCACCAGGGAAAGAGACCTTGAGAGATTTTTCAGAGGCTACGGTCGTTTCCGTGATGTCCTCATCAAGAATGGCTATGGCTTTGTTGTAAGTATTTGTAATCAGACAAAAAAAAACAAAACAATGCAGGTATATTTGCATTTTGTTCGGTCCTCTTCCGAGTACTGTGAGAACCTCCTCGAACACCGCCTCTTACTGCTGGCTTAGATGAGAGAGAGAGTGAGAAAAAGTGAGAAAGAGAAAAGAGACAATGTGTGGCCGAATATTCTGCAAATATTTGTAAGTTTCTTAGATATTTTTTGAAATTTCATTCCAAAACCACAACCAAAGCCATCACTATGAACAAATGGTGTTTGTATACCTTGATTTATTTATTTATTTATTTATTTATTTTTATTGCATCGTCCCCCTTTTATCGTCAAGCATGCTGTGATAGTCCTGTGACTGATATATTTCTGTATCGCGATAGAGTAAACGTTTACTTTGTCCATTGATCCACATGATGATGACACGGAAACCGAGCCTCTGCGTTAAATCTCTCCGGTGAATCTTTCTAATTTTGTGCTTGTGTTACTTCGTCTTTTCGCAGGAATTCGACGACTACAGGGATGCTGATGACGCTGTTTACGAGCTCAACGGCAAAGAACTTCTAGGCGAACGGTAAGATTCACTCCATATGAGAATATTAACGATTGTAGATTTTGAGATATATCGAATTTTATCGCTCATTGTATAGTCATCAGCTGTGAGCAAAATCTGTGAGTTATGTTAATGAAAACTTACATCCATACAAGAAAATAATGATTTTTAGATACATTTTTTAGGATTCCTGATTCCTTAAAAATAAAGTATTTACACATATTTAATTTAACACAGATTTTGCTCATTTGCGGTTGAAATTCCGCTGTTAGAAGGTGACAGGAGGCGCATGTTTAAGTACATTACTGGCTACACTTGAAAATATATTTGTTTAGCAGTCGATCGCGTCTTCTGCCTATTTTGTTTCAATTTGACAAGAATAAAAAATAGACAAATTGTTAGAACATGTAAAAAAAATACACAATAGAATGTCGGAAAGTGTTGGATCTCACTTTAGCCTCACTTTACAAGAAAAAAAAAAGCCACAGTATTATCACTTTCTAAACTTGCAAAATCTTTCCAAATTTTTGCGCACAGAAATTATTTGCTGAAAAAATAAATAAATTGGTAAAAAGCATGCATTGATTATACTGCCGTTGCTTAAATCGCTACTATTCTACTACTGCTAATTACTACAACATTAATCGAGAGCTACTCTCCATCGGCGCCTCCGATCTCCCAAAATTCACAATTACCTACAAATCTTTTAGTCTTTTAGATTCGAAAAAAAGAAAAAAGAAAGAATAAAAAACACACTATTGCTATTTTATATACGGATAAACTGACATGAGAATCCAATATACTTTACCGCCATTTTGAACTACCGCCATCAACTCCCCGAGTGTTGTAGATCGCGACAACGTTGCATCGCCTGGGAAACAATCAATTTCAAAAGTATCGTTTCACTGCCCGTTGAGTTTTGACCGAAAATTACACGACGATTTGGGTGGGGATCAAAATAACGAATTGCCAAAAAGCGAATGGCCAAAATAACGAATTTAAAACAAACCAATGTCCAAATCTAGAATAACCATCATTACAAAATTTGCTATTTTAGTAATTCGCTATCTTGATCATTCGCTATTCTAACTGCATTTTAATAAAATATGGGGTCAAAATACCGAATGATCAAAATAAATGGCTAAAACAGCGAATTCCTTAATAATGATCATTCTAGAATTACACATTCGTTAGTTTTAAATTCGTCATTTTAGTCATTCACTTTTTGGTCATTCGTTATTTTAATCCCCACCCGACGAATGCATCGTCGACCATGCGATACGATCAGAGTAGCGAGGGTAGTTTGAGGGAGTTAAACCAAAAATAAAAACAAAAAAAAACCAAAAAAATAAATCAAAACTTTGAGCAACGAAGACGATATCGAATGCTGATTTTTTACACAGGATGATGTTATTTTTTGAGAACGTTGATGATGTTGATGACTGGAACGCGCGAGAGTGAGAGAGAGAGAGAGAGTTGAGCGAGAGAGAAAGAGAGAGTTTAAAAAAATCTTATAAGGAAGAGAGAAGCATTAGAGTAAGAACTAGTTGAGGACTTAGGCGGGGTTTTGTTGGGTGTGTTTCAGAGTGGCGGTGGAGATAGCACGGGGTGTTTCAGGGAGGCGAGGCGACCGTGGCTACGGACGCTCACGCTCCTGGAGAGACAAGTAAGCATATCCAATGTGTCTTGTTACAGAATTACTGTAGAGAGGGCCCGGGGGACACCTAGGGGTAGTGACCAGTGGCGCTATGGTGACTCCCGTGGTGGTTATGGTGGGGACTCGAGGCGATCTGCGTAAGACACGCTATTCCTTTTTTTATTTTTATCAGAGCAATCATAATCCCCCCCAACGACCCGCGATGTGCGAACTTATTACATGCGAAAGAAAAAATAAACCTCCAATAACAAAAATTCTAAACTCCCTCCCATCAATCGATAAACACCCATTCAAAAATCGATCATCGTGCTAATTTTGCTATTGTCGTGCCAAAGGATTTCGCACAACGCCGATCTCAAGGACGATTTGTTTGGATATGATGAGCTCTCATTTTGGAGAAGCTAAATTCGAGTTGAGAACATTTTCGCTGCTATTATCGTTGATCTATGAAAAAAAAGCGCTTCTAACGAGCTTCGTGCATTCAAATTCGTCGGTGAATGACGCACAGAAAAGTAATTAAAATTTGTACCAAAATCAGAGTTGAAGAAAAGTTGTACATTTTTAACTTCGAAAAACGCATTGACCCGCAGTAAAGTCATCCCGCATTGTATTTATTTTCGTATTTTTTACTATTTTTTCGTTATATTATCATCGTCTCGCTCCATCGCTGCTAATGTAGGTTAGTCGGCGATGCTGCGATCCGTTTTCCGACTAATACATGTCTTTGTGTTGAATTTGTTACAGCCGAGACGATATGCGACACGACAGGTACGCTCACATTGCTGCAGATAATTCATTAAAAAAAGAGTAAATAGTTATGAATATAAATTACTCGAGATCTTATTTAATTATTTATTACATATATTTTTGATAAAAAGATTATTCGATTGCTTGGTGACTGTTTGGTCGTTGCTGTGTAGATCGGTTCATGATTGTTTGTGAATTTACGAGGTCTGATTGATTGTGTGCCTGAGCAATGAGTGCAGATCTGTAGTTACTTGCCGAAGGGTTTGACAAATCATCGATCCGTTATTTCTGTTCACATGACATCACTTTTTGCAGAGATAGTGTGAACAGAAACACGAGGACTGCATCTAGCTACAAGCAATCATTGCCCAGGTACTTACCATACAAAGTTACACGATTTTTTATTACATTTTACTTTCCTTGGATTTATCATTTTCATTGTCAAGTTTTTTTTTCATGTAAAGTCTCATGTCTTGCATTTTTTTTTCGTCTCGCTTTTTTTTTCTCAATCGAATAAACGTAAAGTCAGGTTCGAGACAAACCTGCTCTCTCTTTTTTTTTTCTTTTGTTGCCTTTCTATCCTTTGGTTTATCTGACTCGTGAAACATCTGTGTAATCAAATGTCTTTTTTATTGCAGATACGGACCACCGACCCGCACCGAGTATCGTCTCACAGTGGAAAATCTCTCGAGCCGCGTGAGCTGGCAGGTAAGATCCACAATCTCCATTGCCACGATTTTTTTACCGCCAGTTTTTATGCCCTCCGCCCAGCTTCTCCGTGAGTTTGATTGCTACTCGAGGTTGCGCGTACTCTGTGCGCATTTGCGTCGAGAAATTGAAAAAAAGAAAAAACACATAAAACCAAAAAAAAAAAAGATATCGAAATTGGTTTCCCCGAGTCGAACCAAACTTACCCACAGCATTTTTTTTACATTTCTTTTTTATTCTTTAGTCATAATGTTTTTCCATTCGAAACTATCTTTTCCTCCAATTTTTGTTAATTTAAATCGCTAAAAAAAAGAGAGTACCCCTACAATGATGTAGATTTTGATCAAGTAAGTCTCTGGCGTTAGAATATTTCGCGCGAGAAGCGATGAAAAATTGAAAGAGGAAAAAAAGGAAGAGAAGCGACACGGATAAGGATTTCGATCTGGGCCGACGACGATTTTTCGGAGGACGAAGGGTCTGCTCGGAGAGGACACGATTTTCTCGGTTTGGGGAATTATGGACAACGCGGAGAGCAGGATTTCGTCCCTCGGCGAGGTCACGAGCAATTTTTTGAGAGCAGCCGCTGCTGGATGCGAGAAGCAAGGAGAGCCGCCGCCGTCTGAACGTGAAAGTGGACGAGGCAGCGGCGCCGGTGGCGGAGATGATGGGGGCAATCTCAGGGCAATGCACTAACGATGTGGGAAATACCAGGACGCGCTAAGAATCCTTCGGATGCTCTCGCGGGCCACGTCACAGACACTGATTATCAGGAAAAAGCAGCGACTCGCAACGATCAACGATTGGAAAAACACAAGGAAATCACAAATCCACTCAGCGATAAGAGACAAACAGAGAGACAGGGCAAATGAAACGAGAGACCAAGTCTTACTTGATCAATATACATTGACGCACATTTCTCCTGCAAATTTGTCCATTCTGTTTCTTTTCCGGAAGACACACGCGAAATTCTAGTCACAAACTTATCATTTCCACGTTTTTTTTATAATGAAGTAAAATTCTATTTATTTTTTTCTCGATTAAATTCTACCCAAGTAAAAAAAAAAAAGAAGTTGTCGAAATGGGTTACTAATATCCGCCCGAATGATCACTATAAGATATCAGGTGACAAAAAGTTAACTTTCGAACATCTGATATCTTAGTCATCATTCAGGCGGACAAGTAACCCATTTTGATAACATTTTCATTCCAGATGTTTTTTTTTTTTTTTTTTTTTTTTACTTGGATAAATATAAAATTGACACTTCTAAACATAAAAAATTCACATGTGTCTTCAACTCCCTTCTACATTATTCCGATGACGAATAATCGCCCAGACGAAATCTATTATTCGGATAGCCCATCTTTGTACTCTCGATAGCAAACACCTTTATCATTGTTCTCTAATCATCATTTACAAAAAACCCTCCAATTATTATTATTACTATTATTATTATTATTACCAATTACTGATTTACGTTCGGCCAGCAGTTGAGAAAAATAAAATTGAATGTTCTTTCCGAAGAGCCATGTCCTCTTCGCCGGGAAGGAGAGGGTGCGAGACCGGTAGGGCCCAATGTACACTGACTGACGCGCGATGATGATAAGAGAGATGGCGAGGATTGGCACGCGCGGCGCCCAGCCTCGGTTCACGGTTTTGGCGGGGGCTGCTGTCGCCCCCCAACCCCTCCCCCCGCGCCGGTTGCTCGGGGGTTGCAATATTCTCCGAGGTGCGTTGCCAAGGGGCAAGAGAGATAGCGGATTATTGAGCGGTGGACAGAGAGAGAAACACGAGAGACCGGACGCGGACACTGAGTGAGCAAAGGGCAAAGGGCCGCTGCAAACGGAGAGGCTTCTGCGATTCCTCGGAGGCTTCGGAGACGGCCTCGTCTTACCGTCTTCTCCACAACCCGACTCCACACCAACCTACCACCACCAATCTCACCCCACTCTGCGTCTTTTTCGGCGACCGAAGTCGCTGAGTGTCCCAACGTAAGAGAGAAGCGAGATAATAGGGTTGATACTGCGATCACGGCTCGTCGATCCCGTCGACGCGCTAATTCGGCGCCCGACGTCACCTGCGTTTTTCGGGGGCGAGAAAAATGGGAGAGAGAGAAAGACGAGGGCGATACCAATCAACGAGACTGCCTACCAACGACTCGAACAGCCTACAAAGTCATTCGTCACAAATCCTACCAAAAAAAAAAAAACCCCTTTCTTTTTTCCATCACAGCTCCGTCATTGCTTTTTCACAATCATTCATACGACTAATTCGCTCGCAATTCGAAGGGGCAACGATGACTTCGCCTGGCGGAATTGTTGTGTTGATTCATTTGAGGATGTATGGGTCGTGTCGATAATTCGAATTGCATGGCTTAGGCATTTTCGTCAAATTTTCTCATATCTAGAAAAATTCTTAAAAAAATAAAAAAAATTGATTGGCTTATTTTTTATTTTTCGCAAAATGCAGTTTTGTGTAAAATTTCGAATCAAGTACGTTTAAAAACACAGAAGGGTTTTGTTTTGTTGTTATTAGGTGTTTTGAGACCCATACATCCTTAAAGCAAAAAGAAAAAAGATTGTTCACGAGCATTGACACTGGTTACTGGCACGTTTAACGTCGACTGGCACTGCTACCCGAGAAATTCACCATCTACCTACTAGCCATCAATTAGAGTCAGGCAGCGGCCAGCCATGAGGGCACAAATGCACGGGCCCGAGATACTCGAACCATCCGCGCGTGTCTACGCCACACTGATCCGTTCGACCCCGACCAATCGACGTGTGTCTGGCCTTTCTCTCTGTCCGTAAGCAAGGTGGTGCCTGGGCCCAAGGTAAATGCGTCACCTTAAACGAGTGTTCTTCTAGATTTACTGAATATTTTTCATATCTATAAATACCAATATTATCAATATATTTCTACTTATACACACAATTATTTTACAATGTCATAGATGTATGTGTTCCATTTTTTTTAATTTTTTTAAAAATTGGTTCCGGCTATGCACAACAGTCTCACCGATCTTTTTTCGCTGCGTTACAAACCGGCTCAGGTTTTTGACGACTTTGTGCTGCGGTTTACGAGCGATGAGCTAGACCGAGATTTTTTAGATTGTTGCTGTGCTCGAAATTAGGTATCGGAATTAAGGCTTTGAACGTTGTCGTTTGACCCTTTGATATATTTTGGCTGAAAAATCACAATAAAAAAAATAAATAAAAAACATGACCTAAAATTTGCTTCAAAGGGTTGAATGGCAATATTATTTAGGTTCGAGCAGATCGTTGCTCTTCATGAGAATCAAAAATGTTAGGATTCTTGATAAAATTGATAGAACGACTTTTCTTTATGCAATACAATTGACGGTTGCAACGTGAATAGGAAAGTGAATAGGAAAGGAATCGAGGATCGTCGCCAGCAACTCCAAATGGAAAAGCGCCATCTTCTCGAAGAGAGAAAGAGACAATTTCTGGACAGAAGAGGAATCCCCTCGCAACCGCCCAAAGATCGTCCAACCAGCATTACACGGATGGAAAGGCAGCCGCGCGACATTACGGATAAGCCGTACCTGGTTCCCACACGCCCGCAACAACGCATTCCGCGAGAGACAACTGAAAGAAAGAGCGATGATCCGAAGGATAGCAAATTAGCGATGATCCGAAGGATAGAAAATGCCTACCCAACGCGCGCTCAGAATTGAGACTGGATTCCTCGTTTCGTCGGCCAAGGATGTTGAGTGGCGTGCCCTGCACCGGAAGTGGCTAGGATTTCTGGCCCGGAAAAATCTGCGTTTTAGGGGGAACGGGGAGCGAATTAGCGACGGCCAAGTTTTTGAGCATTCTCGAAAAAAGCAACGATGAAATATCGAAATGTCTTATTCATCTTTCATTTTCAGCCCAATCAACGCTACATCGTTTTGCATTTTCCACAAAAATCTTGTTAGCTACCCTGCTGAATGATAAGAATGATAAAATAAGAATGATGAAATTGGCGATCGAAAAACGATACTGTGGAAAAGAGACTGAAAAAAAAGTCTACAAGACTTGTGAAAAACATTCTGCGGGGTGGACCTGAGAATTAAAAAAATTGTTAGAAGGCCAATGGAGAAACTGTGACTTATACTGACGATTGAATTGCATATAGAAAAGTTGCATCGTTCGTAGGTACTAAATTCGAGCACACTTCACAGACTAACACACGACGCTGGCACAAGTGTCATAGGCGAGGCTGCGAATGTTCTCTATATAATTTTTTTTTCCTTTTTTTAAATCACCACAGGCTTTAAATTTGCATTGTTCATTGAATCCCATTCATACATACAGTTTGTTCTGACGAGAAAAACGAGTAAGAGAATTAAATTTAGTGCACAGAGCGTAGACTCTGAGTGAACCCTGATTATATATATATTTAATATTACAGATTTAGTAACACAGCGTAGTAGTCCGTATGCAACTTTGACAATGAATAATATACATACGTAACGTTGGCATTTTTATTGTCCGCTAATTCGGTATTTTTTGTTTGCGCAATGCTCAGGATTTGAAGGATTACATGAGACAAGCTGGCGAAGTAACTTACGCAGATGCGCACAAACAACGCCGAAATGAGGGGTAAGATTCCGAAAAATTTTGATCATTGTTTGTCTGATGAATTGCAAAAATGGGCAAAATATTCATATGAGTGTATTGCTTTTTCCAGAGTCGTAGAATTCGCGACTTACTCGGATCTCAAGAACGCTATCGACAAATTGGACGACACCGAGCTTAACGGACGTCGAATTCGCCTTATCGAGGACAAGAGGCGCGGACGTCGCTCACGATCTTCCAGCTCGAGGTCCCGATCGCGATCCAGGTCTCGTTCCCGACGTCGTAGCCGTTCACGTTCAAGGTAAAAAAAAAAAAAATACATCAGATTATTTTTGTAAACTTATAAAGCAAATTCCAAAAAGGAAAAGCGAATTTTCCAGTTTCAGATGGGAGTGACTTGTGGATAAAACAGACAAACAATGTCTTATCGTATAAATTCTCATCGTCTCGTATTTTCTTATCTCTCGACTTCATTGCGCCAGAGTTCTGCTTTCTCACTGTTGTCTATTGAAGAACAAAGCAACACCAAACGTTTTTACTTTTTCGTCGATGCAATTCGGTTGGTTCTTATTCTTCTGCATCCAACCCTCGCCGCCCTGGAAATTAACTCGATCCATCTGCCGATAGAAAGCCCCTTAAAACCTTCATACAGCCCTTCGTGACTGTCCCTGATAAGAATATCTCCGCTTTTCGATAAAATCGTATCGATTTGGAAATACTGTCCTAAAATACAATTTTTTTCGAATAAGAAATTATTTAATAAAAAAGTGGAAATGCGTGACGAAGGAGTGGGTCGAGAGAATAAAATGAAAGAAAAGGGAATAAATAAGAAAAAAAATGTTTGACGAGAAATTTTGTCTGTGTATAGGAGCCGCCGCAGCTCTCGTAGCCGTAGTCGCCGCAGCAGCCGCTCAAAGTCAAGGGCAGCCACGATATCCAAATCAAAGTCCAAATCCAAGTCTCCTGATCGCGGCCGCTCTCGTTCCAAGTCCAAGTGAGTAACCTTCTCCCACATCTATTATTTTTTTCGATATAATTTACTCTTTCGTTTGACTTTAGTCTTCACGCTTTCCTCGGTGATTTTTCCGTCTGCTTTCTCTGTCTTACTTTTGTCTCCTGAACGAAATTGAAAAGTACATTGAAACAAAAATACTGAATTATAAGCTGGCGTTGCTTTGGGCTAGACTAATATGGCTGTACTATTGGAATGCTTGCGCTCGAATATTTTGAGAGCGCTGGGATTCGTTGACAGAGCTGGACAATTGACAATAATTGCAGCATATTATTAAAGATATTATAAATGAAGTTAAAAAATTGAAGAGGAACAAAATTTATCAAAAGGACTCTTCGCGAATTAAATGTCGAGTCCAACTCTGTTAATAGTACAGCCAAGCGTTAAATGGACGAGTCCCCTCGGACTCAACACGTTTCTTTCAGCCTCTTGTCAAATTGACGATATATATAATTTTGCAGATCACGAGACCGGTCTAAGTCAAAATCCAAATCGAGATCTCGTTCTAGGTCCAAGGCTGAGAGGTCAAAGTCCAGGTCGCAGTCCAAGTCCAAAGCCAAGTCCCCCTCGAAGTAAGTTTCCCTCCATTTTCCTCAGCGTTTCCTTGCTTACCACTAAAAAAAAAATACTGACTTTATTTTTCACTTAAAAAATAATTTGCTCTATTGAGTGTAAAAACAATAAATATAGATATAATTTCCTGTAGCTTGAAATAATTATTTCTGTCGAGAATCTGCGATGCTTAATTACTTTGCTGGTTTTCAATATGAAGGGCATATTTTAAAAAATTGCGAAAAAAATTATAGTTTTTATTCCATTGTTTGGAAAAATGTATGAAAGGGTCTAAACTGGTTTATACTTTTTTTCGCAGGGACAGATCGAGCCGCGAGCGTTCCCGAGGCGACAGGTCTCGATCTCGCTCGGTGAGCAAGCACAGCAAAAGCCGCAGTCGTTCACGTTCGCCGATGAACGGCGACAAATCGCCGGAGAACAACAAGCTTAAGGACGACTAATCGAGAAACGCGTGGAAAAGACAGATAAACAAAAACTGAAGACAAAAGAACGGACACAGCCACTCAAGAAACGCTTGCGAGCGTTCAACGATAACGAAGAGATCGATATCGGATCGTCGATTTTTTTTTCCTTTACCTCTTATTAATATTTCGTTTTCTTCCCACATTTAAAAAATATCGATCACATCCAAAAAGCCCAACGAGCCTTGTTTTCGACGATTTCATGGTATTATTGTGAATACGTGTGTTTTACTTTGATAAAACTCCCAACGCGATCCCCTCCCCCCAATATTCCCCCCTCCCCTTAGAATTCACAAACTTGAGAACGTTTGTGTAACCAAGGAAAGAAAAAAAAGAAGATGAGACTGGAATGGAGAATGTTAATAGTAATAAGAGACCCGACTCGCGAAAAATAACGATTTTGCAAAAAAAAAATAAAATAAAAAATAAAAATAAACCCCTACATTTTTTTGACTCGATCGAACCAATTCGTCTTGGTTTTATGTCGCGAAATTGGTTTTGTTTCATTACGAAAAAAAAAAACAAACAAACGAAGTGAAGGAACATTGAAAAGAAGACTTACACAAACATTTTGGACAAAATAAAAAAAAATAAAATAAAAACACCCGCACGCATTTAGAAAACTAAGGTTTCTCTTTATTCGTACCTTGAGAACACGGACTCTACACGTTTTCGATGTAACGCCGTATAATTATTAAACTTAGGAGTTCCCTCGTCTCATGGCTTTTTGTATATATTCCTAATGATTATACACTACCGTAAGAATAACATGTGATGTGTATTAAAAAAAAAACAAAAACAACAAACAAATCTAGCGGTAAGTCTTATTGATAATAAAGACGCCCAATGTCGAGTCGAATTTCACGCAGTTTTTTTTCGTGTCTTTATTCAGTTGTGATTTATCCCATTTAATCCAACTGCCAAATAAGATTTCCAGAATTTTTGGAGAGCAGGAAAATGCGATAAAATATCTGACTCATAAAGTGAGTCACATCTAAGAGTTGGGAATTCAAACCTCTGTCGATTTGGTATTAAAAAACCCATCAGATAAGAATTTGATATCATTTCTCACCGAACACTTCATTAAATCATCGGGTACAAGTAATTTGTAACCAAATTTTCGAAATTTATCCACAAATCATAAAAGAAATTTGCAAAGCTTCTTTTTTTTTTTTTTTTTTTTTTTTTTGAGCCACGAGTGAGTTGGGAATTCAAACCTCTGTCGATTTGGCATTAAAAAACCCATCAGATAAGAGTTTGATATCATTTTTCCCCGAACACTTCATAATTAAAGCATCGGATACGAATTTGTAACCAAATTTTCGCTTATCCGCAATCCCAAAAAAAATTCGCGAAGCTCCTGAATTTTTTTTTTATTTTCGGGTGGAGCCACGAGTGCAATGTACTAGCGACTCTCTAGCAACTGGCCACATGTCGCGCAGCTGGAACCGGCCGGTGAGTCACCGGAGAGCTGCTCTGCGACACACACGGATCGCGTTCCCCTCTCTGCGCCGCTCTCGGCACTTGGCTCTCCGCTCGTGAGTAATAATCGCTGAATACACGAGTGAGAAAATTCTCTTTTGACGAATAATAGAGCAATCCCACGGCCGAGCTGCGTTTCTCCTGCTCGGTTAGCGCAATTGGGCGAGTGAGTGCTCAACGCTCGCGACCGTCGAGCGACTCTCGTCCTGTGCTCGTCGAAATAAAAAAAAAAGTAAACTCTGCGTCGCACGCGCGGATCGCTCCGGGATTCCGCGACAACGACTCATTCCTCGCTTCGTCGAGCTCGGTTCGGTCTTTATCGCCGCGACTATCGCGGACACGCTTTGTGCGAAGCGCTGGAAACGAAAATAATCTTCGAATGGAACTTCGAAGATATTTTAGCGGCGAATTTGTCGCCGAACGGAAGCTCTGAATTTTCTTAGCTTGAATAAAGACGGCGAATAATTAGCTGTAAAATGTGGATCTTTTTTAGAATGACAATCGTAGTCGATTAAAATTCATTTAATGAAATCATAGTCGAATAAAATTCACCCCCTCCCCCCTCCCCCCTCCCTCTGGACGGAAATAAATCGTAAAATTCAATGTCAACAAAAAAAAGGAATGGCTACACAATTTTTTTATTGCTGCGTCTTCAAAAAAATCGTTAAAAATTCGCGATTGTCAATACCGCAGAATCGTTCGCTCGATCGCGAGAATGCATCGACGTCGCAAGCGTAGAGAAACGTGGCCGATGTGCCGTCGTCCCCGAGGGGTGACTCAGAGACAGTCTCCCTGAGCTGGCGGTCAAGGGTTGGTGGGGAGGGTGTCGAGAGGGGAGGGAGCTGCTGCTGCTGCTGCTGCTCACGTATTCTCACAATCGGGGCGCGCACCGATCGTCGCTGATGTAGAGTGGGAATCGAGAGCCGGCACTCCAATTGGCGAGTCCCGCTGGCAAGTTCGCGGGAGGGGGGGAAGCGCGATGCATTGTCGGAGCCTCGGAGAGAGAGAGAGAGAGAGATGTGCGGATGGAGGATTGAAGGAGGTGGGAGTGAGAAAGATAGAGCGAGCGATGTACATAGAAAGAGAAAGAACGATGTGGATAGAAAGAGAGAGAGAGCGATGCGAATAGAAAGAGAGAGAGATATGCGGATGGAATTAAAGGAGGAGCGAGTGAGAAAGACAGAGCGAACGATGCGGATAGAAAGAAAGAGAGCGATATAGATAGAAAGAGAGCGAGCGATGTGGATAGAAAGAGAGAGAGAGAGAGATGCGGATGGAATTAAAGGAGGAGGGAGTGAGAAAGACAGAGCGAGCGATGCGGATAGAAAGAGAGAGAGCGATGTGGATAGAAAGAGAGCGAGCGATGTAGATAGAAAGAGAGACAGCTGGAGAGCGATGCGATTGGAAGGAGAGAGGAGCGAGGGAGAAGGATAGAAAGGAGCGAGAGAGAAGGATAGAAAGGAGCGAGAGAGAAGGATAGAGAGGACCGAGTGAGAAGGACAGAAGAGTGAGAGAGAAGGACAGAGGAGCGAGTGAGAAGGACAGAACAGTGAGAGAGCAGGACAGAGAGGAGCGAGTGAGAAGGACAGAGAACGAACGAAGCGACAAGGACACAAACACAGAGTTGTCGGTGTGCGTCGAGGCTCTCGTCCAGCAAACCGGGAACCGGTCGCCTCAGTACACTATCTCCTCTCTGCCTTCGAACACTGTGCGCTCGTCGTATATTCCCCCTCGCGGCAAGGAGCCATAGAGATTTCTACTTCCACGCAACTGACAGGTCAGTGGCTCCGCAATAACAAATATCCGCCGCTATTACATCCAACACTTACCGCGAACAAAATATATATATCCCCTTTATCCACAAAATTCGTTATAAAAAAAGGAAAGAATGAGATATACATTTTCCAACCGGTTCGCCGGCGACCGGAGTCGAAGTGAAAATAAACGAGAATCCAGCGACGTTTTTTCGTTGCCGTCGCCGTCGAGAAGCGACCGTTTCTCAGCGGAGAAAGGACGACGGTTCTGCAGTCAATGTCTCTGTCTCTTTCTATCCTTCTGCTCTGGGATATCTCTTTCTTTGTCGCACCAATGGGATGCGAATGCTGTGGAATTGAGGGGATTTCTTCGTTGACTTTCTCCGGAAAATTCAGTTCTTCGGTGAATTATTCGCTGGCGAATTTCTAAGGAGCGCAGATGGAGGGAAACAGGAGCGAAATTAGGCTCGAGGGATTTTCGGGGATCGACGAAAGGGTGCGGCCCAAAGTGTCCACCCTCTCCTCGCGCCTTTCCGGTCGACTCCGAGCGCCGCCGCCGTCGCTGTTGTCAAGACCCATTGAATTAAGCTGGACTCTCTCGTTTCGCTGTTAACCGACTGTCCGTATGTTCTATATCGGCTTCTCCGGGACGCTCCTTTTCCTGATATTTATTCGCCAGCGTCGGCGCGTTAAGCCGAATGGATCTTTGTTCCGAACCGATAGGCAATACATTTCGGCGAG
The DNA here is from genome assembly GCA_964034905.1 of Itoplectis maculator. Classification (NCBI taxonomy): domain Eukaryota; kingdom Metazoa; phylum Arthropoda; class Insecta; order Hymenoptera; family Ichneumonidae; genus Itoplectis; species Itoplectis maculator. The sequence continues at coordinate 341,261 of OZ035870.1, forward strand.
ACGAGGAAATTCGTGAAACGAGGTGATTCGTGAAATTCTGTCGCGACTGGAAATTCGTGAAACGCGCGAATCTTTGTTCCGGCGATGCGCAGTATTTTCGACGAGTTGCGGAAATTTGTACGGAGCCGGGCGGCTCAATGCCCTTGAATTTTCGGCGCAGCTCACGACGAGAAAAAAAAATACGCAGATCGACCGAAAATCGTCCTTTGTCTTTTCGACTATAAATATTTTATTGGAATATTGATGAATTTCGTTTCATTGAAATTTGTACATTTTTGATATCCGAATGCGACGAAATATAGATTTGAAAAAAAAAAAAAAAAAAAAAAAAAAAAAAAAAAAAAAAAAAAAAAAAAAAAAAAAAAAAAAAAAAAAAAAGCAAATCGACCGAAAATCGTTCTTTGCTTCTTCAGCAATAAATATTTTATTGGAATATTGATGAATTTCGTTTCATTGAAATTTTGCACATTTTTGATATCCGAATGGGACGAAATATAGATTTGAAAAAATTATAGTCTCAAAGATAAGAGTGGGATAATAATATATAAAAAATGTAGTCGATTGTTGATTCATAAATGAAATGCAAAAATGCAGCGTGGGACGCGTCGCGTATTATCCGAACGATTTAATTTTCTTTTTTTTTTTTCGACCCACAGAGCCTCGTTGCATTCGCTAGCCGAACGATAAGACGCAGTCGAGTGATTAACGCTATAATGCGATCTTCGTGTGGGCGCTTCAGGTGACATAAATCATCGCTCTCCTGGCCTTGATCGACAGTAAAATGCGACGCGAGCTTGCGACGCATTTTTTTTAAATTACACTTTTCCTCAATAATTTCGTATAATTATTTCCAGGGCAATTTTGAGTCCTGAAAAAAACCATTTAAAAAATATTCTCATAAAATAAAAAATCCTGTCTATAATTCGTTGACATTTTTATTTATTAAAATTAATGCTCGAATCTCACTTTTCCTCAATAATTTCATATAATTATTTCCAAGGCAATTTTGAGTCTCGAAAAAACACATTTAAAAAATATTCTCATAAAATAAAAAAATCCTGTCTATAATTTGGTGACATTTCTATTTATTAAAATTAATGCTGGAATCTCACTTTTCCTCAATAATTTCATATGATTATTTCCAAGGCAATTTTGAGTCCCGAAAAAAAATATTTCAAAAATATTCTCATAAAATAAAAAATCCTGTCTATAATTTAGTGACATTTTTATTTATTAAAATTAATGCTCGAGTCTCCGAAATCTCGCAAATTTTGCTCCCGGCGTCGAAGGCTCGAAAAAAAAAAAAAAAAAAAAGCGGTAAATTCACGGCCGGTTCGAAGCTCGAATTTCCGATCGTCCGATCCACCCGAAACGTGGCGAGCGAACCTCCGGGATTCGCGAGGCAGCCGAAAGGGCGTGGTTTTCGTCGAATGCAGCGTACGACGCGTGTCCCGGGGGAACGCCGAGTGCGTTTTCGTCCCTTCGGGACGCGTGGCCAAAAATATCGACGGCTAAATTCGCGTGCGAGGGAGTCCCCTTCGCAACCCAATAAAAAAAAACTAAAAAGGACAAAGACAAAAAAAGGCATATTCTTGTATTTTTGGACCGGAACATTCGCCGAAAAATCGCGACGTGGATTTACCGTTTCAACGTCCTCCAACGAGATTCGCTCTAAAAACGTCGCCGCACGCGAGTAGCATCCCAAATAAAAATAATAATAATAAAAATCCCAAATAAAAATAATAATAACAAAAAAAAAGAAACACAAAGAAATAAGCTTGAATTCCAGCGAATTCGCATCAGCATCGGCAGCTGCTTCGCCGATGACAAATCCGTCGACCGTCGACGTTCGCAACGCGTAATCGTCGCGGAATCTCTTCGCTCGCAGTGCGATTAACGCTATGTTTGCTTTATATAGTCCGGCAAACAAATTTTTATCAATTTTTTTCGCTCGCTTCGTTCACTGGGGAATCGAATCAGTCATTTCCCTCCATAAGAAAAAATCCACAAAAATAAAAAAAATTACCAGAAATAAAAAGTATATCATAAAAATATGAATTAAATATGCTCTTGTAATTCTTATCAGTATCAGAATAAACTGGCGAAAATTCTCGCTGACAAATTAGTCAGTGGATTGTCGAATTTCCGGAATAAGCCGCGACCGGGTGTAACACATCCGTGACCATGAAAACTCGTGGCTCGACGGTCCCGCTACATCTGTCGTCGTGGTGGATACGGTTTATATATAGATATATCTATATATATATGTAGACACGCGGTTGCTGGGTCGAGAGCAGCAGCAGCAGCGGCAACGGCAGCGGCGCTCGGGAGGGGGTGGTGGGTTTCCCCAGACCTCGGGGTAACCACCCTTGGCCGTGGTGGGCGCACCGAGACTCCCAATCGATGAAGCCGTCTGCCCCGAGTCCGACTCTCCCTCTCTCTCATTCTCGTTCCGCACGCTGCGAGTCACAACGCTACGAAAATAGAACATTTTCTAAAAATAAAAATAAAAATGAAAATAAAAATAAAATATTACCGGAACTTTTTTTTTTTTTTCAATCGAACCAGTCAATCAATTTTTGTGCAGTGGATGCAAAACGCGACTCATAGAAAATATAAAGTTTGTTAATAACAAAAATAAAAAAGTTCTCGGTTTCTTTTTTATCAATCGAAGTCAATTTTATAATAATTAATGAAACTATTTGCCCCGAAAACGATGCATAAAAAACAGGAGAAAATAATTACAAAAAATATCAAAGGCAATTTTTATTAATCGAATGGTCAATTAATTTTGCTGAGCTGTATGAGCATTTTTCTTGTGACGGGGAGCGAATAATATTCCGCTGGTAAATTGCAACTCGAATATATGGAAAACCAGGGGGGGAGTGTCGCGAGGGTATAACGGTACCGCGTTTCGCAGTCCTTTCTCGCTGCAGGATCGATTCGGTCCTGGCCACGCGTCCTCCACCGCCCTCCGTCGTCTCTCCCCGCGCCCTCCGAACTCAATTATTCCTCGAGAGGGAAAAGGGGAGGAACAAAAAAAAAGCAAACGTCGGGTATCGCAAATGCTATCTGCATTTTCCAGGCTTCCTAAATCCTCGTTCATTACCTTTTTCCAAAATCGACGTCTCTACAAATTTAAAGGGCCTTCATCAATATTAATTTTTTTTATCCCAAATTAAAAACCGAGTGCTAATAAAAAATAATTTCCTTCCTCATCAAATATTATTTCTCATCCTCGTTTTCAATTAACTAAAAAAAAAAATCCTAATTACTTTCACGCCGCTGCACTCGAGCCGAATAAATAAATAATTCAATTAATCAACGATTCGTCCCACGTAAGATTTTTTTTCTTTTCTAAGAAATAAATCACATTTCTCGCAATCAAGAATTCCACTTTAAAAAAAGGCTGCGTTCGTCGGCTCTGCGGTTCGTAACTTTTGCGAACGACTATACGCCCACCTTGTTCCCCTCGGCGCCGCAGCCGTCGGTAACGCTCCGAACCGGCGTTCTTTCGTACTCTATATGTATATATATACGTACGTAGGTATATACATATAGATACACAGAGTTATATGCGCAAAGGCTGCACGAGCCTCGCGATGTGGGTACTGTAGTCGACTATACATACGTGGCAACCACCGCGCTCGCTCGATACGATCCTCGCTCGGAGCGCGCGCGAGCGTCCAGCCAGGGTTCGTTACCCGTCACGGTCGTGCGGGACGTGGAACCCGCCGCCGCCGCCGCGTTACCGCAACTCCGCGTGTGGGTTGCGAGTCCTTCCTCTCCGCTTCTGCGGCGGCGGCGGCGACGGCCTAGACTGCATAGAACGTGGCGACGCACTCGACCCAACGACGATTATACTTTTCCATCTTGCTCTTCATATCTCAATTTTTATTCATATTTCTAAGCATGTCCCAGTGGCTGACTGAATGAAAATTGAAATTGTAATGAAAATCATTGTCAGAAATCGTAGATCTGGCCGCCGGGCCGAAAACCGCCCAAATCGGGGTCACGAAATTTATTTTTTCAAAATATCGACTTTTAACCTATACCATCGTTCTCAAGTCGCATATTCTACCCCTAAAAACACCGGTTACAACCCTTTTTTAGTTGATTTTGAAAAAAAAAATTTTTTGGCCGAACAGTTTGTCAGAAATCGTAGATCTGGCCGCCAGGCCGAAAACCGCCCAAATCGGGGTCACGAAATTTATTTTTTCGAAATATCGACTTTTAACCTATACCATCGTTCTCAAGTCGCATATTCTACCCCTGAAAACACCGGTTACAAACCTTTTTTAGTTGATTTTGAAAAAAAAAAATTTTGGCCGAACAGTTTGTCAGAAATCGTAGATCTGGCCGCCAGGCCGAAAACCGCCTAAATCGAGGTCACGAAATTTATTTTTTCAAAATATCGACTTTTAACCTATTAAATGAAAATTGAAATTTCAATGAAAATCAAGTTTACCAGTTAATTTCCAGAGCCACTGTTCGCGCCGGTCGTTCAACAGGTCGGTCAACTGGGCCAGCGCATCTCGGTCGTTCCATTGAGCGCGATTATCCCGGCGTTAATTGACGGCCGGCTGCACCTCGTGCCGTTCATTTCGTCCCCCGGAAAGACCGAGTCTTGGCTCGTTAGTCCCGGACGATACAATCTTCCCCCTCCTCCTCCTCATCCTCTTGCATTTCCTCAGTTTAGCTCGGCGAATTAGAATCTCCAGACGGTCACGAGGTTTCGACCGCTGCGAAGGAAAGGAGAGAGAGAACAATTCCATTTTCCATCTCCTCGGCGGTTGCTTTACGGTATCGCGTCTCGATGAATGCTCATCGCTCTGTTAGCAACATCCTCGCGATTTGCAGCGAGTTACGATTCCTACGATTCTCTCGGCGAGTGCAAAAGCTGCATAAGAGCTGCACATGAGCTGCACAAGAGCTGAACGAGAGCTGAACAAGTCAACGATTCGTCTTCGCGTTGAGATTCACCCAAACGACCCAGTTACCTTATTAACTCCGTCTCGCTTTATGATTCAGGCTCTCCAACCTGACTCAACAATTCACAGCAATTTTCAACCGAACTGTAAAAAAAATCCTGCAATCCTACATAAAGCATTGATCGTCAGTCACGACTCTTATCATCGTCACTAATCATCGCAGAGCTAAAACAACAAAAAATCACTCCCTCCTACAAATTGTCCCAATTACTGACCACGAATTAAAAAAAATGCTCATAGTGAATTTCCGGATTCCAACTGCGTTGCACTTTGCATATAGCGAAGCGACACCTGCTAAAATAACAAAAAATTACTCCCTCCTACAAATTGTCCCAATTACTGACCACAAATTTATAAAAATCTTCATCTTGTATTTCCGGATTCCAACTGCGATGCACTTTGCATATAGCGAAGCGACACCTGCGCGCCGATTGGTCGGCAGGTGTCGCTTCGTCGTCGACGTCGTCTTCCCGGTTTTCCTGGCGAGAAGAGCGGAGAGAGTTTCGCCCTTCTCGCTCGGCAGCAGGTTTTTTTTTTCGCGAGAGTCGAAGCCGCTCGAGCCGTCTTATCGAGTCTCGACACTTGAAAACCCGGGTTCCCGGTGAAGCAGCAGCCGACGTTTAATCTCGCAGCCGGGGATGAGCAGCAGCAGCCTCGAAAAGGTCGAGTGCCGTTATTCTTCTTCCAACGCACCGACCGAGCCAACGAAGGGGGATGCCCGGTCCGCGGACTTTAACGACTCGCGCTGCAACCGAGTCCTTGACTTCCTCTCGCTGCACTTCTCGTTCGCTGTGCACACATGTAGGGTGCGCAAACCGTTGCTGACGATGATGACGCTGATGCCTCAGGCTACGCCAGCTCATTCAGCTCGCTGCACTCGTCTTTTTCCCTACGGTGCTTCTGAATTTGCCAGTTGGCTGCGAGCGAATGGCACTCGGGGCAGAAATTTAATCCTGGGACAGAAAAGGCAAAAAAACTGATTTTTTGGACGTTTAAAAAAATTGATTTTTTTTTTGTGAAGAAATTATTCTGTTGGAAAATTGTTAAAAGAGGAGCGAAGGAGAAAAATATACTGATTTTTTTGGTCGCTTAAAAAAAAATGATTTTAATTTTGTGAAGAAATTATTGTGGTGGAAAATCGTTGAAAGAGGAGTGAAGGAGAAAAATAGTATCCTGAGGGTTGAATGAAATTCGAGTCTTCGAGGCACCTTCGAAGTCGAAGGAGGCAGCGGCGAGAGAGTCGACCGTTTGATATTCCTGTACCGTTACTTGCGTCTCGGCGGCACAATAAACAGCGAATCGAGCACGCACTCTTCGCAGCCACTGCGAGATGCTTGTTGTGACCCTGCGCAGCCTTCGCTTGGCGCCTGCGAGAAGAATTTGCCGTCGAGTGATGCTAAATTGTCACTGGGATCCTTGAACTATACACTAGAAAAAAAAAAATATAAAAATTTAGTTCCTGCATAAATTCTTCTGCAAAATTCCCCGTCGAGTAATGCAAACTTGTCACTGGGTTCCTGGAACTATAAAGTGAAAAAAAAAAAAATTATAAAAATATTAAAATGATGATAAAATTATAAAAAACTGAATAGTTGATTTTTATTTGATTTTATTTGAGCATCAAATTCTGCTCCTTTTTTCAAGCTGTATGTTGTATATATATATAGCTTGGAGAAAAATGTGTATATATAATACAGCGCAGCTTAAAATATTCCTGTTTTTTTCACGCCGTATATATACATATAGTATATAATATAGCGAGTACAGTTGCGCACTTCGCGGCCTCTTTCGTATTCTCTATATAGAGTCATACCAACGCTCGCCTTATAAGGACCTCTCGCTCGGCTGCCGCCGTCGTCGCCGTCTCTCCGCTTCTGCCCAGAACCGTTTGCCTCCTGGGTATCTCACGACTCTCGGCGTCTTCGGCAGCTCCCGTCGAGATCTCTCGACGCAACTGCGACTCTCGTCACGTGCGCCTGTAAAATTGTCCGAGATTACCGTCTAAATTCGAGAATTGTCGAATTATTAAAAAAAAAAAAAAAAAAAAAAAAAAAAAAAAAAAAAAAAAAAAAAAAAACGAGGGCAAAACGCGAGGCAAGCAAGAAATTATTATTATTATTTGCAGAATTATTATTATTTTTTTTGCTGAAAAAATGTTGTACACCAAAGTAATGAATTAAAATATCAACCGTATTTTTTTTTTTTTCACTGAAAAATATCGCTTATTAATCAAATGCGACGACCTTCGAGCGTCGCATATCGCACGCGTTTTGGCTTCGAGCACAAATTCGCAATCCGAGTCCGCTTCATTCACCGCGAATTCCGATTGGTCACGAGTTCCGCGCCACGCGCGCACATTTTTTCCTCGATTACACGCAATCTGCGCGTCGCAAAGACGAATGAGTCTTGGCGTTCGCGCGGAACGCGAGGCCAGACGCAATTTATTGTAATTTAGCGTCGAGCTATATGTTTCGTGGGCTCGAGTCGTTCGCAGGGATGAGAGTAAGACGCTAAAATAAAATCCAGGCTGATAATCCTCATTGTTCTCTATTAAAAAATTCGTGAGCTACCATTGTTGTCGATTTATTCAGCATCTGATTGATCGTTGGGACACCGGCAGCAGTTCGATGTTTAATATCGCGAAATTTGGCAGTTTGTCAGAAAAAAAAATCGTTTTTTGCGTTTTTCTCCTCGAATTTCCGATTTTTCGGGCAAACATCTGTCGTTTTTGGAATCAGCGGAAAATTTTCCATCGGATAGGGTTTTAAAACTTCGTTAAATCGAAAATTTTTTTTTCGCCAAAAATCGCATATTTTTAGAAGGGGTACCCCTTCTATAAATTTGCGATTTTTGAGGGTCAACTTAAAAAATCTGCGAAAAATCGAAAAATCGAGCTATCGCGTTCCGCCTATCAGCATTCTCTTCGTTAAACAATTTTCTTTCGAATGCAAAAAGAAAATCCCGATTATATAGATCCAAAGAAAAATTACACCGATTTTAGTAAAGTGCCAAAATTGGGGAAAAGTGAAAAATCGTTTTTCGCGTTTTTCTCCTGAAATTTTTCATTTCTCGGGCAAAAACCGGTCATATTTGGAATCAGCGGAAAATTTCCCATCGGATAGGGTTTTAAAACTTCGTTAAATCGAAATTTTTTTTTTTTCGCCAAAAATACGGCAATTTTTTATTCTGCTGGTCGCAGAAATAAAAATAGCGGCTAAAAATGGTGGGCCTTGCGTGTCACGCGACGATTTCACGGAACGCAGTGGAAAAAGGCAGTGGAAAAAGGCTGTTGCGCACCGGCGTCGTCGAAACAATCGTACCCGCAGTGATTTTCTCCAGTGTGTTCCTCACGGGTGCCACTTGTACCGCACAGACTGGGAGAGAATCTCTCTCTCGCGGTTCTCTCGCGCACCGGGCAGGAAGCAACGAGCGACGTTGCGTTTCCGCCCGGTGGATTCGCTTTGTTGGACCTGTCGGTGAGTGTTTTTAATGCCGAGGCAAACGAGACGCAGTGGCGTTTCGAAGATAAAACCGCCTCGTATACGCACCCGGAGAGCCGAGATAACGCATTACGAATATCAATGGATTACACATCGAGTGAGAAGGAGACTCTTATCCCTTTTGTATTCAATCGACGCGAGCGACGAGCAACGTTGGGAATTTTAATGCCGCACTGGTTTTCATTTCTTGACTCTATTTTTATTATGTTTTACCTTAAAATCACCTCAGGTATTTATAAATAATTTTCTAACAAAATTTGATCATGATGATTAAAAAAAAGGAGCCACCCAATGATTAAAGTAAAACTTATTTTTAAAACGAAAATTAAATTACATTTAATACACTCTTTTTGGAATTTTAATGCCGCACTGGTTTTCATTTCTTGACTCTATTTTTATTACGTTTAATCTCAAAATCACCTCAGCTATTTAAAAATTATTTTCTAACAAAATTTGGTCATGTTGATTCATAAAAAAAGGAGCCACCCAATGATTAAATTAAATCTTATTTTCAAACAAGAATTACATTATATTTCAACTTAATTGGATGTAATCTCAGCAGAATTCACGTTGCTCCGACTGTGCGATTTCTTCCATTTTTTTTTTCGTGCTCTTATTAGCGCTCGCCGAAAGTGCGCGAGAGCGGAAATGCCAGTCAGGCAATTCCGCTGTCGGTCGGCGCGAGGGAGTCGCGTTCGCCAAGCGACCCGTTATACATGCTTTTCTCGGGGAATTTTGCGGTGTCGACTTCCTCGGCGCTCGCGACCGCAAATATGCGGCTGAAGCGAGCGACTCGCGCGCCCTTGCGGCACCGCAATTCCGATTGCGAGTCGCCGCACATGTTACAGATATCAACGATTGCAGCGCCCACAGCTTTGTGCCGAAGCGCCTCGTTGTTTGCGCGTTTCTGCTTTACTCGGCGTTGTCTCGATCGATGGGTCTTTGTTTTCTTCGTTTTGTCCATTGTTCGCGAAGCGAATCGTCTGCTGCTGCTGCTTTTGCCTCAGGGACTCAATTCACTCGATAGGCGACGACGCATCCGCCGTTTCAGACACGTTTCGCGGTTCTGACGTTTAGTAAATTGCTCGTCTTGGAAATTCTTCGTCCTTCGTCCTTCAAGACATTCAATATATTTCATTGCTGACGGTAGAGATGAAATTTCCTTACCTAAAATCGATACAATTATTATTATATGAGTGTTAATTTTTTTTATTTTTTTTTTATTACAGACCTATAACCCAACCATTTTCATTCAAGATATTCCTTAATATATTTCATTGCTGACGGTAGAGATAAAATTTCCTCACCTGAAACCGATACAATTATTATTATATGAGTGTTAATTTTTTTTTTTTTTTTATTACAGACTTATAACCCAACCATTTTTTTTATTGCAGACCTATAACCCAACTGACAAGATGTCGAACCCCGAAAGCCCGTCGTTAAAGGACCTTCCCAAGGTCTCTTTGGATCTGAAGAGCGAACTCGAGGGCTTCAATCACGAAGCCATGAAGAAGGCTGACACCGCCATCAAAAACGTTCTGCCCTCGGCCGAAGGTAAATCCAGGAACCGACATCTAACAAAAATTAGAATATTTCCGATCTGCGAGTCTTCGATTAATTTTTTTAGCAATATTGTATGTAATTTTTTATGACTGGAATATGTGAGATGAGACGAGCCAGAATTTTCACAGTGATAAAATAGAAAAAATTGTAACAAATTTTAAAAACCTGGCAATGTAGACGTCCGACAGGAGCGACAGCACTCGGACCTTATCCACGACGTCGAGAGCTTTAAGGCGGTCCAATTGAAGCACGCTGATACGAAAGAAAAAATAGTATTGCCCAATGCCACAGGTATAGAAAAAAAGACCAAGGAAAAATTGTCATCTGGGGTAAAGGTCGCTACTAACAAAAAAAATCAGCCTCGGAAAATTGTCACTGCGGTGAATCATTATTTGGAATTCGATTGACTCATTTTCATCTCCTCGACAATGTAAAATTATTAATCCTTATTTTTCACTTTACAACCGTAAAAAAATAGATCTGAATCCAGGGATGCTGAATGGAGTCAATCGAATTTATGTCCCAAATGTATTTTAAAAAATCATTGTATAGAATTATTTAGGAAGCAAAGCTAAGCTTAAAGTCCGTCCGCTTTTAGGGTAAATAGGCTACTTACATTGGTAAAAAAAATTCTAACAAATCGATCCTAAGCCTCATAATCCATGAAACGTCTTCAGAATCGGCAATGGTGCGAATAATGGGCAGATACCGTAGGACGTGGTAGAAAATATCGTCGCCTGTTCATTGTCCTCTGCTTATAAGGGAAAGCGGGTCGCAGCGACTTCCCATCTGGGAACGCGTTACTAATCGCATCCTATTCTCCTTCGCAGACGTCGCAGCGGAGAAGACTCAGAAGACGCTGATCGCCGGCATCGAGACCTTTGACCCGGCCAACCTGAAACGCACGGAAACTAATGAGAAGAACCCCCTTCCCGACAAGGATGGTACGTAATATATTTTTTAATACATCGTCAAGCTCGAAAAAATATTCCATTAAAAAACAATAATTTTTATTTAAAGTTTTATGTGAAGTTAAAATAAAAATAATTTACATGACTAACAGTCCCTTTTTTTTTCGTTTGTAATATATTTTTTAATACATCGTCAAGGTCGGAAAAATATTCAATTAAAAGAAAATAATTTTTATTTGAAGTTTTATTTGAAGTTAAAATAAAAATGATTTACATGACTAACAGTCCCCTTTTTTCTTTTTGTTAGCTATCGCAATTGAGAAGGGTCAGCAGCAGTTCATCTCCGGCATCGAGAACTTCAATCTATCAAATCTGAAGCACGCGCAGACCTTGGAGAAGAATCCGTTGCCAACCAAAGAAGGTAAACTCGGCACAGCCTGCAAATTAATGAAATGAATTAAATTAATTAAAATCAATTCCATCGAAGCTAACGACAAGTTCAATGCTGTTTACGTTTCAGTCATCGCCGCTGAGAAAATAGCCGTTTAAGACTGCGACGAGAGCGAAAAAAAAAGCAAGAAAAAAGAAGCTCTCGAAAAAAAAAAATCAAGCGACTTTTTCGACGTTCGAATCAGCGACCCGTCTCTTCATTTCTTCCAGTCTCTATGTGCGAAAGTTTTCTTCACGGTTATTATCGACACGTTACCAGCGAACGAGACGCATCAATCCCCCCAACGAGATATAACCGCGCGTTTTATTCTAACACTTGTCCCGTGCTTTCTTCTCTCTCACGTCGAGATTCGAATTTGACTAAAAAAGACTGAGAGATTCGACGCGAAGAAAAAAAAAACGAAAAAAAAAAATCAAGGTTTGCTATTTGCTTCACGACTATCTGTGTCTGTGCGCGACCAATAAGAAGGATTTCTTTGATTTAAATTATCGTTATTTTGATTGAACGAAGACAAAAAAAAATTTGATTAAAATATTTGTTGTTTAAATTGAACGAATCCTTGCGAACGAAAATGTCTCTCGAGGCTGGCGGACGAGGCGTTGCCCTTCGGCCAGTAATATTTTTACCTACAACAAATCGGTGCAATTTTTTGGACCTCGTATTTTCGTACCCTCCCCTCCCCTCCCCCCCCAAACCTCGTAGCGCGAAACCTGCCGCGATCCACGTTTTCTCTACATTCGCTTGTGTATTTTTTTTTTTTTTTTTCATCAACAAGTCGACGACAATGAAGCCTACGATCTCGAACACGAGAAAAAAACAAACGCGCTCGCAGGCGAATATTGTTTTTTTATTTTTTTTTTCTTCCCTCTACATTTACCAATTGAGTCAACATCCTTGCGGCTGAAATCGGCAGTTAACTGCATGCGTTACAGATATCGGTAGAGGTACACAGCGGTTGATATACTTTTGTAAGAATGATATTTTATATAACGGGCTATTGTACTTTCTTAAATATTCGTACACAATTTTTGTATTGTCACACCGACGAAGTAATTATACCGTGAAATAAAAGGAAAAAAATGATAATTTCTACGACTCGTCTTTTTTATTCTTAGTGGTATTATTATTATTATTATTATTATCATCATTATTATTATTATTTACGCTGATCCTATATTCAAAGGCATTTCTCGCTTCTCCAAACACTTCAAATTTACCGCCCGACAACTTTACTGAGCGTAAAGAGCTCATCGAGCGATCGTTCGTCTATCGTCACTATTATTGCTCTTCGTGTACAATGTGTTTACATTTTTCTCATCGCGACTCTCGAGCAGAGAACGCGAGTAGATGTACCATTAGTGGCCTCTGTACCCATTGTGGCCATTTTTATGAATTTATTGAAATTATTTTTTCCCCATAAAAACGTGTTGACGTTTCGAACAAATTCATATAAATTCACCGATTGATCTATTCGATGTTTTTTTTATGCCATTAAATGTGTTGTTTTATTCCTTTCAATGTGATGGCTACAATCGGCCCTAAAGTGACCCTAAAGTGACCCCAAACCGGACAATGAAAAACCTCGAAGCCTCGAATTTCTCGCAACTACGAAAAAAAAACACGCAGCAAAACTACGGCAAATCTCATCCGCACAGACCAAAGCGACGAAGAACGATCCCAGATTCACTCGCCCGAAATTCTCTCTCACTTTACCCCCGCTACTTTTTAAGCGTTATATTTTCCTCGAAGCCGAAGCATCGAAGCCATCGGGTTAAAAAAATGTAAACAAACGCGACGTAAACACAGAGAGAGAGGGAACGAGTTTCCAGGCGAGACGCCGGCAATCGCCGAGGAAAGGACGAAGGAAGGGGAAGGCGAGGCGTAGGGATCAACGACGACAAAGAGACGGCCGAGAGGCAGGCTTCGGGTGTACCACGTGCTACGTCAGCGCGACGAGCGGCGCCGGTTTTCGCTTTGTCTCCGTCGTCGTCGTCGTCCGTCGGTCCGTTGCTGCTGCTGAGGTCCATTGTAAGCAATTGTAAAGACGCCCGATCGCTGTTCGCTCGCTCGATTTTTTCCTAAAAGGGTTTTAAATCGACTATTCGATTCGCTTTAGCACGTAAGTGGAAAGAAGACGAAGGAAAAACGAGGGAGAGGATCGGATTGCGAATCCGGCGGCTTCGCGATGGATATCTCGCCGAGAAAAAGCCTCAAACGGACGACCGAGCCGGTGGACCATTGGCTGCACGAAGAGGGATATTGCAGGAAACACGCACCCTGGGATCCCACCTGTCTCTTCAGGGCAGTCAGCGAACAGGTTTATCTGACTCAGCACTATCATATCAGAGTGCGGAAGGAGTGCGTCGAGTTTATGCGGAAGAACAGCGAAATGTTTCAGAAGGTATTTGTTGGGTCGATTTTTTTTTTCGTTTTTTTTTTTTGAGAGATTTTCGCGCGAGCCTCGACGCAGTGTTTACATCGTAGTTTTGCTTTCTTTACAATGTAGGGTAGATGTACGGCAGCAATTGTACCAATTTTTGTAAAACTGTACCAATTGTGGCCATTTTTATTAATTCTTGAAATTATTTTTTCCCTTAAAAATTTGTTGACGATTTGAACAAATTTATATGAATTCACAGATTGATCTAGTGGATGTTTTTTTTTATGACGTTAAATGTGTCGTTTTATTACTTTCGAATGGGATGATCACAATCGGCACTAAAGTGGCCAAAATGTGGCTAAAATGACGACGTTTTTGTGCATCAGAATCAACAGGTTGAAATTTTATGCGGATGGGAAAATCCTCTTTGTGGGAGAATTAAAACATCGGTTTACCCAATTTTTGGAAAAAAGGATTAGCTTATAATCAGTATTGCGTTTTTGTGAATAGATTTTTATGCAGAGGCGATTTGGGATTTAGGTAAAAATTTATGTTTGGGGGATGTTTCTTTGTTCTACAGTCGATAAGCATTCCTCTCGAGAGTTACTTGGAACAGATGTCCTGCTTCACGGAATCAGGCGGCAACAACGAGATACAGGCAATGTCGCTTCTGTACAAGCGAGAATTTGTTGTGTTCAACGGACAGAAGTTGGTCAAGATGGCTGTTACTAAAAACGGGTTCAAAGACACTATTTATCTTTGTCACACCGGACTGAGACAGTACGAAAGCGTTTACGCCAAAGACTACATCGCCGCAGCTGCTTTCTGCCAGTGTAAGTTCAGTCCGCAGGTTTCTGTATTTTTTTTGGAAGAAAAGGGAATTTATCATCCGAAACAAAAAAAAGCCATCGTGGCATTTTTTAATCAACGCAATTTTAGCTGAAAAAGTTCCTCTTTGCAGCTTTGGTGTATCAGACATTGTACACAGATGTATTCAAAATGCCAAATGTGGAAAGTACAGTGAAAAAGATGCTTCACAGCAGAACAAACACTTTCCAGCATCACAAGTTTTTCCTCAAAGGAAACTCGGAAATACGAGAGTAAGATCAACAATTGTTATTCCCTCCGCAATGAAGTTGTCTCCTTACATCGAAAACCAAAGCTGTCATACGAAAAAACACTATTTTGAAGAAAAAGAAATATACAAAAATATATCATTTTTTTAGGCAATTGACCGCAGAGTTGATGAGCAAAATTGGAGAGGGTAACGAGGACGTTGAGGAAGAGAAGGCTTCAGCTCGGGGAAACACTCCGTTTCCTTATCGAGTCGCGAAGGCGTTGGATCCGAATATCTATCGAAACACTGACTTTGACATATGGCAGGAAATTCGACGAGGTAGGGTAGACGCACCGTTTGTGGCCATTGTACCATTAATGGCCACATGAAAAATGGACATATTAATTCAATCTATGCAAATTAATAAATTAGATTATTTTACACGAATCGAAGCAAATTTTACATTGAACACGCAGTGCTTCAAATACATCATTATTTAATAAAGAATGCTCGAAGCACTTTGCACCATTTGTGGCCATCACCGTCATTTACGTGTAATAAGTATGGCCACAAATGGAACAAATTGATGGCCACAAAGGGTACTAAAATGGCCAAAAACGGTACTTTTACCCTACACCTAAATTCGCAAATCGTTTTGGTCGTATGTGTTGGAATTAAATATTTAATTTCGCAATTAAAAACGCAGAGGTCAGAAATGCCGGCTGGACTAGATGGAACAGTTCGGAGCTTCAGGTGGGCGGCAAGTGTCTCGTTCAGGTAGACTTCAAGGACGACGAATTGGACGAGGCGAATAATAATTCGCAGGCGGACGGCGACAAAGACGGCAACGGGAATACGTCGAAGGACTCGACGAGAGTCGGCAAACGCGAGCCGACTTTACTCTACGGTCACATCCAGGAGATGAGCAAGGACGAAGGTCCCGTGGTCGTTTTTATCGAAGCGCTCGGCGAGAAGAAGACTCTTCCCTTTGCGGCGCTTAAGCCGCTCGCCGCGAAAAGGACGAAGCAGACCAATTGGAGCCCAACGACTTGCCGAAGGAACACGACATACGATTCGAGTAATAAACCCAAAATTAGAAAACGAGAAGAGTGGGAATTAAAATAGTGAATGGCCAAAATAACGAATGGCTTAAATAGCGAATTCCGTAATGATGACCATTCTAGTTAAATTTTAAATTTTAAATTCGTTATTTTAGCCATTTTGGTCTTCACTATTTTGACCCCAACGAGAAACAGAAAAAAAACGAAAATGCAAACGTTACCGAATTAAAACTTTGCGTAATTAGGGAAACCTTGCGTGGTGCAAAAATGGAAAAAGACGTGGAACTCACCGAGTCGAAAGTACAAAGATTCGGTGTCGAATGCGGCGTTCGGGACGAAAAATCCTATCGACAGAAATAACAACAGCAACGAGCTCAGCGCCGACGGTAAAACGAAAGACACTGCAAAAGCTGAATGCTGGGACGACGAACCGAGGTAAAAATGATGCGATCTTCAACGTAACAGGTAAAAATTTGCCTCGGATATTTAATACAAAACGCGTCAATTTTTTTTCAGCGATCAGACGAAAATTTCACCGCTGAAGAAGTACACAATGGAGACTTACAACTCTTGCCAAGGATTTCCCGTCGAAGTAAATCCTCGAAATAATTATCCAGCGATTTATTTCAGTACAGTTTTTTGTGATAAACGATTTTTTTTTCGTCCATAGAATACAATCGAAGTGAGACCAGTTACGGTTGTCGTGGACAACGCTCATCCGATGCAACCGTCGAACGTGGCTCCGAACAACGAAGATTACAACAAGAAATCGCCGCAGTCAGTTAGAAACCCAGGAAACAGCGAAAACATGGACAGAGTGTCGCCCAACGTCGGTTCTCTCCCTCCGGAGTCGTTGATTCCGCCTCTTCAGCAAGTTTCGCTTCATCCACCCTCAGAAACGTTCTACCCTACCCCTCAAATGGGTAATGTTCATTTTTTTCATCGTCCATTTTCGTTAAATATTCGAAATCTCATTTTATCTTTTTTCTCAGGAATGCCACCGGTTTTCCCAGGAAATCCGAACATGCCGGAGGGTTCCTCCGACGGGAATCCCTATCCGCTTCCCTTGTCGTGCTTCCAGGTCGAACCGCCGGCTCCCGGCAGCCTCATGGATCGAACGATCCGCGCTATAAACTTTTCCACCGCGTCGAACTTTGATCCGAACAACAGCGATTTGCCAGACACGGTGACTCTGCGATTCTTCTACTATTTCGGCCTTCAGGTAAACGCACAATTTTACCTTTGAATCACGAAGAAAATTGCAATTTCGTTCACGTTTCCGGTTCTTTGGGATGGGGGTCAAAATAGCGAATAACTAAAATAACGAATGGCTAAAAAAGCGAATACAAAAATGATGAACGTCTGAATCTAGAATGATTATCATTACAAAATTCGCTATTTTAGCCATTCGTTATTTTCACCATTCGCTATTTTGACCCCCCAATTTATTAAAATGCAGTTGAAATATCGAATGATCAAAAATAACGAATGGCTTAAATAGTGAATTCCGTAATGATAACCATTCAAGATTCTAACGTTCATAATTTTTGTATTCGCTATTTTAGCCATTCGTTATTTTGGTCATTCGTTATTTTAACCCCCATCCGTTTCTTGCATATTACAGTGTTTCCGAGCGGGTTACGCGGTCATGTACGGCCCGAACGGCCAACCGATAGTCGTCGGCCCGAATTACCCACCTCCGGGAGCGGTCTTTCCGCCATCGGCGCCCGGCGAAGTGCCTCCGCCTGCGACAACCAACGAGGATCAGACTTCTTCCCGCGTGAGCAGCATCCCGCGCCAGAATTACTCGGCTCGACGCCGCAACGACAATCCGCCGAACTCGGGAAAGCCGCACAACGGCCAACAGATGACGAAGACGTTCAACAGTCGCAAGAACGAAGCGCAGGAGTCTCACGGGCCGAGGAACGACAACGCTTCGAGGAACAACAACGTCGGTGATTCGAACCGACCATCGTTCTGCGCGAATCCTCGCAAAAATGGTCCGCCTCCGAGGTACAAGAAGAACATCGAAGGTCAAGGTAAGTCTCCTTTTATTTTATTAACCTTTCGTATGCAACGCAAAAAAAAATTCTTACTCGTCGGGACGGTGATTCATTTTCACACCGTTGAAAAAATATTTCTTAATTTACGTTACTGAAATTTTAATTCATCAGCTGATACATTAAATTCAAATATTTATACTCAGCTTCTTAACAGTTATCTAAAGTTTCTAAATTTGTATAGGATTTGGTAAAAGATACTGTAATTGTGGATTCCATTTACGCGTCAAATTTCTGTTTATGTAAACAGAATTGCTTTACCATTAATGGAAGCTTATGCGAAATATTTTTAAGTGCATTCATGAATTTTTTTCTCAGGCCGCGGCCGCAATATGGGCCCTCCGCCGCCTCGCTATCAGCTGGACTATTATCAGCAACAGCAGCACCACCCTCAGCAGCAGCAGCATCCTCAGCAGCTGCAGGAGCCGCCCGCAGGCTACCAACAAAATCTGGGAACCATGGAACCGCCGACGTTCCAAGGCGCTCAAAAAGAGCAAACGCAGCAGCAAAATCAACCGATGCCGCTGATGCAGCAGCCTCCGCTGCTTCCGCCTCCTTCCGCACAAGCTGCTGCGTCTCCCGGCGGCAATTCCATGGCTTTCCCGCCGCCTCCGCCGCCGCCATACGGCTCTCAGACGATCTACACGGCGATGCCGTATTACTCGGGCGACGGCGAAACTTACTACGCTGCTCCTGGTCCGGGCTTCTATCCTGTTCCCTACCAGGCTGACATTCCCGAGGACAACGCCGTCAACGCCTTCCCGAGTCACGTTTATCAACCCGGAGCGGAAAATTATGGGCAACCGATGAACGCCGACTATCCGCCGTACATTTATCCCCAGCAATCGGTTTATCCGGGTTTGCCGCCGCAGATTGGACAGGAAAACTGGTACCCGATTCCTGGGCAACCGCAGTACGTTCAGTATCCTCAGTGCCCGACTTCCCAATCGCCAACTAATGCGAACGGCTCTCCTGCTCCGTAAAACGAAGCGATTTCACTCGCGAGCGATGACTTCGACGAATTTCGTCGGCATTGCTTAGCTGAAACATATCGATGATTCGATAGTGGCGAACGTTGTTTAAGAACGATTTTTTGCTCGAACGACTGAAAAGATCCGCGATTTCCCTTTGGGATTGTTTTGTGGCTGGTCCCACTTTGCCTGCGTCCGGGCTTCGTAAGAGAGAATTATATGAACGAAGATAGTCCGCATCCGTATTACTTTAAGAGCGAAACGGACCTGCGAGAGGATATATAGTTATAGAAAATTCTATCAGATGACTCAAGCTCAGTATGCATCAGCATAAGTTTGCCTTATTACACGTGACAACTATTGATTTTTTTCCTTCCATAATATTCATTATCGATGTTATTAATATTATATATATATATTCTTTTTTCATACGGCATCTTTCGACGTAATAAATTTAAATGCATTTTTCAGTTTGGTACACAGTCTGCTCCACATTTTCCCGTCGTCGAGAAACAAGTGTGTTGTGAAAATTTATAATAAGTTTATTTTTATTTTATTTTATTTTATTTTTTTAAATTACGTGTGTGAACACTGATACGTCTTCGCCAATTGCTGGCGCTTCTCCTCGTTGTCGACGTATTTGATGAACCTCTCGAGAACCGCCACCGGCGCCTGATTGTCGTGCAGCACCTTCAGCACCTCCTCGATCGGCAGACTCGATTGCAACTTCGGTGTTCCCAACCAGCTCTGAATTTCAAACATAAAAATGATTTTTTTTCCCCGACTACGCTAAAAAGACCACATTCCATTTTCCCACAGGGAAAAAAAGTTATGCAGCGGCAAGAAAAGTTGCGCAGCGGGCAGAAAAATACTTTTCCGAAAAATTTTGAACGCGAGTCGTACTTTGGATAATAAGAGATTATTGATGTCTTCCCATTCCTGCATCGAGGCTCGCATTTTCAGCGCCACTCGCTGATACTGTCGAGGCGCGATGTCGTGCTGCTTGGCCAGCATCGTCGGCGAGGCCAGAGCTCCGACCGCCGAATTGTAATGATCCTTGCAGGCGTAGCGCAGACAATCGAGGACTGACGAATTGATCTCGAAAACTTCGTCGAATTGGGTGCTTTTCATCGCCGTTTGCCATTCTATTTTTTTTTGTGGGGATAAATTGATTAGAAAAAATATCAAAAATTGGAGAGCGCTCAGCTTTTCTCGTACCCAATAGTTTGATGTAATTGTGAACGAAAGCAGCCTCCTTGCAATCCGGCAGCGCAAGAAATTGTGTCTTGTAACACGTTGAAAGCTTTTGCAAGAGCCTTGCAGTGTCTCTGGTATTTCTAATTACGATATTCAGATGCGTCATCTAAAGATGAAGAAAATAGTTGCAAATGAATCTTTATTTGTTATTTTTTATTATAAAAAATACTCACAGCTGCATCCAACGATCTGCCCTGCATTCTGTAGGGACATTACATTTTTATGTTAGGAGGGGTCTGTGATTTTGATGGTATAATTGAAAGTAAATTATTAATTTCTCACGTTAGCAGATCCGTTATCTCGTTGACCTGTAATCTGGTGGCAAGATAACGGATGTATGCGTGAAGTGCGTCGGGCCTTTCCATCAGGAGCCTTTGGACCAGTGACCATTTCAGAGTCTTGGCAATGAACAATATTACCTGAAAGAAAAAAATTACAAAATTTAGATCAGAATTAATTCATACAACTTTTGTAAATCCATGCAATTTGAATGGCATTTCTAACAATTAAAATGGCATTTCCGTCCCCACTGGCCAAAGCTGCGTCCAACAATGCAGTTTTGCTGGCCAGAGATTTATATTTTTCCAGGGAAAACGGCTGTCCCAGTAAAATTCTTCTCAGAGTGATATCCGGTTGAACGACTGACGGTTCCTCTGGGAGATGAATTTTATCGGCGGCCAAAACTGCAAAAAAAATAATATAATAATTAATTAATAATATGATAATAATATATTTTATTTTTTAATCGACCAAATTTAATATTTTAGTTATCTTTCTTACTGGCATTTAACGTCTGTTCGGTGATTATGGATAACAGCGGTTTGAGATTGCTTCGCGTCTCTTCAGGTTGAAAATAATTATCGGAAACCTCGATATTCGAGATTCCTGCTCTCAATTGGGCGGTTCCGGTTTTCGAAACTCCGAACAAATTGTCGACCTTAAAAAAAAACACAAAAAAGTTATTTGGATAGTTTTGCGATTTACGTGCGTTTGGATATAGTGTTTAACCTCTGTGTTCTGATCGAAGCTGAACGAATGTTTGTCACTGCTGTTCCAGTAGTCTTCGTCGTCTTTAGACGAAGTCATTTTCGCATTTCAGCGGTAAACAATCAGATTTGCAGGTGAAAAATTGAAAAACGCTTTTGCAGAGTTTTTGCAGAGCAAATTGACAGACGCCAAACGTGCGACGAGAAAACGGAGTCGCGTGACGTCACTACGAATTGTGTCAGAAACAGCTGATTCAAAGCTTGTGGAAAGAGTAGCTATAGCTATGTATACACGTGGCTCATATATAATCGTAGATTTAGGATTCAAGTGCCTCGCAACAGACGAATCAGTGCTACAAATTTTTTTTACAAATGTTCACCGATCACGGATTGGGAATTTTCGGTAAAAAAAGGAGAGGAATTACAAATTTATGATTCATTGATAATCAGGTCCGCACAATTGACGTTTATTCTCATTAACTGACATTTCAACGACTACAAATATAAATACTGCGATAACATGCGAGTTGATTAAAATATAACAGAAACAAGTATCGTAGCTTGAATATGAAATAGTATACGTTTTTTTTTTTCGTCTGTGTGTTTGTAAATTGATGGAAGCATCCCGCTTCGAAACGGAAGTCATCCCAATGATTTCCTCGGAATGGAACTTTCGAAGATAGTCAGTTTAATTTCATCACATAATTTTCAGGAAAAAAATCTTCGGTGTGTCTTTTCTCGGCCGATGCGGCTCGCGATTCTGGCGACTCAATTTCTCCGTAATTTTCTGAAACAGGACAAGGCAAGTGTTCAATAGTTCTGTGGTAAATTTTCGTCTAGAAAGATTCGCAGGTGATGATCGTACTTTCCCAAACTCGGCTCCTGCAAATTTTTCGGCGCTTTTTGGCGTCTCGGACGACTCGGCGCGTTTTGGGCAGTCAAGCTCGCGTTGCTGGCCTCCGAATCGCTGGAAGCTTCACGATGCACAGACGTCGAGACGCTTTGCCTGTTAAAAATAAAAAATAATAGTACAATTAAAAAAATGTAAAAAATGTAAAAAAAAGACCACGAAGTAAAAATTCTCACCAATGGCGCCCAGCCTCCTCAGACAGCCTCGGCTCCGGAGACGGCGACGATTTCCTCACGCGCGTCTCGTTGAGTTTTTGCAACACAACTTTCGCCGAGCTCGGATCTTTCGTCTTCGACGAACTACGCTTATTCGATTTACTGTTCGCCCGCTTCGGAGTCGGAGCCCATTCGGGATCGCTTCCCGAATCCTTGACCACCTTCTTCTTGTAAGTTCGTTTCCTTTTTCGCGGCACGACCTCCTCGTCCTCCTCCTCCTCCTCCACCTCGGAGTGCCGCTCCGGCGCGACGACGGCGCTGACGTCACTGGAGTCCGGATTTTCCGTGATCAGCGGCAGCATAAGCCCCGTGTGATCGAAATAAGTCTCCTCGGCGTTTTCGCGCGGAAGAAATCCGTTCGAGACGTTTCCGTAATTCTGCGTTATCCTCAGAATATTCGTCGTCGGATCGGGATCCGTCCGCTGAGGCTCTACGTTTCTACGGACTATCGGACTTTCGAGAACCGGCAGCTCCAGGTCGTTCAGATCGAAATCGTAATTTTTCGGGGCTCCGCGTTGCTTCCAGAGTAAAGTGTAGTCGTCGTCGTCGTCGTCTCGAACGCTTCCGCGCACTCTCGTCACGAAGCTCCCTAAATTGACCGTTGTCGTGCGATCGTCGTCGATGTTGAAGTTACGATAATAGTTTGGCTGTTGGTGGGCAAAACGGTCGTTGTGATTCGTCCGTTCGCTGGGCTGAGGCGCCGCTGCCGCCATCGGCGGCGTCAGCGTCATCGTCGTATCCGCCGCGGATTTTGCCGTTTTTTGCAGATCATCGTCTTCCTCCTCTTTTTCCGGCTCAACGTTCGTCGCCGTTTGATTTTCGCGATTGGAGATCGATAGTCGGGAAACCGACTGAGCCTCCGCAGAAAAAGAAGCGGTCTCCGTTCTGTCGAGCAACCAACTTGGGCCCTCGAGCGGATCCTCTTCGTCGCTCGGCGACGGTGGTTTCCATTTTTTGGCGGAGCTTCTCGATTTAGTAGATTCTTCAGATGTCGGCGGAGACTCGGTTTCAGGTTCCGTTTCCTCCGACGTCTCCGGTACTATTCCCTCGTTAGAATTCTCGAGCAGCTGGAATTTTGAATTAGATGGATTATTATTCTTTTCTAGAAATTTTTTTAATGTTTCGAAAGAATTTTTTTTTTTTACTGTGCGGATATTGACGCTCTGTGAATTGTGTAAGAGACGCGAGACATCGTGGAGAGCGACTCTCGGACTCTTGCCAGCCAACAAGTTCGACGTGCTGAGTGGAGACGCCGGAGCTGTTGACATTCTCTCTGACGTACGACGCGAACGACGACCCGAGTGGCGACTCGAGTTTCTGTTGCTTCTGACGCTGGAGCGACGTTCGTTTTCGTCTGAAAAGTAATTCGATGAGTCTTGGTTTCGAGGCCTCGGAATTCGAATCACTCGGAGCAACGAAGACTTACCGCTCGTTCTAATCGAAGCTTGGAAACGCTCGGGTAACCGGTCGTTGCGTCTTGTGCCCTGTAATACAGATACCGTAACGTAACGTTTTTTGATATACTAGGAACAATGAAGCCAGGTCGGAGGTTAGCCAGCGTAGGGAAAGAACCTTGCGATTTTTAGCGAAAAAAAAATTTTCGATTTAACGAAGTTTAAAAATCCTATCCGATGGGAAATTTTCCGCTGATTCCAAATATGACCGGTTTTTGCCCGAAAAATAAAAAAACTTGAGGAGAAAAACCCGAAAAACGATTTTTCACTTTTTCCCAATTTTGGCACTTTACTAAAATCGGTGTCATTTTTCTTTGGATCAATATAATCGAGATTTTCTTTTTGCATTCGAAAGAAAACTCTTCAACGAAGAGAATGCTGCCAGGCGGAACGCGATATCTCGATTTTTCGATTTTTTGCAGATTTTTAAAGTTGACCCTCAAAAATCGCAAATTTTTAGAAGCCCCCCCCTTCTATAAATTTGCGATTCTTGGCGAAAAAAAAATTTTCGATTTAACGAAGTTTGAAAACCCTATCCGATGGGAAATTTTCCGCTGATTCCAAAAACGACAGGTGTTTGCCCGAAAAATCGAAAATTCGAGGAGAAAAATGCAAAAAACGATTTTTTTTTCTGACAAACTGCCAAATTTCGCGATAATAAACATCAAACTGCTGCCGGTTTCCCAGCGACCAATCAGATGCTGAATATATCGACGATACTTACATAACTGAGCGATCTCGCGATTGGAATGCGTACGGGCGTCGTCGATTCCGCTGCCGCCGGGCTCTGCCTGGGCGTGAGAACTTCCTCGATGGAGCTCAAGTTCGGAGGATTCTGCACTCTATACTCTCGCGGTATGTTGAGCCTGCTCAGATTTATCGTTGGTTTTGTGATCGTGTGACCGCTGACCATCGGCTGCACGACGCCCCGCGCCGGTGATTTGCCGGACAGTCTTCTGGTCGAATCCCTTCCTAATGCGATTTATAAGAAAAATTCGAAAAAATCTCAGGTAAACAGAATTATGAAAAAAAAAAAAAAAAATCGTACTGTTATTTGTCGTTGATTTTTGAGGCGTGTATCGCGCCGTTGCGACTATTTGTTGACACGACGCTATAGTGTTGGTGACGTAAGACGACAGTGGAATAATGTGCTGAAGACTCTCTTTGGCATTCTTCAGCACACCGGCTATTATGTCCTACAAAAATAATCAAAGAAATAGAATTATCGAACAGGTACGCACATTATTGCCCTCGTTTAATATCGCCAAACTCACGTCACGTCTGTTGCAGGCCACACGCAACTCCTGCACTTCGCTGGTGAGCTGTAGATTCTGCCTGTAAAGGTACTGCGACTCCTGCTTCTCGTTGGACAATGCCTTGGCCAGGGCATTGTTGTTCGCCTTGAGTTTTTCATAAACTGCAACGATCGTCAACGTCGAATCAGATTTTCACACAAGAAAAAAGGACGTCAAGCTTTCCGACGTAATTGAACTCACGAGGCTTGTACGATCTCTTGTTGAAATGATTATTCTTTGCCACCTGCGAACGCTTCACCAGCAGCGTCGGTTTCTTCACCCTTCGACGTCTCGGCAGACTTGACATTTTACATCTGCTCGATCCTTCAATTTTTCCGAACAGATTGGAGTAAAAGAAAAAGGTCAAATATATGTTTCCAAAAACAAATCAAAATTGAATTACAGAAATTGTAATTTTATTTTTTGAGATCAGATCAGCTTTGTGCGTGATTGTAGGTTATGTAATCGTAATTCGCGTAATTCAATGTTGTTGATAATAAAATAAAACCTAATTCAAAGTGTTCGTCGCGAAGAAAAAATAATCAGGTTGCGGCGACGCCGCTTCTGCCGTTGACCGATTTACCTGTAGCAATGACTTTATCTCCGTTCGCTTCCGTTGCGCGTAAATACAGTTTCCACGAATCTTCAGGCGACCCGCCGATTTCTCGCATCGACGATCGATCGGTCAATTATTCAGCGAAATGCGAGGGCAACGACATGTATTATCGAACGACTCGTAACCAGACTCCATGTTGGTCCATATTTTTCCAAACTAGCGCAAACGAGACAGCGAACAGGAAAAGAGAGAGAGAGAGAGGCAAAAAACACGCAAGAAACTCGCGCGTGAAAAGTCAACGAGGAAAATGTTAGCTTATCGACCACCAAAAGAGCGCTATGTGTTCATTCTCAGAACTTGGAAAAACCTCTATTCCAAAAATGAAGATTGGAAAATCGATTGGATTGTATTTTTATCTTGATCGATTGGATTTTTATGTTAAAAAAAGAACAAAAACAAACAATTTTGTTCATAATTCGATAGGCATTATCAATCCATAATCATTTTTATTAAAGATTTGCCGAAGAAAATCAAATATATTGCTCGGTCGGTAATAACGCCCCTCTCAGTCGGTAAAACAGGTTTCACAGATTTCGCGCGCCACCTGTCGACGCCGCCGAAAACCAGGATTGTATTTTGCTCGTTGTCGATCGGCGTCTCTTGTTCGATTTCTCTTCGCATATTGTATGGATTGCGAAAAAGCTCGTCGTCCGGCAGCTTGACGATGGCGTCGCGTTAAACGTCAAAGCTGTCATATTTTTCGAGTTCCTCGGACGCCGCGCGTTTCCCGCAACGCACGAACAGAATCGCCTTCGAGTTCGAATACGAAACGTTCGCACTGTCGCGAGTCACGAATTAATTAATTGTGCGAGTGATAATAGAGTGATAGAGGAGCGATGCCACTTCACCGATATACCCACGCGGTGCTCTGCCGAATTCCGTTGTCCCTGCGTACGAGGGGCGAGGTCGTGCTCGACGAGGCGCGAAAGCAACACCTGGCGCTGGCCGATCTGTTGCGCGAACTCGGGATTGACGTCGTCGAAATGCCGCCCGACGAGAATTCGCCGCTCTGCCCGTTCGTCGAGGACGTCGCTGTACTTTGCAATGGCACCGCTCTCATTTGCCGACCTCAGGAGCCTTCGCGCCTGAAGGAGGTGAGACGAGAGCCAAAAAAGAAAAAAAAAGAAAAATAGAAAAAATGGGTAGGGATCAAGATAATGAATGACCGAAAAAGCAAATTTTGTAATAATGGTTATTCTAGATTCAGACGTCCATTATTTTTAAAATTCGTTATTTTGGCCTTTCGCCTTTTTGGTCATTCGTTATTTTCATCCCCACCTGAAAAAATGAAACTGTAAAAATTGGAACTGTAAATATTTTTTTAATTCGCAGATTGAAACCATCAGATCGGTTCTCAAAAAGGAGCTGGATATTCCGCTGGTGGAAATAGCCGATCAGAATGCGCGTCTTGATGGTGGCGATGTTTTGTTCACCGGTAACGATTTTTGCTATCGATAGTTACGGAGCAATATTTGAGAAGAATTGATGAAATATGTTTTTTCAATTTGCAGGTAGAGAATTCTTTGTCGGCCTGTCCCAGTTTACCAACGAGGCTGGCGCGCGTGCAGTTGCGGCAGCCTTTCCAGAATATCCCTGCGTTCCGATAAAGGTAAAGTCTTCCGAGCGTAGGAGCGCAGAATATTCCGTTTGATACTTGAGACAAATTCTACAGAGATTCGGCTTTGTGCTTCGGTTATCTAAAACATTGATTCATCGGTCGGCTTTACGTTGACTCGGTCATATTCAAGCGCGCGAATTTTCGTAACGCGATCGTTCTGCATTAGTAACAATCGCAAATAGTTTTCATTGGCGAATATTTCGATGTCTTCGTTCAAGGTCGGCGACGGTGGCGAGGGACTGATAGTAGAGAATCTTTCTACATCTCCGCTTCAGGTTGGAGCAAACTCGTTAGATTCACTCACACCTCACTTGTATCACACATACGATTTTGCTTGAGGATGTTGGCGAGCCATTGAAAATGTAGGCCAACAGCTGACGATATGAACTAAATTTATAGTATAATTTTTTTAACAGGCCTGGATTCTCCTACATCCTCAACGAATTTGTCATGTTGCTTCCATCATGTTTGCACCGTTTTCGCGTAACATTTAACGCGAAAGAAGCTCTAAAAACTGAGCCTTCACATCGCTCCGTTTGTTGCTCATTTGCTCCATGTATAAATCATGAAACAAATGAACAAATAGGATCGAAGTTGACAAGAGCAAAGTATCGTTAATTTTTTTTTTTCAATTTTTTTTCATCATCTCCAATAACGCACTGATTTTGCGCGATCACATCACAGACTCACACATAGAAACTTGTGTCACTCATTGCTATAAAATTGTTGCGAGTGCGAGCACAAAGCATGGATTGGAGAAGAAATAAACGTACAATGTGTAAAATCGACAAAAGCATGGAAAGTTGCATCAATAACTTTCAAACCTGTACAGAAGCTTCGATAAAAAATGTCCACGTTTTATTTTGTGCAATCAGCAGAGTTGGGAATTTCAGATTGAAATTTTTATTTGGTCTAATTTGAAACAAAAACAAATTGGTCTTATAATAATTTTATCGAACGAAACTCGATTCTGTCGAATATAATTTCAATCGCTGCGTAATTTGTAAAATGCGTGTTTGAAAAATGTCCTCAAGGTCGCGGAATCCAAGCGTCTGAAGGCGTTGGTGACGATGGCTGGACCCGATGTAATATGCGTAGGCGCCGGAAAAGATGCCCAAGAAGTGCTCAAGGTGATTAATCTTTGACCCTGCTCGTTGAATATACTCGAGACATGAATTTAAACTAAAAACGACGGTTTTTTTTTCGCAGCGTATTGAAAGAGAGGCGACGTATAGTTACCAAACGCTGACGGTACCGGAGAACGGCGCAGCGAATGTTGTCTACGTGAACGGAACCCTGATTCATCGCTCGGAGGACGAAATTCCAAATTCGAGCAAAGTCTTCGCCGAGAAGGTCGAATTCCCGACGAGATCGCTTCGTATGTCCGAGCTCGCGAAAGTCAGCTCGGGTCTCTCGTCGTGCTGTCTGCTCGTGCGCAGACCGAGACACATTCGCAGCATCTAAAGGTCTGAATTTCCGAATTAATTCCTTTCCGCGGCCATTCCCAACCGGGAATTTGTGTTCTCTCGATTAAAGAGCAAAGTCCTCAAGAGTACGAACGTTCGATCGTTAACGTTAAAAAAGAAACTTCTGCATACGCACGACTACTACGATTCGACGATCGTCGACTAACAGTTGAAACGCATGTATTTGTATTTTTTATTTAACTGGCCACCGCACCAACGACGCTGAGTTTACCGAACGAAGTTCGGATCGCAGTTCGTTTCACACAATTTACTATCGCGACGCTAAAAATCGCGATATCAAGAGAGATTTATTAAATCTTGCCCGTCAAAGATTCTAATTAAAAGATTATTTAAAAATTAAGAGCTGTAATATATTTGATATTAATATATTGTCGAAAGGTATATAAGAGTAATATATAATAGAATGATAAAACAGGCAAACAAATTATGAAAGAAGTTGAAAAATCAGTAATGGCTTGAGGATACTTTGCATGTACATTGCGAAATGTATGTGCGATGCATCTTTGATTCGTACCAGAGACAAAATTGCATTTGCCATTGACGATTTGCTCGACGAACGAGCCGTATATAGTAGAAGAAAAAAAAAAAAAGCATTGTTGTTGAGACTTTAATGTATCACAGTTCCCAATTGTTCTTGTCAAAGAGGGCCTCACAAGCTAAATGATGTCTCGATCGCGTTTTTATTTCATTTTACACACATGACAAAACGACTTCTCAGTCTTTATTCTTTTTAATAGCTTTTTTTTTTGCGATAGCTGTAAGCACCGTAATATTGCCATTTTACTATTTATCAGTGATTCTGCGAGGCAGCTTTTTTACGATAATCGACTTACCTAGCGGTAGAACCAATGATCTTATGGTGTAATAGACTCTTAGAGCCGGTTAGCTGACTCTGCACAAACTGGACTTCTCGCAAAGACGAAGAAGGAAAATAAAAAGAACGTTCGAGCGTCGATCACTTTTACCGATAAATCCAATTTTTCCTTATCTCGATCGAACTAGTCCGTCGAACGTATTCAACGATCTTCCTGTATTGTGCCGTAGAGCATTGCGCACCTTGCCCGTACATTTTTCGACAAATTTATCGAATCTCCGACGTTTTAGAAAAAAAAAAAAAAAATTCTCCGGATTTTCCCAGTCTAAAACGTCGCACAAATAAAATAGTGTCTACTGCAGAGTTGGGCAATTTTTATTCAAATTCAAACATTCGATTCTCGAAGAAATGCTCAGCTCTGAATTACTGTACTATTACCACCTACTACTGCTACTATACTACTACTATACTGTGTATTAGAAAGACTGTGCGCACCCGATACGATTGTCACTTCGTATGCGACTTTACTATTACGTATTTTTATTTTATTTTTACATTCACCTTTACTCGAGAGCTTGTTTCATCGATAAAAAAAAATAAAGAACGTATTACCGACAAAGTACAACGTGATTATCGAGTATGCGGTGTATGAATTTATTTCCAGATTCCCCACTTCGATTACTTAAAAATAATCGACAGAAACAGAAGTAAAAAAATTCAATTGTGTTTCTGGACGTTGGCTAAAAAAAAAACGTTTATTTACAAGTCAGCCGTGACTGACACCTATAGTACATTTTTACAGATCGTAACAACTGTCCGCAGCTTTGGCGTTGACTCGTTTGAGTATAGTTTTCATGGTGCCAGCGGAGCCGAGATCGAAGGTCCTTGGAAATTCCATTCCCGGAGGTCGCTCGTAGAGCGTGTGTAGAATTTGCTCCCACTTAACCGAGGAGACCATTTGCTTTGGTAGTAACTTTTTGATGTCCCTCACCGAGTGATAGGGCCTTCCGCTCTTATTCGAGTAGATGTCGATTCTCGGCTCCTCGAGCTCAACATTAGCAAGAGCCTTCATGAATGGCTTCAACGCCGGTTCCATCAGCGGTGTGTGAAAAGCACCCGAAACCGGAAGTCTTCGTATCTGACGTAATCCAGCACTTGCACCGTTTTGCTCAATGTACTTCAGCGCCTCCTCATTTCCCGCCACTACTTTTCCCTGTGTATAGAGGTAAATAGCGACTCTGCAAAAGCAATTAAAAAATATATTCAGCAGCCTTTCAGAACCAGTCTCTTCTCTTTGCAATAACATACAAAAAAAAGTGCAAGCTTTGCAAAAAATAATATACCTGCAAACCGGATTCTCGACGCCCAAATTAAGCGCCCACTCCTCTGCCTCCTTACAGACATTGGAAATCTTTGCAGAGGCCGAACAGAACACAGACAGCATTCCCTGAGGCACCTGATCCGATGCAGCCTGCATAGCGGCGCCTCTGATTCCCGCTAATTTGATACCTGCGTCAATAGTTATCGCTCCTGAGAAAATGAGAGCCGTAATCTCTCCGAGGCTGTACCCAGCAGCGGCTTTGCAGGTTTCGATGGCCCTGGGCCGCTCTTCCCACAGCCGTTCCAGAGCAGCGAGCGAAGCGACGACAGTGGCCGGCTGATTGAACTCCGTTCGGTCGAGCTGCTCCTGCGGCCCTTGCAGCGACAGTTTCAGCAAATCGTAGCCCAGTGTCTCGTTAGCATTCTCGTAGAGATCCTTGACTCTTGGAAAGCGCAGATACTTTTGTACCATTCCGACCTTGAGAGTGCCCTGACCTGGGAAGAGGAGTATCGACGCGTCGGTGGGATCGAGTTTTGGGGGTCTGGCCCTCTCCGTTTCGGTCTTCGAAGGCGCGCCTTCCGGATAAGGAGTCGTCGACCACGAAGGGTCGCCCTTCTCGTTGAAGTTCGCTGCGCCCTTCAGCAATTCTGCGATTCTCGCGGATTCGTCCTCAGACGAAGCGACGGTCGTTGGCTTGTCCCTCGATTCGTCGGAAAATCGCCGAGCGCCGATTTGCCGGCGACGAAATCGTCGCAGGTTCAGCGAACGCTGACAGCTCGACAGAGTCCTCGAAAACATTGTGCGTGATTTTTTTATTCGAGGTCGTAAACGCGATTCGCGATAAGAGGAGTGACAGAGGTCAATCAGTTTGGCATTGTTGCTCGTTGAAGAAGCGACCTGCAACGATCCACCCACGTTAAGGCTATTGATGTGCTCGTCCTAACGATCGAACGAGGCTGCGGATTACGCGGCGACTACTACACGTGCTCCGCGGATTTGGAGCCGGTAGCTTTTGAGACACGTGAGACGCGAAACTTTCCGTGAAAATGGCCGACACAGATGGCGCTCGTTGAATATTCCGAATATGGATGCTCGGTCGGTAAGGTCGATAAGGGAAACTGCAAAATGCCGGTTTCCGTAGTTTGCCGTAGGAAAGGTCGGTCACGTGACCTGTCATTTACCCTCTCGACGTTCCCCGACGGTCATGTGACCGCGCGAGAAAAGTCTGCGCATCGGCTTCGAAGATGAAATCTCGGAAACCTCGACCAGAATTTGAAATTGCATTTTCACAGAACCGATAATTGATGTATAGAATGGCGCAGTTTTTGTAACGAATTATGGTAAAGCGATGTAAATGATAAGTTGTATGTTTTTAAAAATTTTCGTCTGCTCTTGGGTCGCGTGCGCCGAAAATACGATTTTTATTTGGCCGATCGCAGCGAGGGCGCGCTGCGCCGGGAACGAAAAATGGTGGACAACAATATGCCCTATCCTTGCCCTGGTTTTACGGCACGCCAAATGCCTGCGTTCTTCGGGCTCGCGTCGGCGATGTATTTAACGTCGCGCGATATGCGCGAATTCGCCGTCACCGTCGAGAATACTTCAGCCTCGCTCGCGGCCACGTTTCGCGCGAGATAAGTGAGGGCCGTTTCTAACCAAAACCCAGAAGGTGACAACTGCGGATAATAAACCGTGTAAACCTGTATTTTCGTTTCGTGTATTAAAACACACATCTCGCGTCGCGCGATTATAACCGCATTTTTGGTTATCGTGACTCGCTCGTCACTTATGTAATGCGATATTTCGTCGCGCGAAGAATGACGAACGCGACGAGGCCGTCGCGCGTTTTGCGTGCGCGGTCGATCGTTTTTCGTCAACAATGATGTTGATCATCGTTGACGATGATCAACACGGACCGGACACGTCCGGGACACGAGTTGTCTGTCCTCGTGCATTTTTGTATCAGAGCGCTGACGATTTGCATTTTTTTCGGGTTTCGTAGAAATGTAAATTGGGAGAAAATAATTGTTTACGGAACGCTGCTGAAATCGTAGAATGATTTTTTTTTTTTAGGAAGTTTAAGAGAGACGGGCGTAACGCATTTTTATATCAGAGCGCTGACGATTTGTATTTTTTTGGGGTTTCGTAGAGATGTAAATTGGGGGAAAAATATTGTTTACGGAACGCTGCTAAAATCGTAGAATGATTTTTTATTTTTTAGGAAGTTTGAAAGAGACGGATGTAACGATTGTGCTTTGGTCGAACTCAGAGTTTTGTTGTCGCTGCATCTTGGAATATGCATTTTGCATTGTTTTGTATTCACCAAAATAATTTATATTGTTTAAACTTTGGTTCAGGATAAAAAAAGAAGTAAATCAACTTTTATGTCAGCCTTTTCTAATCGGCCCTGTTTCATGAATAATATGACAAGAAATAAGGAAATAAATGCATCCTCTGATTATCGTTGGTTCGTTAAGGTTGATTGACCCAGTACGCATCGGTTATGACCGAACAAACCCACACAATGGGCCTGGAAGCGGAAATGGCTGCACCGTTGCACCTGCAACGATTGGAGCGCAGTCTCAATATCCAACCGTTTATGAATCAGGTCAACGACCTCTTTCAGGATCACGTTAGGTACATTTCCGCAATAATCTTACAATAATCATCTTACCGTCAAATTGTGATTTTACCGAAACGTTCAATCTTTTTGCAGCGAGGATGACAAATCTGTGTCCTCAGAGTCGTCCGATGGTTCGGAAGCTTATCTCAACGATGTTCTCACACGCAAAGAAGGTATTTACATCGCTACGACAAAATGCTCTGCACGTTTATCTGATGTTTCGTAAGATAAACAAAAATTTGTTTTTGCAGAGGAACGAATAAACAAGTTAAGGTTGTACAATATGACGAGCGTGGGTGAAGAACGAAGATGGCTGCAGGATTTATTGCTGAGCGATTCGTCGGACAGTTCCGGTTCGGGATCGGAGACCGACGGTCCCGTGACCGAGGAGGATTTTCAGGACATGCTGAAGTTTCACATACTCCGAAAAAAGTATCAGGGTCGTTTTTATCAAAAACCTGAGGTAATTCGCCAATGTTCCAAGAAATTTTTCCCGATAAATCGAAACCACCGATCGCTTAAAAATATATTTGTATGTCTTTCGCAGAATATTCAATATCAGTATTACGGAGCCGGCTTACTGTCGAGTTACGATAGATTCTTGGAACACCAAAAACTCATAGTTGGTAACAAGAAGAAGAAGGAGAAGAAGCCGGAGAAAAAGATGATGAAAATCAAGAAGGAGAAGGCAGTGAGACACAGACAATCTAACAATCATCGAGTGCGTTGCTTATCAAATATTTTCCACGGTTAAAATTGGGTCCTTCGCTTTTATTTCAACACTTGTGCAATCTTTGTCCTCAGGAACACGATTATCCCGAAGGAACCTGGGACCGAATGGCGCCGAAGGAAGAAGGCGTCGACGAAGCGGATTTGGAAGCAATGATGAGACACCAGCCTCGTCAGCGAGGTCGCAAAAAGCACAACAACAAGAGTCCCGAAGTCATGGCGATGAGGCGGCGAAAAATTTGGATAATGATGTCGAAAAAAGAGTTGGGAAAGGTTCAGAGGGCCAAGACGAACAATCACAAAGAGATGTTGATCAGCTGCAAAAAGGTGGCTCAGCATTGCATGAAATATTGGCGGCAAAAGGCGATGCAGGTAACATATCTCTAACTTAACAAAAAATGTTCTCTCTTACCAAAGATTAATAATCCTTTTTCTCATCAGTCCCAGAAAAACATGAAAGAAACGATCTGGCGAGCGAAGCGCTTGACGCGCGAGATGCAATCCTATTGGAAGCGTTACGACCGCGTCGAGCGCGAGACGCGTCGACGATTGGAAAAGGAAGCCGAGGAGCAGCGAAAAATGGACGTCGAGCTCATCGAAGCGAAGCGCCAGCAGCGAAAGCTCAATTTTTTGATAACGCAAACCGAGCTCTACGCTCACTTCATGTCGCGAAAATTGGGCAAAGCTTCGCCGGAGGAGCAGCTGAGGATCTTAAATCAGCTCGACGAGGAAAAAATTCCACGTCTCGTAGGAATCGACGACTACGATTGCGACGTGATGAAGCACAAGGCTAAGAAAAACGCGACAGAGGCCTTCGATCACGAAAGAGCGAGAACTCGGCAATTCGATACGACTGCTGCGACCCAAGAGCTGCGACTAAGCGACACACCGGAAAATCTGGAGCACCCGCAGCCCGAAATTTTCAAGGGTAACCTGAAAGGTTACCAGCTGAAAG
Source organism: Itoplectis maculator (assembly GCA_964034905.1). Classification (NCBI taxonomy): domain Eukaryota; kingdom Metazoa; phylum Arthropoda; class Insecta; order Hymenoptera; family Ichneumonidae; genus Itoplectis; species Itoplectis maculator. The sequence continues at coordinate 376,489 of OZ035870.1, forward strand.
GCATGAATTGGTTGGCCAATCTTTACGATCAGGGAATCAGCGGAATTCTCGCCGACGAAATGGGTCTCGGAAAGACGGTGCAATCCATCGCTTTCTTGTGTCACGTCGCTGAAAGATACTCGGTCTGGGGTCCCTTCCTAATCATATCGCCGGCCTCGACGCTCCACAATTGGCAGCAGGAAATGGCGCGTTTCGTGCCGACTTTTAAGGTCGTTCCTTACTGGGGAAATCCTCAGGAGCGAAAGATTCTCCGTCAATTCTGGGACACGAAGGATCTTCACACGAAGGAGGCGTCTTTTCACGTCGTTATCACGAGTTATCAACTCGTTATCACCGATTACAAGTACTTCAATAGGATAAAGTGGCAATACATGATTCTCGACGAGGCGCAGGCCATCAAAAGCACGAGCAGTATGAGATGGAAGCTGCTTTTGGGCTTCAGCTGCCGCAATCGACTGCTTCTCAGCGGAACGCCGATTCAGAACAGTATGGCTGAGTTGTGGGCGCTTCTTCACTTCATAATGCCGACGCTATTCGATTCTCACGACGAGTTCAACGAATGGTTCTCCAAGGACATCGAAAGTCACGCTGAGAACAAGACTGGAATCGACGAGAAGCACCTTTCGAGGCTGCACATGATTCTAAAGCCTTTCATGTTGCGAAGGATTAAAAAAGACGTCGAGAATGAATTGTCGGACAAGATTGAAGTGATGGTCTACTGTCCGCTTACGACGCGGCAGAAATTGCTGTACTCGGCGCTGAAGAAAAAAATCCGCATCGAGGATCTGCTGCACTATACAGTAGGCGGCGATACCGGTTCGAACGACAAGAATTTTACGTCGAATCTGATGAATCTAGTCATGCAATTCCGAAAAGTTTGCAATCATCCGGAATTGTTCGAGCGACGGGACGCGAGGTCGCCGCTTTTTTTGAGCACCGAGTCCTACGAAATGCCGGCGTTACTGTACACGGACGGTCTTCTGCATCTCGCGCTGCCGTCGAGAGATCATATTCTCTTCAACAAACTCTTCGTATTTGCTGCGGAGCACATTCATCGCACTTTGCACGGCGACGAAGCGAGGAACGGGTCCTTTGGGAATTTTTTTTCGTTTACGCGCTTCATTGATCTCTCGCCGATGGAATTGAACAGAATCTTCGTGGCTGGGATTCTGTACAGGTCAGCGAAATGTTCTTTATCTGTATTAATCGAATCGTTGGGTTTTTAATCGATTTTATTAATGATTAAACGATTAGAATCGATTTTATTAACGATTAAACAATTAAAATCGATTTGATTAACGATTAAACGATTAAAATCGATTAAATTGTGTTTTTATTTGCAGACTGTGCTGCGCGACCCTTTTGCAGAGGCGAATGAGGATAAAACGCTACTGGGAGGATTGGTGGGTCGAAGAGGGCAGCGATCCGCCGCCGAAGAATCTGATGCTCCTGTTTCCGGAGAAGCTGAAGTCGCTCTCAGCGCCTTCGACGAGAGATCTGATTTTTGGGAATCAGATAACGCGAGGCGAGGCTGTTTATACGCACGCGACGCACACGATTCACTCGATGCCTGAGACCGTCGCCCATCGGATTCTTCGGAGCAGCAAACATCCGTCTAATCAGTTGGTGAAATTTCCGCGGGTCGTTGCTTCCGCGAAAACCGAACTCGGCGACGAGCCGAAAGTGCCGCTTTTGCCGGAGCATCCGCATCATCCGCGGCCTCCGATCGCGCGTTATTGCCAGAGAACGACCATTCCGAGTTTCCTGTCCGACAACATACCCAAGGTTAGAGCGATACGTAAATCCTGTATTGAAAAGTTCGCGAGTAACCATTTTTGTTGATTTATTCAGCATCTGATTGGTCGTTGGGAAACCGGCAGCAGTTTGATGTTTAATATCGCGGAATTTGGCAGTTTGACAGAAAAAAAATCGTTTTTTGGGATTTTCTCCTCGAATTTTCGATTTTTCGGGCAAACACCTGTGGTTTTTGGAATCAGCGGGAAATTTCCCATCGGATAGGGTTTTAAAAATTCGTTAAATCGAAAATTTTTTTTTCGCCAAAAATCGCAAATTTAGAGAAGGGGTAAACCCTTCTAAAAATTTGCGATTTTTGAGGGTCAACTTAAAAAATCTGCAAAAAATCGAAAAATCGAGATATCGCGTTCCGCCTGGCGGCATTCTCCTCGTTGAAGAGTTTTCTTTCGAATGCAAAAAGAAAATCCGGATTATATTGATCCAAAGAAAAATTACACCGATTTTACTAAAGTGCCAAAATTGGGAAAAAGTGAAAAATCGTTTTTCGCATTTTTCTCCTCGAAATTTTTATTTTTCGGGCAAATACCGGTCATATTTGGAATCAGCGGAAAATTTCCCATCGGATAGGGTTTTAAAACTTCGTTAAATCGAAAAAATTTTTTTTCGCCCAAAAAACCGGCAAGGGGTACCCCTTCCAAAAAATTTCGATTCATGAGGGTCAACTTTAAAAATCTACAAAAAATTCAAAAATCGAGATATCGCATTCTGCCTCGCGGCATTCTCTTCCTTGAAGAGTTATCTTTCGAATGGAAAAAGAAAATCTAGATTCCATTCATCCAAATCAAAATTACGTCGATTCCAGTGAAGCGTTAAAATTCGACGAAAAGTGAAGAACATTTTTCGCATTTTTCTCCTCGAATTTTTTTTTTTTTCGGGCAAATACCGGTCATATTTGGAATCAGCGGAAAATTTCCCATCGGATAGGGTTTTAAAACTTCGTTAAATCGAAAATTTTTTTTTCGCCGAAAATCGCAAGGCAAAATAATACTCAAGCGGATGACACGATCCGGACTTTTACGATGAAATAGTGTTCTAAAACTATTTCTATCTTTTCCGTAGGTTCAAGCGAATCCGAGAAAGCTCTACGTGAGCAGCAGCGCCGCTTCCTGCGCGTGGAAGAGGCACGAGGAGTGCGGCGGACAATTCGGCCAAAAAGTTTTGTGGTACGGCTGCGAGAGAGCTTTGACTCTGGAGTCGGAAGAGCTGAAAAACGTGCCGATGTTCGAGCCCGATGAACCCGGCGGATTGTCGGCGTGCGCGCCGATAAACGGCTGGTCGAATATTATTGTACCTGGTGAGATACTTTTCCTCCAGAAAATTCCGAACCAATTAATTCTGTCGTTCCGCAATAATTAAAAAAAAAAATTAATTTACAGATAAACAGACGTTGGTAACCGATGCGGGAAAGCTTTCGGTGCTCGACAGTCTTCTCAAGAGGCTCAAGGAGCAGGGTCATCGGGTTCTAATCTACTCGCAGATGACGAAGATGATCGATCTACTTGAGGTATAAAATTCGAATTTTCAAATATTTCACTTGGACTGTAAACCAATAAATTTCGTTTAATATGCGTTATTAATTTTTTATTACCATTTACAGGAGTACATGTACCACAGAAAGCACACTTTCATGCGTCTGGACGGCTCGTCGAAGATTTCCGATCGCCGCGACATGGTTGCGGATTTCCAGAAGCGGTGAGCAAAAAATTCGACGCTTTCGCCGATTGTTCGCTCGAATTACAATCATTCTGCTCGCTGGTGTCCAGCCTTTATTGGCGAGCGATGAAGAATACAGCCGTTAACAACCGTAATTCGAATATCGAGGCTCCTCGGTTGCGGGTAACATTATCGCCTCGAATTTCTCGTCGAAGTGCACGAGAAGCGGCAGCGAAGCAGCGCGAACGCGGACACGTCGTTCGGTGGACTCAGCCGCGCATAACCGATGCGAGGAATTAATTGGCGAAATTTCGCCCAGACGTTCGCACGCAAATTGAACGCCTATGTTTCACACGTACGATGTCTGCGGCGGCGGCGCTTTTTTTTTTTCGACTGATACAACGGTCGAGTGTCAGCCGTCGCTGTACGATTCCCTCGATGTGTATCTGTTGAACGCATCGCGAATCCCAATTTTCGGCAATTCAATTCATACACGAATTTCAAAAGACGCACGCGAAGAGCGTTCAAGCGATGATATTAACCGCCGAATAATGGCGCCGAGGAATCTCGATGTTTCGCATTTTTTCACGTACTTTTTTCACACGTGACTCAAAGCTTTTCGAGTGAAACATCGATGCGGGGATTTCCCAAAAATCGCAGATCAATTGATCGCAGACAAATTAAATCAATTGTTGTCTCATTGTTGGTGATTATTCGTAGCAAAAATGTTACCGAACACATAACTCAAAGCTTTTCGAGTGAAACATCGACGGAGGTTTCCCAAAAATCGCAGATATCTTGAAATCAATTATTCTCTCATTGTTGATGATTATTCGTAGCAAAAATGTTACCGAATTCAAGAGGAAACAGTAGCTAACCGCGGTTACCCAAATATTAGAGGATAATTCGTAGTTTCCGCGGCGCGTTCGAGTTCTCGGTTCGCTGCTCGCACGCGAGGATCATCAACGAATATACATACCTATATATATATATACTATGTTTAAGGAACATAACGAAATTGCCGAATCTCAAGCGCGAACTGTTTCTCGTGGTCTCGGAGGCACCGTCGCTCCCGTCGTGTGTCTCGGGCCCCCCGGGTTAAAAGCCTCGCAAGTGCACGAAGCGCGCCACATACGAATTAATTTACATACAAATAATAGCGGCCCGAGAGATAGAGAAGGCGCAACGCGCGCGTTGATTCTCCGCCGCGGCTCTTGATCCAATCCATCCGGGCGTTAATGTTACAGGGCGGACATATTTGTCTTTCTGCTGAGCACCCGAGCCGGCGGCCTGGGAATCAACCTCACAGCCGCAGACACGGTTCGTACTCTTTTTTATTTTATTTTTTTCCACCATATTTTACTCTGTTAATGGTTGAGCTATTTTTTCGCACTGGTTCCAAATTTCTCAAAATAATATTTTTCCTTGACTATCCTAACGAAGGAAATTTTTAAAAAAAATTTCTTTGGTACATCTAAATAATTATTGAGGACCGAATTGCTTATGGTTTAGCTATTTTTTATTGGCACTTGTTCCAAATTTCTCAAAATAATATTTTTCCTTGACTATCCTAACGAAGGAAATTTTTTTAATTTAGAAAAAAGATGAATTGACTATTTTATAGACATGTTCTTTGGTACGTCTAACTAATTGGAGACCGAATTGCTTATCAGTAGGATAATGTGGAAGGGCAGTAATCGAACGAGATTTCACTTTGGTTCTGGTTTGCTTTTATATACTTCCCTCTGCAAAGACAGCAGTCGACAGTCACGGATTTCCTTCGTCCAATATCAAATCTCTTTTATCGATTCAACAAATCTGATTTATTCGGTGGCACATCGTACCCACTGCCCGAGAGGCCTTTCGTGACCGTACCGTTGGCTTTTATTTCCGTGTTTACTCTGTCTTCCGTTCTGTACTTACATTGCAAACGAGCGTAACCATCCACCTGAACGATAATGAGAGTTGAAAGAAATGTTTTTTTTTCTTCTGTTTCCTCGGCGTGCGCGCAGGTAATATTTTACGACAGCGATTGGAATCCAACGGTGGATCAACAGGCTATGGACCGGGCTCACAGATTAGGACAGACCAAGCAGGTCACCGTTTATCGATTGATCTGCAAGGGAACGATCGAGGAAAGGATTCTTCAGCGAGCTCGAGAAAAAAGCGAGGTCCGCATCCACTATTTTTTTCTCCGACTACAATGTATTACAATGTTGGACATTTATTCGTTACGCTTTTTCTTCACAAATTACAGATTCAACGAATGGTCATTAGCGGTGGAAACTTCAAGCCGGACACTCTGAAGCCTAAAGAAGTGGTTTCGCTGCTTCTGGACGATGAGGAGATCGAGGCTAAATGTGAGTCTCAACTCCAACGGAGTCGCCCTATTAAAAACTTTTGGTCATTGTTGATTCTTAAAAAATTACTCCAAAAAATTCTTTCACCCTTCCTTCTTAAGAACGTAGAGCCCAAAATTCTAAATGTGAGTCTCAACTCCAACGGAGTCGCCCTACTAAAAATTTGGTCATTGTTGACTCTCTAAAATTAAAAAAAATTACTCCAAAAAATTCTTTCACCCTTTCTTCTTGAGAACGTAGAGCCCAAAATTCGATATCTCCAGACCCAATCGGTTCCCGTTGCCGGTTTCGGTCTGCCCACCGAGAAAAGGTGGAGCCGAGGGCTTTATTAAATAATTATCGCGCGAAGGGCGAGGCCGGCAATCGGTGAATCGTCGAAGGGAAGGAAACCCGTAAGGGCCCCGCGGACGTTTCACGCATACCTTACGCAATTACATTACACTCGTTAGGTTATGCTAATGTCCTAATGACGAATAATAATAAATAACGAAGCAACGAAACGAGCGGTTGCGTGTGTACGTTCTTATGCTCGTGTATATATGTATACATGTATATTTTATATATATATAGAGACTGACCGTGTACGCGTCCGTGTCCGTATATTTCAGACAGTCAACGGAGCGAGGAGAGAAAGCAGCACGCTGAGGAGCCGCGGCCCGACCAGGCGCTGCATCACAAGGAGAGGGACCGGAAGAGGAAGCTAACCGCGCTTCCGGTCAAGGTAAGCTCGCGCCCTTACGAGCCCGCAATCCGCTCGCACACGACTTCGCCTCTTCGAACGTCTCCCGAGACTCTTTTTTTACGCGCCGCAACTTTCGTTCTCTATCGTCGAACGTTTTCACCTTCGCTCGCTCGAATCTTTTCTACGGATTTTTCTTAAAACGTACAATAAACTATAAAGCTTTGTCGTACGTTTTAAGAAAGTAAATTTAGAGAAAGTATGAACTGTAAATGACGGTAATTTTGATGGGAAGCGAAGTTTCGTTCGCCACTTCGAAGAGGTGAAGTTGGGGTGGCGTTTTTGAAGTCGCAGATGGTGGAAGTACGAAAAGAAATCGGTTCATTTTTTTTTTCACGTGTTGCAGGGCGACGCGAAGAGACCTTGCCTGGAGGACGCCGAAGGCGACAGACTCAATGAAACCCCGTCGCAGACTTCCGCGAGCGGCACCTCCGCCGCGACTACTATTGTACATAGCAATAAGCAAGTGACTTTCGCACCGTTGCCGAATGTGCAGCAGCAGCAGCAGCAGCAGCAACAGCAGCAGCAGCAGCCAATCGACAGCAACGACGATTATGGAGCCGGCGCCTCGAGTCCCGCGAAGTCGGAGGTTCGTTTTCCCGAATGTAATTCGTCCTCCGAATGTCGAGAAAGCAGTACAAAAAAATTCATGCGAAAATCGTAGCTAGTTTAATAATTCTCGTGGCCCTTTTTTCAGGACGAGACGAGCAATGAGGGTCTGGTCGTCGATGTGGACGGTCCGGTGACGGCCTCGACGTCCGAATCTCACAATCTGCCGCGTCCGAACAGCCAATTCGGCGAGCCGCCGAAGGTCGCTCGTCTCGGTCACCACTTTACGTTCGGAGTTGGCGGCGGAGTGCGAATGAGGCCGACGATTCGCGGCACGAGCAAACGCGGACGTCCACGCGGCTCGAGGAGAGGAGGTCCCGTCGGTGGCAAAGGTCGGGGAATCCTGATGAATCCTTCGGTGAAGACCGTCGCCGGTTCGCCGGGATCGCAGTCGCCTACTTCTTGTCCGTCGCCTGGATCATCGTCGTCGGGCGATCAAGTCGCGCAGCACGGTGAGTCAATTTTTTATCATGCATTTTTTTTCAGATATGCTCAAGTTTTTTCAGATGAATTAATATATTATTGAAAATATATTATTTTTGACTCACTTAACATTAGCATTTGTGGTATCTATTTATTGATTTATTGATTGATTGATTGATTGATGTATTTATTTATTTGTTGATTTTTTTATTGTAATTTTTTTATTTTGCATTCACAGGAAAAACCGTTTAACATGAAATAAGTCTTCACTGAGATTTGTACATCTCGAAGAATATTTTGTACAGACATTTTTGATCATCCGAATCTGGGTTCGTAAATGTTTCGTCGACAGGTTATTTCCGAAGTTCCTACGTTCAGATTTAGGCACATAAAGCGGCGCGTCCGTCAGCTGCGCCGACTGAGAGCGCGGGTACAGGTGCAGAGCGTGCAACGCTCTTCGGTGAAAAGGGGAGAGACGAGAATCAGGGAAACGGAAGATTCACTCAGCGCACGGGGGGATTATTGAATTCAGGTGTATCGGAGGGTGCGGGAATGATCGGAAATACGATCTAGAATCGGGAATAGGGTGATATTGAGAAGGAAAGAGGCTGAAATAAAAATAAAAAAAATTGTAAAACAGAATCTCCCATCTTCATCCGCATCCACTGCATCTATAAAAAAAACCTCTGCAACAGCGACTGATAAAAAAAAAGTAGAATCAATTAAAATCAAACTCCCGCATAAAAAATGATAAATGAACCATTAAAAAACTGACTCACCGACTCAACAGTGCAAAGCACTCGCCAACCTTCTCACATATCATTGTTTCACGAAATGCGCGAGCAAGAAAGCCATTTTTTTCTCTCCTCCTGATCCCGAGGGATTGGTTTCCGATCTCCCCGCTCGCCGAGTCTTTATACTTCTCTTTCCGTCCGCCGTTCCCCTCTTCGATATATCCTTTCGGCCTGTATGTATCTCTCTTCGAATTTGACTCGCGTCAGCTTACGCTTTTGCAGAGGGGCGACGACGAGCGCAGTCGACGCAACTTGCAGCGGGACTCGAGTGCGAAAGGAATTCCGGATTACGAAAGATTAGTGAGTCACTGAGCGAAGTGTAGCTCAAACGATGCAGCAGCGGCAGCGGCATCAGCATCAGTATCAGCGACGAGGGAAGAGAAGAAGGGAGCGTGAACGAGGATCCGACGTCTGTCGCGAAAGGGACCCCCGGGCAGGAGCAACTGTTCGCCGCACTTGTGCTCCCGCACATGTGCTTCTCGCGAGGGAATTTCCAAGTCGTCTCGTGCCTCGCGAGGGGGGCAACGGCAACAGCAGAAGCATCAGCAGCCGCAGCAGCAGCAGGAGAAAAAAAAATAAGAGCAGAGGAGCGTTCGCCGCAGTCGTACCCAGTGGGGTTGCCCCCCTCTCTCAGTCTGCCTCTCTCTATTCTTCGCTCTACTTCCCTTTCGCGGTAACCCCCCTCGAGCCCCATGAGAATCTCGCCAAGTGACGAACGGGGGGGTTCATGGGACACCGCAAACTTCGGGCGAAATTCGGGGGAGAGGGGTACAACAGTATCGCGAAAAGGAGATGGAGGCAGAGGGATTAGCGGCCTATCGATTTCGCATTGGAGTAGAGACTCTGCTCTTTCTCTCTCTCTCTTCGACGTCCGTGAAAATTCTCCGGGGAACCGCTTCGGTGCGGTTGCGATTCGTCGCGCGCAATTCGTCAACGTTCTCCCTTCTCGAGGGAACGCTTTGAGGATCTTTTCCGCTCTGTGAAATCGCCACCGCTGCTTTTGGGTCTTTTTTCCGCCGCGGTTTCGGATCAGTCTTCAGAGCTGCAGTAGCTTTCGATTAATCGAAAAGATGCAGCTTTGTCAAATTCATTATTTTTAATTGCTTCGCGAAAATTGGTCACACTGTAAATTCGATGCAGCTGTTAGTCTCGTTCCTAAAATTATGACACCGGCCACTTCGACGGACCCCAAATATTAAACGCGGCGTTGTTAAAAAGGAGCAGAGTCAATGGTCCTTTATTTTTGAAATATTTTGTAATTCTTTTTCCGAAATTCGCGAACCTGGCGCAGGTGGGAAAATTCGGCAATGGGGGTACAAAAAATCGCGAGGACTCGATTCGACGGGTGTCGGTCAACCGCGAGTGAATAATAATCTTTGTCGATTTTTTTTTCCTTTTTTTTCCTTTTTTTTCACGGCAACGGTATCGCGAGTAATCGCGATCATTGGGAATTGTCACCGGACCGGTTTCGAGGGGGGAAAGGGGTACGCGTAGCGTACGCACGATTACTCGATCGAGGGACTACTGAAAGAGAGAAAGAGAGAGCAAAGCGAGACGAGCTCGAAGCATATTCAAGGAGAAAGAGAGAAAGGAGAGAGCCGACGATGAGAGAAGGGTTATGGAGACGTATAAATTCGCGAGTGACTGTACCGCGAATTGGAGTGTAAAATTTTGCCTCGCGCGCGGCGTGTGTATAATATAACGTCTACCAGTGGGTAGAAAGGCCGTGGACTCTCGGGCTTGTCGTCGGGCGCGAGCGCGAGCGCATAATAGCAGGTGCGGAGCGAAGGAGGCAGCTGCGATCGATGCTCTTCTTAGGTTTTTGGAAGTTGTGCCGTGTACGCGCGGCGCCTTCTCTCACGGGACCTTCTTTAATTCTGACTGTCTCTCTCTCTTTCGCTCCCGCTTGTCTTGCCAAGGTGCGAGGGCCTTGTCGTCGTCGGTGGAAAAGAGACGAGGGGCCCACGTTTTCTCAGCTGTCAATCCATCTCCGAGGCTTCTACCTGTCCCCGGCGCTACAGCGATCTCGTCGGCGGGGCTTATCGCGATTAATAGTTTGCCTATCTTGCCCCGAGGGAATAAAAAAGGAAAATAAAATAAAAAGCAAGGTTTTTATTTTATTTTTAAGCGAATTGGAGAATTTCAGAGTTTGAGATGAGATAGAGGTGGAAATTAAAAGTAATGTGAATTATTTTTCCAGAGGCTACATTTTTTTTCAAGCTCCTTTAACTCTCAGATTCCTCAAAGGGCAAGAAAAATAAAATAAAAACCTTGGTATTTTATTTTTATTTTGTTTTATAAAAACGTTGGTTTTTATTTTATTTTTTTTGCTTTTTGGGGAATTTGAGAATTTGAGGAGTTTAAGATAGAGATGAAAATGAAAAGTAACGTTGCCAATTATTTTTTTCCAGAGGCCTACATTTTTTTTGCAAAAGGTTTTTAACAAACCTTGCAGGTCTATTAATGGTCTGACGTTTAGAAAAAAGGCGACGAAGAAAAGGCGACGTTTGGGAAATTATCGAGACAACGAAGTCTCACTCGTCGAAAATATTCCGCACGGCCGTTCAGGAAAGCCGCGGAGTCTCAGTCGCGGCTGTTCTTCGCGGGAGATTTGGCAGAACAGAAAGAAGATAGAGAGAGAAGGAGATGGAGAGAAGAGAGAAGCGAAGAGGGGAAGAGAAGCGAGGAGAAAAGCACGCGGCGAGGACAGATAGACACCGCCGGACTGTCGGCATTCCGCGGATCGTCGCGTTCCATTCCGTTTACCTCGTTCCTCGCGTATTCCTCCCCCCTTTTCCCTGAATCCCCCTGGGCTCACGTATCTCGACCTGGGAATCTCGCCCACGCGCTCCCCCTCGAACGAAACCCCCTTCCCCCCCTCAGGGGGAGAGATGTGACGCGCCACAGGTGCTCAACGATCGTGCAGTTCACCGTGCGAATAAATTTGCGAAAGTTGTAATTTTCCACACCGAATCGGTAACTTCAAAGTTCAGAATTTGTAATAATTCCGTCTCACCTATAATTAAGCAATTAATTCAAATTCTACATTTAGGTAATTATTGCAGAACAATTTCATCAATGATTTTTTTTTAAGTGTAAAAAAAAATTGTTATCTTTGACAATTTAGTCCAGAAAAATTATTCAATGCTTCAGAAATTTGCAGACAGATCTGTTCTTGATGAAAATTAAATCGAACGAACATTCACAATTAGTAATTAAGCAATTAATTCTACATTTAATGTGGGTAATTATTGCAGAACAATTTGATTAATAATAGTTTTTAAAAAGTGTTAAAAAAAATTGTTATCCTTGACAATTTACTCCAGAAAAATTATTGAATGCTTCGGAAATTTGCAGACAGATCTGTTCTTGATTAAAATTAAATCGAACGAATATTCACAGACTGCAGATTCGTTGGGCGCCGAATTCTCCGTCCAATCCTCTTCCCTCGCCGAGTTATTTCATCGTCGTCGGCGCTTTTTCCTTTGCGCCAAAACTATTCGAGTCTCGCGTGCCGATGGCGAACTAAAAGTTTTATAAACTACTTCGCGGTGAGTGATTCATGCGAGGATTTCGCCGAGGGTTCTGCGCCGGGGTCGAGCCGCAGTATCACTGAGAACACGAGACGAGAACCGATAGCGAGAGAGAAAGAGTGAGAGAGAGAGGAATCGGCTACCTCGAGAAATCCTGAAAATCGCACCTGCGGATCTCCGACCCTCCCGGGCGATTATTCGCGTACGGTGCGGGCGTCCTTCGCCCGAAGAGACCCAAGGAGACCGCCGCGGGAACACGATCCGCGGATGCCTCGCGACTTTAACGTCCTCCCTCCTCCCGAAAAACAAACAGAGAGTTTCTTCAACTTCAACGGCGGCGAATTAAATTCTCATTCAGTCGTAAAGTATCCGAGGGAACCATCCCAAAATCCAGTTGACCGCTGAGGCAATCGTCGCCACACAATTAATCACCATCGCAATACTCATCATAGCTACTAATTTTTTTATCGGTAAAATTCTTTAAAAAAAAATTCCTATAAATTTAAATTAACATTAAATTCCCGTAAAACGCAGACTGTAAATTGCGGACGAATTGTGGCAAACAGAAAACGTAACAATTCGAGTGTCACCGTTGGAGGAGAGCGGAAGCAAAAAAGGGCGAATAATCGAAACGGAGCCGCGAAAATAATGAGCCGATAAATCATCGCGTGCGCGAATTTCCGCGTGCCGCATGTCAGACCCGTCGATCCGGGAGAACGTAACGATCCGCGGCTGTGACGCCGGTTTCGCGACCGATCCGCGCCGTCTTTTTCGCCGCGGCCAACAGCAGCTGGAATAATTTTCTGGTAGTTTCACTCGGCCGTGAAAAATTTACGAGCCTCTCACCGAGCGCTTTTTTTTTTTTCGGTAGCCGAAAAACCGTCATGTTCGCTCGTGCTGCGCATCAACCGAAGCTCCTACCGCTCTCTTAGCTTTTGGGGCACTTGAAAAAAATGGAAATATCTTGTGTAACACGCGCGGAGAATTTTCTCTCTCTCATCTTTCTTGCCACGTGCTGCTTCTTTTCACTGAAGCATCGAAGACAAGTCTTTTTTTTTACCCGTCGCTCCGTCTTCCTCGCAACGTTCCATCGATCGCCTCGATCCGTTGCCTTCTGTGGAAATGTGACGAAGAACAGACACGTGTGTTACCCACACGAAAAAAAAAAAAAAAAAAAAAAATGTAGATGAAGGAGGAGAAGAGAAGGGAGTCCGAGTCTCGTCTTCCAGGGCTTCCGCCGGATCTGGAGTGCCCTCCTCGTCCCCCGCGTCGAGCATCGTCTACTTACAACGCCATCCCAGTGCAGATCACTTCGCTTCCCCTTTTTACGCCTGCGACGCTTGTAAATACATCTCTGGGGCTGTCCTCTCGTTAGCTGCGACGTTTGAGCGACTCAGACCGCCCGTGGGAAAGATTTTCGTCGCTTGCAGCCTGATTCAATTTTTCCTCAGGTTCTCAGTCATCCCTACAGTCAAAGTCCGGAAGGATTAAAAACGTTTTACCGATTTAAAATGATGAGGAGAAGCCTGGTTCAATTTTTCCTCAGGTCCCGAATTTTTCCTCAGTCATCCCGAAACTGCAGTTAAAGTCCAGAAGGATTAAAAACTTTCTACTAATTTACAATAATAAGAAGAAGCTGCAACGAATAAATTTGAGATGTGAAAAAAATCCCCAAAGCATGAATGAATTAATGACATATTGTATATCGTTGTTTCAGATTTTGAGTCGTTGTTTCTGATTTACAATGATGAGGAGAAGCTGCAACAAATAAATTTGAGATGTGAAAAAATCCCCAAAGCATGAATGAATTAATAACATGTTTTATATCGTTGTTTCAGGCCTCCACGGAGCATCCGGACCAGCGGACGGCGATGGCCCAAGTACAGTGGGACCGTTGGGCCCAATGGGAACGCTGGGACCGATACCAGGCCGCGGCGGACCGAGTTCGGTGCGACGAGGACCCGGTCGACCTCGACTGCGACCCGCCGGCCCCGGGAATCAGGGCTACCGGACTCCCGGAAGCCATCATCACGGCAAGCGAATTCATCGGCCGCTTCCGGTGCCTCTGCGCTCGCATCAATTGCCCGGCGCTCGCGAAAAATCCTCGGCGAAGGCTCCGAATCTTCCGCCTCCTTCGTCGCTCGGCGTCGCTTCGTCCTCATCGTCGACGGCTGCGTCGCAGGGCTTTCAAGGCGAACCCAGGCCTTTTGGATTTTATACGCAGCAGCAGCAACAGCAACAGCAACAGCCTCAGCAGCCTACGAGGGAAAATCCGAAAAATCCAAAGCCTCATTAGAGACCACAGAAATTCTGCGATCAAGTGTCAACGGCGCATAATTCGAGGTCCACGAATCGTGAATTATTAATTCGAGGGCCACGAATCGTGAATATTATTAATTCGAAGCGTCCTGTATTTTTTTTGCGACGCGAAGTTCTCGCATTTTTCGGACGTTTCGAGCGAGGAACGGAAGAAGGGAAGGACGGTGTTTCGTTAGTTTGTAATTAATTAGTTTCGACGCGACTCGAAGCCCACGGACAGTCGTTTCGCTGCCGACCGCGCGTTAAATATCGAAGAAGAGGAAGAAGAAGAATAAAAAAATAATACTAAGAAAACGCGCGGCTGTCAAGGACTTCTATATTTTTTATGAATAATTGCGAAGTGACATTGTGCCGACTCGAATTTGTAAAACGAGTACGGTTATTTATTAGTAATAAAGGAAGGCCACAATTCGCCGACGTTTCTAGCATTCTTTTTTAGGACCGTTTCCTAATACTTTGATTAATCATAGCAGATAAGTAAAACGTCAGCGCAGCACTTGTGTTGATTTTTCGAATTTTATTTCCCTTCTGAAATGACAATGAAGAATGGACCAATTTTTTTTATAGTAGAAATTCAATGCTCGCCCTTATTTGCACTGTCGACGGTTGCCATTCGTCGGGAAAATGTCGCTGAATCCTTCGCGAGCGCAGAAACAACATAGAATTTATTTTCAAAATCGGATTATCTGGGGAACGGTTATTCTACGCTTCTGTCAGTTGCGCCAGACGCGTTTTACGCTGCGCCCCCTCTTCGAGTTCCTGTTACCCTCGTCGGCTTTTTTTTTCGCTTCGCTTCGTCTCTGCGTTCTCGCCTAGCCGCGTCCTCTCAATCCTCGAGTCTTTTATCCCAATATTATCTTTCATAACACTGAGGCACTCTCGATAACCGTCCCGCGTTGTACTCGGCTCCTCTTTCTCGATCGTCCGCTCGAGTTATCGCAAGTGCGGAAGCTTCGGGCCAATTATTTCTACGACGGGCGACGTTGCCCAGGCCTTCAGCTTCGACCGGTAATAAGTAATAACAAATAATTTTGAGCTGGTGAAAAATATACGACGTTGGGGAGGATGCTCCAGTTTGATTCTTGTTCAGGAAGGACGGAGCTTTTCTTACTGATAAAACCAGTGCAAATTTTTTAAAACACTGGGACTAAAAATTACACCGTATTTATTGAATATTTTTCCTCGAATTTTTAATTTTTCGGGTGAAAATTGAATTGAAGCGAAAATAGTAAAATTAAATTTCTGACTGATGGATAAATTCATGAATTTCGAGCTAATAAAAAATAGTTCAGAAAATATGGAGCTTTTCTTACTAATAAAACCAGTGCCAATTTTTTAAAACACTGAGACTAAAAATTACACCGTATTAATTGAATATTTTTCCTCGAGATTTTATTTTTTGGGGCAAAAATTGAATTCAAGCGAAAATAGTAAAATTAATATTTTTAATTGACAGATAAATTCATGAATTTGAAGCAACTGTTATAGGCGGATTAGGGACGAGTTTGACGTCGTCCACAGGGCGAAATAGTCTCGATGTATCGATTAAACGATTCGAATCCAGGTAACAGGATCGTGACGGGAGCAATTTCGGGGGCACACACGGGTTGTGACCAACACGAGAGTGTGCAACGAAAAAGAAGTCGGAGTCGGGGCCCCCGGGATCGATGAAACCGGAGCGACGAGTTCATCAGCTGCGCCTCGACGGATCGCCGGAATTCCTCGGGACCTCGATTGGAAAATACTCTCAGGTTCCGAGTGCCAACAAAGTGCGACATAACGAACGCGCCGAACGAGAACGATCAAGTAACTTGCCTTCCACTCGACGCTTAAGTATCCGTAATAACAGTAATTTTCTTTATTAAAAAAAAAACTTTTTTCCTCGTCTTTCCAAATTTTTGCGATAATTTTCGACCGAAATTAGGGATCCAGTATTACACATTATGTCGAATGTTCATTAAAAGTTGGAGGCCCACTCATCGCCTTCCTTCAGCAATTTTTTTTTTTTTTTTTTTTTTTAATTTCAGCACTTTTGTTTCTCGCGAAAATTCGGTTTTTAATTCAGTCTACGAGCAATAATTGCACACTTAAGAATTAAAGCCACTCGTTATAATAAAATTATCCAATGCACGTAAAATAAACAGCTGCGTTACCGAAATTTTTTTAACGAAAAAATGAGTGTATCATAATAGCATAATGCAAAATTTTACAACTTTATTTTATTCGACATTTCTCCAAATTGGCTCTTAAATAAATTTCACAAAAATCATGTTTCACAGGTTCAGCTCCAAATCGAAGCGTCAAAAGCGCACAAAGAGACAACGAGGACGACGTCATCGCCGAGTGCATCGAGTGCATCGTACAAATAGGGTGCAAGGGGGTTGCAGGGTGCGTCCTGAGTCGATTCGAGGCAGCTGTCCCAAAGTGCATCGAAATCGTTGGAACTCGGTCGTCATCTGCGTGATTGGATCGTCGAGTTGAGCCTTGGAACAACGGTTTCGTTGTCAGCGTTTGTCGAAAAAAATCGTCGCGGACTACGAATGCATCGAGGGATGAAAAATGAAGATAGAAGACAATGAAAAAAAAAGAAGTAAAAAAAATAAGAAGAGAGTCGGATGACGATGATTTCACGCCGTTTCACGTGCCGAGGCGGAGCAGACTCGACGACCTCCCGTCGACCGACCCCGCAGGGCGTTCGACGATTGTTCTCCGCCAGTTGGTCACGCCACGACCCGCGCCTCCTTCATCGATAACCCCAGAGCACACCGGGCCTTTTCGACAGGGCTTATAACATCAGCAGCAGCAGCAGAAGCAGCAGCAGCAGCAGCAGAGAGACTATTAGAGTGGAGTTTATATATAGATATATTTAAGGGTCGATGGATCAACGAGACCAACGAGTTTATCGAACCGACGTGTTGTCTCCCGAACAACAGACGATAATGGACTCGTCTCGGGATTACACGGATAAATGAGAAACGAAAACGAGGCTGGGCGGGTGTAGCAGACGGCTGTTTCGATTATCTGAGTCAAAGGGAGACGACGACGTAGAGACGCAGCTTGTGGAGAATTGTAATTGGGGTGAAAACGTTTGGCCAATTGGGTTTGATCTATCCGTTGGGTATCGAATTATTTTAGAAACAAGGGGGAAGACTGTTAATCATTAAAATAATTTGTATGTAGGAGGAATCCCTCGATTTTTGGCGAAAAAAAAAAATTTTGAATTAACGAAGTTTTAAAACCCTATCCAATGGGAAATTTTCCGCTGATTCCAAATATGACCGGTTTTTGCCCGAAAAATAAAAAATTGGAGGAGAAAAACGGGAAAAACGATTTTTCACTTTTTCCCAATTTTGGCACTTTACTAAAATCGGTGTAATTTTCCTTTGGATCAATGTAATCGGGATTTTCTTTTTGCATTCGAAAGAAAACTCTTCAACGAAGATAATGCCGACAGGCGGAACGCGATATCTCGATTTTTCGATTTTTTGCAGATTTTTAAAGTTGACCCTCAAAAATCGCAAATTTTTAGAAGGGGTACCCCTTCTATAAATTTGCGATTTTTGGCGAAAAAAAAATTTTCGATTTAACGAAGTTTTAAAACCTTATCCGATGGGAAATTTTCCGCTGATTCCAAAAACGACAGGTTTTTGCCTGAAAAATCGAAAATTCGAGGAGAAAAACGCGAAAAACGATTTTTTTATAACTTTATCAGCTTTTGTCGAGGCAGAAAGCGAACGGGCTCGAAATGCATAACGAAGCGGGCGCTATAATATTATTTCTAGCAAATAAGTTATTTATACCGGTTCGAGGCCCACGGAAACCCGCATTCATTTAGCTAGCATTTTTTCCACTCGAAGCGAAGGTCGCCTTGTTTTCCAAGCGAACGAACTGACCTCTGAGCGTTTCACATTGGCGACCGTGAGGAAATTAATAAAAATTCGTCCTCGCGTTTTGGAGACTGATCGAGTGACTCTCGATGCGAGATGCAACGATGACGTCCACGCGCCGCTGCTGTAGCTGCTGGAAACGAGGTGGCCGGCTCGGGTCTCGCTCGAGGCAGCAGCAGAAGCAGCAACGGCAGCAGCAACGGCAGCAAGAGAGACGATGACGACGACTATCCGGCTTGGTGGAACGAGAGAGTCCTTGCCCCGATGCACCTGCTTTGGAGCTTCGTCGTCGTCGTCTGTACCATCGCCGAGGCACTGAACTGTGCATGCACCGGTGCCTGCGGTGCAATCAGCGATACGCGACACAGCCATTGGCCGCCCAAGAAGATTCCACTGAAAATCGCAACGCAATTTTAATCTCCCAGCATTAATTTAATTACCTCAATTATCAATTGTCTAGTTTCTAGATTTCAACTTTGGGCTGTGATGGATCTTAAATATCGTCTACGCCACAAAATCTGCGTTTTTTTTTATAAATAAAAAATAAGCAGTACTTTCCGAAAATTTGCATTATTTCATTGTTTCATTATTTATTATTATTTCATTATTTTATTTTATTACACCAAAATGAATAAGAAAAATCCCTGAATATTTTTGAGCGTGTATTAAAATCTTCTCAGCTATTGTTGCCAAAGCCAAAAGGCTAAACCACCTAAAAATAAAATAAAAAAGACCCTTGCCGGCCAATGACTGTCAAAAGTTGGCCGAGTGGCGCGTGCAAGGACCGCAGGAATTAGAGAGTGGAGGGGGGCCAACGGGGAACATCGCTGGGCGAGTGACGAGGAGAAGAAGAGGACGAAGACGAAGAAGAAGCTGAAGAAGAGCGGCACACTCGAGCGAACTGAATTACGGGAACGAGTTGACCACCTATACAGCTGCCTGGGCCGAAAGGCCGAAGCGAGTTGGACGAGCCGAACGAGCAGATCATCTCGAGGCGAAATCGCGCACCCGCGCTCCGAAGCTCAATTAGCGAGCGAGAAGAAGAAGAAGAAGAGGAGGAAGAAGGAGCATTGCCTCAGCCACCGAACACGAGTTCAATTTTGCAAAGAGGGGTACAAGGGGGAGGGGAGGGGAAAGGGGGGCGAACACACGAATGCTGAACGAAAAAAAATCTCATATTTCTGTCACTCCTCGTTATCGCGCTTCTAGCCATCTTCCCGTGTAATTGCGCAGGCGCAGCCGCGCGATCCGATTAATTCGACCGGCGCATTCGATGCTCAGTGATTAAGTGCCGAGAAATTATACGAGAAGCGACGGCGGCGGCACTTCCACTTCTTCGGCTCAGCCCTCGGGCCACGTATTATTGTGTATTGCCATTATCACGAGTCGTTAATATACCCCCTCCCCCCCCCCCCTTTGCCCAATCCTCGAGTGCTTCCCCTCCCCCCCACTTCAAGCTGCACTTCGTCATTCGGACACCTTCAAAGCGAGAATTGAGAGTCTTGTTTGCACCGATAATATTAATATTCCCAGGGCAAACAGAATATTGATATTATTGCTCCGAGTCGAATAATTAATTCTCGAATTTATGTGAAGGTTTTTTTTTTATTTTTTTATTTTTTTTTTATGTTAAGTTTAAAAAATAGGAGAGCAGTCGAAAATAAAATCATTTTTCTATTCAAATTTTATTCAATTAGAAAATGAATAGGAAATAAAATTTCCTAAAAAAATAAATAAAAAAAATAAATAAATAAATAAAAATATAATAAATAATAAATAAATAAATTTTTATTAGTATTTGTTCACGATTCTCGGATTCAGGGGGAAAAAAAATCGACGTGATCTCGAATCGAGAGAAAAATTGCTGCGAAATCGTCGTCGCAGCGAAAACGTGTATTTACATCGTTATAAATTTGCCGAAAAATAATTGACGCGGCGGTGCGCTGCCCTCGAGCTGGTTTTAAATTACTCGCTCGTGGCACGTGAGACGCGTGTGTGTTATACCCCCCCCCCTTCCCTCCCCCCTTCCCCACGACTCCTGCCCCCCTCGACTCCCCCTCAAGCGCACGCGTCACTCGCGGGCCGCGCGGCTCTCTCGATTCTCGATGCTTCGATCCGAAAAACCGCATCGATTCCGCGCGCAGCAAACGAGGAGGAGAAGGCGGCTGCGTTACCGATTCCCGCGAGTGGCGCGTGCGCGAACCGGCGCGTTGGGTGTCTCGTAATTCGGCTCAAGCGTCACACAACTCGTAACTTTCTGTTACGACCTTATAAGTTTTTTTTTTCGCTGCTTCGACGGTGATTGTTAAATTTGATTGTTATTTTCGATGATGAAAGAAAAGGCAGATGAATTATTAATTAATCTCCTATTCAAAATACGATTAATTTTTTAATTAATGTTTTGTGTATAAAATATAATATATATGATTTTTATTAAAACGTTATTATTCTTATTTTTATTATTGGAACATTATTATTATTATTATTATTATTATGAATTTATTTAAATGCGAAGTGTCACGATTTTTTTTTTTTTTTTTTTTTTTTTTTTTTTTTTTTTTTTTCATCGCGTGACGCAGCCGCGTAATTTAAAGAGACAAACGCGACGGATCCGCGGCGCGTGCCAAAAGCGCAGTCGTCAATATAAACCGATCGATCGGCTTCGCCTTTCTCCAATCGGCACTCGCGGATCGGTTCGCCTCGTTATCGATCGCCCGGGCTCCACAGTTGCCCAAACCAAAAAGTGCGCGTCAAGCTGCTGCTGCCGATCGATTTCTCGATCAATCGACGGAAATCGTCGCAACAATATATTTAAAAGTATAATACGCGAATTGCGAGATACGCGTCGCGCGTGAATTCGAGCGGCGCGAACGCCAATTTCTCGTTCTGCTGGAAAGTTTCGCGATCGGCGAGAGAGGCGGCAGCAGCTGCGCCGGCGCGCCGATCGCTCGCGAGCGATAAATACGAAATTTAATGTGGGCCGAGAGCGGAGTCTCCGTTATTGGACCCCGGACCTGGATCGGTCCTCGGGTGGTACAAATACACAGAGAGATCGGCGAGACTCGCCCACCGGGACGAAAAGGGCCGAGGAAAATTGACGATCGAAGGGTTCGGGACAAAAGTTACAATTAGTCGACAGAAGGTCCAATTGGCGCGCGCAGTTTATTAGGACGATGACTCGATTCGATTGGACCCTACCGATCGATCGATCGATCGATCGGTAACTATAAAGTAACTCATCAGTGCTGCGGACTCTCGTTGGAAATTCTTACACCATTTTTTTTTAGCTTTCGTTTAGCTTCGTAAATCATTTCTGATACGATAACGATTTTTTATCGTCTCAAAATAATTTTTATCTAATTAAATCAATGTGACATTTTGCTACATTTTTTGTTCCAATAAGTATTTTTTTTTACAAAGAAAAATTGGTAACGTGGGATGACTCAGTTAGGAGGAGGAGGGGGGAGGGGAGTAACGATTTTTTCGATCGTCTCAAATTAATTTTTATCTAATTAAATCAATGTGACATTTTGCTACATTTTTTGTTCCAATAAATCGATTTTTTTTTTTACAAAAAAAAACTGGTAACTTGGAATGACTCAGAGGACCGCTAGAGGAGAAGGGGGGAGGGGGGGATGAGGTGGAGCAGAGATAAAAAAGGGGCGAAGGGTCGAAACAAAAGCTGCAATTAGTATCCGACAGAAGGTCCAATATCGGCTCGACGAGGAGGTCATCGATAGGCCGGCCGATCGATCGTCGTCCCCCTCGACGTGTCTATCGTTGACTGGACATCGGTCAGCCCTTCTCGCGCGGTCAAAGGGCCGAGCCAATTATGTCAATCGTAGCCCAGGGAATTGGCCGGCTGTGCCGATGCTTCGCGTTGGTCGAACGAGACGCGTCACAAACGCTGCGCGTCGGTAGAACGAAATTCATTTCTATCGCGTTCGAATTATAGGGTCGCGCGCTCGAAGCGTGAAGCGAAGGAGGACGAAAGAAAGAAATGAGCCGAGAGCGAAGGCGAGAACCGAGCTGCGCGCGCGCGCGGCGGCTAAATAAAGCCTCTTGTTTCGGCGTGCGAACGGTAATACGTGGAAGAGAACGGTACGAAATTGTCGATGCGCGACGAGCGAAGCGGGGCTGGAGTAGCGAGGCTCTCCAGCCGCTGGAAAAGGAAGTCGGTGATGCGGCGAGAGTTCTCCCGGTCCTTTCGTCCACAGACTGCGTCGAACGTCACACTCGCTGCTCTTTTTTATGCTTAATGTATTTATGACGTACGACAGGATGCACGAAAAAAAAAAAAAATGTGGTAATTATTGGTACATTCGAACTTTTTTTCGTCTGGCGATTTTTCCAATGCTGAAAAATAATAATTACTGCACTGAATGTGGTAATTTTTGCCAGAATTTTTTTTTCAGCTGATTCGCAATTTTAAGAACAAAAAAAAATTCTAATTATTGGTACATTCGGAACAGTTGAATTTTTTTCCGTCTGGCGATTTTTCCAATGCTGAAAAAAATAATGACTGCACTAAATGTCGTAATTCTTGCCAAATCTTTTTTTTAGCTGATTTGCACTTTCAAGAAAAAAAATTCTGGTGATTATTGGTACATTGGACATTTTTTCCGTCTGACGATTTTTCCAATGTTGGAAATAATAATTACTGCACTGAATGTGGT
The DNA here is from genome assembly GCA_964034905.1 of Itoplectis maculator. NCBI lineage: Eukaryota > Metazoa > Arthropoda > Insecta > Hymenoptera > Ichneumonidae > Itoplectis > Itoplectis maculator. The sequence continues at coordinate 399,297 of OZ035870.1, forward strand.
AATTATTGCCAGAAATTTTCTTCAGCTAATTCGCACTTTCCACATAAAAAAATTGTCAGGTTGAAAATATAAATTAAAAAATATATATCAGCCAAAAGAATCAGATTAATTCCGAAGTTTCGAAAATCGTCTGTCCACAAATTGAACGGTTAAATACCTGCGTTTCGTTGGAGGGGGAGGAAGGGGGGAGGAAGGGCTTCCGAAGAACGTGGTTATCTTCATCAGACCACCTGGTACCGACCTCATCTTCGCGAATGGCCCGACATTTTTGTTCGTCTCCCCCATCGCGTTTCGTACTTTGCTTGGCTGAAGTACAAAGTAAACAGGTTTGGCGAAGTTCGCCGCGGCGCAGAAAACGAATTCGCGCAGCGGGAGCTCTGAGAGGTTTCACGGCCCGAGGGCCAATTATCGTCGTCGTCGTCGTCGACGACGACGACGCCTCTTTAAACTTCGATAAAACCGAAGCCGGAGGGATGAAAATTTATCGCGGATTCGTTCAGTGATTTCGGTAATTGGCCCAAGTGCCCCGTTTACTCCTCTTTGTCCGTCGTCGGTTAATATATTTTTTTTCCAACGTTTGTTGAACCTGACAAAAAAAAAAGAAAAAAAATTCAATGCCACGAAGAAGATGAAGTTGAAGTCATTGGACGCTTCACGTGTCGCTGCCGCTCGATTCGTGTCTTTGACTCGCGCGCGATCCGAGGATTTTTTTTTTCTGCACCTGCCGCTTCGTGAAACGACGTCGGACGGTCGGATGGTCCCGACGCGGCGCCCGCGGGAAGTCGGCGATCGCCAACGACCACTGCCGAGGCTCCTATCGCGATCCTCGTAACCCAGAATCTTTGACAGCGTCAACGCGCTTCGAAATTCCCCGACGACGATGCACTTCGCCTTGACTTTGGTCGGCAAACGAGACGAGCATTTCTTGAGGCCATTTTTCAGGGCCAAAATCATCCCTCGAAATACTTTCGGCGTGGAAACATTTTTACTGCAATTCTCAGATTTGTTGGAATTAAATGAGACAAAAAAATTGCGTCCCTCAAAGATGGGAGAATAAAATGTATTTTTAGCGAAATAAAAATAATAAGTAGTATTAATATAATGAGTTGGAATTTATTATAATTATTATTATTGATCAGATAAATTTGTCGATGGAATGAAAGAATTATAAAAAATATATAAAATAAAAATATAAAAAAATTATATATTCTTTCTTCGTCGAATTTCACAGCAGCTGAAGGCTGACGCGACAAAAGTAAAATTGACATCGACGTGTAACACGAGTGAATTCTAATTACATGCGAAAAGCGACGTCTCGCGCGAACTTCATTTTATTTATTGCCCCTTAACAGCTTTCACTGAGCATTCGAACAGGCGGCACGCGAGCCAAACGAGCGAAACCAGTCGGCGATACATACGGCTTTCTTTTTTTTTTTATACTCCTTGAAGTACATCGACAACTTCGCGAAGTCGTTAAACGATACACGAATCTTCGATATGCGTCGCACGTATACAATTTTCGGCAGGACTAACGCCGGTGACAGTGAAATGTGGCCAGCCAAATGCGAATAAGCGTCTCGTTTGGCAATTGAGACGAACCAAAAAGAAACGGAAGCCGCAGCATCGATTCGATGCAATGTAAATCGAGCAATTTGCACCTTTCGTCGACAAGACGGTTTACACATTGGCTACAATGATGATCAATTAGGCTTTCGGCTTCGTTTATCCGTATTAAATATTCACTCTTCGTGTATCGAATTTTTGTCGTCAATTAGTCTGCATCCATTTAATTCTCGTTAATGAATCGCAATTATTTCGTCTGAACAAAAAGAAAATGTACTACATTTTTGGTTTTCATTTTTTTTTAATCATTAAAACAATTCGTAAATAATAATAATAAAGTGAATAAATATTAAAAAAAATAATTTCCTACGTGTCCAATCGGATTGCGACCTGCAAAAAAAAATGTAGAAATGTGGAACATTTTTGGTTTTCATTTATAAAAATCATAAACAAAATTCGTAAATAATAATAATAATAAATTGTATAAATATTTTCAAAAATATAATTTCCTTCGTCTCCAATCGGATTGCGAACTGCTAAAAAAAATACAGAAAGACACTCGTTGAGTTCATAAGAGTACATAACGCGCACATGAGCGCGTAAATATATGTACACAGCGAGTCGTCGAGGAGAAATAAATAATTAGCACGTCCGCCATGTGCTCGCACGTGCCTAATGAATAAATAAATGAGAGCGAGCTTCAGGGGTCGGTAAACTCCTCTCATATGCACTCGGGCGATGCTATATATATTGCGTTAGCGACTGCGGTGGCCACCGGTCTCGCTGTACACGCAACACACTTGACTTGACGCTGGCGTAACACTTTTGCGAATGATCCACACAAATATTGACCTCTCGGAATTAATCGCCAGATTTATAACTATTTTTCACAAAACAAAAAATCATTTCATCATCTATCCATTAATATACATATTATTAGGGCCTAGACAATTATAATTAATTATTCTACACGATTTATTACATCTGTCAATAATATAAAAAATTAATAATATAGAAATTAAATATTACAAAGACAATTTTCTTTTATCTAAAATCCTTGGACCTAACCGAAAAAAAATCATTTCATCATCTATACATTCTAATATATATTATTACGTCCCAGATAATTATAACTAATTATTCTACATAACTTATTACATCTGTCAATAATATAAAAAATTAATAATATCAAAGAAACTAAAAATTCCAAAGACACATTTTTTTAAATCTAAAATCCTCAGACTTTCTGAAGCGTTCGTCGCGGCTGACAAAAACAAGTGTAACAACCTTCCATTACGCTCATTAATTACCACATTAAGCTAAACTCACATTAGCAGCGATACAATGTAAATTCTCTCGCGCTGATTCGTCTGGTGCGAAGCGCAACAGCTGAAGTGTCGGCTTTGCTACGTTTTTTTTTCTCTCTTCTCGGAACGCGCATATTTCTAGTGCAGTGTGCAAAGCTCGTTGGAAAAGGAAGCGAGGATTTTCTTCGTCTGTGCGTTTCTTAGTGGAATACTCTTATACATAGGATGCTCTGCGTCTCGTCTTGTCTTGTGCCGAGCGACGTCGTCGTCGTCGTCTTCGGCGGCGTCGGCGGCAGAGCACCGAGCGTGCTTCCTGCGTTGACCGGAAGTCGCGAGTCAGAGGCTCGGCCGTAGCGCTCGCTCGCTCGGCTCGAGGAGGGCACACGGAGCGGCGCTGGCCGTGCGCGGGACTGGTGGCAGCGAGAGCGTTACGCTTCCTTACGCGTATCTACCGTCTCGGTGGCAGTTTGCCTTTAACTCGGCGCAGTGGTCTTCTGCCTCGGCAGACGAAGGAACGTCGACGGTCCAGTCATTGGCCACGCACCGAAGCCAAAGGCGTTCAATCGTTGTCCGCACGAAACGAAACCGAAGGCAGTCGTTGGTCACTAAACGAAGCCGAGTCCGTTCAGTCATTGGCCACGAACCCATAGACATTCATCAACAGCGTTACACAGAGAAAAATTAGAAGTTGTGATTACCAATTTTGTAATCACTACTAATTTGGTCCGATCTACCAAAATATTAGTTGCAGTTACTAAAATATTGGTAGCTCTGACCAACGATTTATAATCACAACTATTAATTTTTTTTCAGTGTACCCTCGGCGCTGGTGATGATTTTTCTGAGTGGAGTGGCTCAAGTGCAGTCGAATCGCACTTCGCTCCACAGTCTGCAGCAGAAGCAGAAGCAGCGGCAGTGCCTCCCTCGGCCCGGACTAGACTCGAGCCACGCGAAGCGCAACGCGCGCCTCAAGGACAACAATTCACCGGCAGCAGCAGCAGCAGCAACGTCGTCGTTAACCAGAAGAGTAGCGCTCTCCCTACGACGAGTCCCGCGGTCGTGCATTAAATTCCCCGCGACTCCCGTATATCCGTTGACGAAATACTACCAAGGCGCTCGGCTTCATTCATTCAACGAGTCGCGACGCCGATTCAACGCTGGAGGAGTTCACCTTCGGCGTTCGATAAAAAAAAAAAAAGTCGATGTCCTTCGTCCGATGTGAAACTGTAAAAATTGCAGAATGGAAAAACTGTCTCAGGATGCGGAAAAAAATGAAGGATGATCCCACCGATGGGATCGATAGATCGATTGATCGATGGCGATAATAGAATGAGAATAATAAATGGAGCGGAGAACGAGAATAATAAATGGAGCAAAAAGTCGGTGACACATATCTGACATGTGTCATTGGTTCCGAGTGGCTTTTTCGGTGTCGACCGATGCGGCTTCCACGTTTACGTAAAAATCATCACAAGAGCTGTATCTCTGTGTCTCTGTTTTCTGTTGTACTCCGACAACAACAACCGGGGCGGGGGCCTTAAGGCTTTAAGGGATCGGCGCGGTGGCGACCTCGATCTAACCGCGCTGCCATCTGTCGCGCACTGGGCACCTGACCGGCCACGCGTCTCTCGTCTTCTCTCTAGCGAACTGTTGCGCCACGAGTCGCGGGAACGTCGAGTCTGTTTTCGCAATCCGTTAAACGTTTCTACTCCTCTTCTGTTCTGTGCCCTTATTATTATATATTTTTTCCTTCTTTCGGTTTCCGACCGAGACGCGATCCAAGTTGGACGAGAAAAAAAAATGGCCTTAAAAATGGGAAAATAAAATTTCGTATTTTTAGCGAAATAAATGAGTTGGAATTTGTTATAATTATTATTATTGCTCAGATAAATTTGAGGATGGAATGAGAGACGAGAACGTGAAATTCGTATGAGACGAAAAACGGCTGACGAGTTCCTCGATTTTTTTTTTTTTTTTTTTTTTTAATAGCTTTTGGGAGGTCGAACCTAAAATGTAATTTTTTTTTTACACTTCACATTTCGGTGATTTCGCGCTGTGAGCCTCTCACGACGCTCTCATCATTCCACTTCCATCGTCTCATTGTAGAATCGTCTTCAGAGACTCAAAAAAACTGCGACCGGGGAACCCTTTTCATTCCTCCCTCGACTCTTCTGTTATTCCCTCGAAGAGATAAACGCAGTGTTGTCGTCCCCTCCTCCTGCGATATTCTTCATTATAGACGCTTCAGGCCAATAAAAAAAAAAAAAAACGAGCCTGTTTTTTTTTGGTCCTCGCTTCGTGGCGAAGAAAAGACGCCAACGTCTGTCGAAGGGGGCGGAGGGAAGGAGGGGAGGGATCGCGAGTCGTAGAAAATTCGTTTGGAATTGGAGGGGGTGAGAAAGGAAAGGGTGCTGGCTAAGCGCTACGGCTACGAGGGTCGTACGACATATGCCAGACCGATCCGTACGATCTGAACCCTTTTTTGACGTTCTATCGCGATTGTTTGATGCTATTAGTCGACGAGGAAGAAGAGCAAAAGGTGGATCGGGGGCTGAAAGGTGGAAAGCCTGGGGAAAACACTGCGTTCGAATGGCTGACTGTTGTTATACTAATAGCACAACATATAACTGACTGGCCAATGTGGTTCGAGCGGTTGAGGGAATTTAAATGAATGATATTTATCGCCGGGCGCATCGAACGAGACTCGAGCAACAAATGCAACGCAGGTCAAACCGAGCGAAGCGAAGGGAGCTCTCTTCCTTTTTTTTTTTGAAGGCAGTTCTCTTCCTCTTTTTCACTATAATTCGTTTGAGTGTCTCTGTTTTATTTACTCGAGAGCCTAATTCACGTTCGACGTTTTCACTCTCATTAAACTCTCGGATCGCTGAACACGTTCGCTGCTCGTTCGCCAAAGAGAAAGAGTCCTCTGCTCCGAAAGTCGATTGCGACACTTTCGGAGCATCCGAATTCAGTGACAGAAGAAATAATTTTTTCGTGGGGTGGAAATAATCACATCTCACGAAAATGTGTCATTTTAATTACTCGAAAAAAAATGACGACAATTATTGTGACGAAGGCCTGAGAATTTTTTAATTTTTTAATCCATTTTCCTGGGTTACCGGTGGAGTTTTATATATATTCGACTCGCCACGTGGAAAACGTGAGACAGGAAGCTCCTACGGTTCGGAGACCTTACTGGCTTCCGAGCTACTTCGCCTTTTTATCATTTCTTTTTTAACCCACTCACGAAATACAGTAACCGAATGCAATACGTATACATAGGTATATACATATCTGTTGCACGTGAGTCTGTGTGTATAAAAATTCATATATTAAACGAGCGGCGTAAAGCGGCCAAGCGCGACGAACAGACGAAGCGACTTGGCTCGATGCTCGCGTTTGGGACCAGAGAATAAAAACCTTATATATAAAAGTCTTCGAAGCAAGAAAAAAAAATCCAGTAATTATTTTACTAATCAAAAAAATATTGTCTTTCAATATTATTATTGTTATTATTATTGTTATTATTATTTATGTAGGCATGAAAAAATTGATTGTTATATACAGTATTGGAATGAACCAAGGTGCCCCGGTCTCCCCCGCCGCAGCCCAATTTGACTGCGCGCGTCGTTCGCTCACTGACTCGTCGGTTCCCCTCGCGATGAGGGCGCGCGATACGCGCGCGAATTTCACGAGCGGGCTAATCGACACAATGTGCGCCCCGCAATCCAACGGGAACAGCTACGCTCCCGAAATTACGTCGGCGGACGCGGAACCGACGGGGTTATGTGAATTAATATGAATTTATAATTCGTAACGCGCGCACATTTCGCTTCGTTGACGGTCGACGCACTGGACGAGGACGAAGCGTCTGCCAAAAATGCGCTTCACGTAATAATTTTATTTAGATATTTTTTATTGTATAATTTGTATTAAGGTTCGGGGGGGGGGGGGGGGGAAGAAGGCATACGTTGGAATCACATTAAAAAAAATGTAATAGGGCTGGTCGAGACTTTTGAGGGTTTTGAGCACGCTTTATTTTTTTTACTATGTTTAATGTTGCACTGCAGCGGTGCTTGAGTCCCTCATGCAGCGATAATAATCTGATTCTTCGCCCGAAGACGCATCGCGACATTAGCGAACCGAGGAACAGACATTCGCCGTTGAAATCCTCGTTGGATTTCGGCGAATTCTTTTTTTTCGACGTCCGTTATTTTTCTGCGATCTTAATGACACGATAAGGCTCTCGCTGTCTAATAATCTCCTTCAGCTCACGAATATATAATATTCGCTTCGTTTCCTTCGTGCCAGTCGCAATTTTTTTACCTCAAAGAAAAAATCGTTCCTTTTTATTATTAAAAAAAAAAAGTTCCAGTATTCACTTTTTCTCGAAATCCATGTTACCCGAGATGCAAAAAAAATCATTAAAAAAAATCTTTTTTCCCATTAAAGACTCGTGGGAGACTCTAGTAAGGTGTAGCGAAGACTGAAGGTACAAAAGAAAAAAAAAAAAAAAAAAAAAAAAAATAGGGTGGAGGAAAATGAGAGAGAAGAAACGTGAAACGCGAAAATTCGAAGTCGCGTCTTCGCTTTTTCGCTTCTTTCCGCAGGAGACGAGCCTTCGGCGTCGTCTTCGTCGTTTCTCTCTTCAGCGCGCGCGCCGCGCGAGACGTTTGCCCGCGCGGTGGGGGAAGTGGCGCGTGGCAATAAGTATCGGATACCGCCAGATGTTACTGTAGCGGCGGTCGCCGCCGAAGAGCTCCGAGAGACGCGAGCGGCAGCTGTCCCTGAACCTTCTTTGCTTTTCCTCTCTCGCTCTCCTTCTCCTTCTTCCATCGACGCCTTTCGAGCGCAAGAGAGAAAAAATGGAAATAAAGAAAGAGAAGGTTTTTTTTCCCGCGTTTCCCTCGGAAAAAGCTACCTGCGCTCGAAGCGAATCATCGACGTGAAAAGCCTCGCATTGTCCGAGGAAAAAAAGAGCTCGCTCGGTGGGCCAGTCAGTTGGATGCACCTACACGATCCTCGCTCTGTGGATCTCTGTTGAGACCGTCGAAACCGCAAGAATCACGGGGACACTTTTCTTTGTCTACGATTTTATTCGTAGCTGCGATGCGAATAAAGAAAAAAAAAACGTGCACGTGGCGCGGTTGACAATTTTTCGATGTGGAGAAGCGTTGTTAAATCTTTGTCGCGAATAATTTGGATGCCTGAAGGATTCCTCTGCACTTCCGTTCACCTGCTCTGGTTTATTTGCCTTGAATTTATTTTTTAGAATTTTTTATTTTTGTGATAATTAAAGATTTATAAGATTTATTATTTTTATGTAACCGAATTATGTAAATGAATACGTTTTAAGAAGGAAAAGGCTGGAGGACTTCGGTCGATGGCAATGCGATTATTGCAAAAATATATTAGATATAGTTTGAAAAATCATGTACCGAAAAAAAAAAAATCATAATGTATTGTCAATAAAATCTTTTACGAATACTAAGATTTATAATGGGTGTACGATTAATTATATTTATAATGGAAGAGTCGCTGTCGCTGCAAAACGGAGACGACGACAACGACGACGAAGACTCTCAGTCAGTGGCAACGCTGGCACCGAATCCTGCGGTTTTCGACCGAGAAACCGCAGAATTGGGTGGTTACTGTGTCGCGCGCATCAGGCTTCACTCTTTGCTCACGTCGAAGCTCAAATTCGTCGTCCCGTACAGTCACAATATTTTATTATTTTTAAAAAGGGATTAAATTCATTGTCTCAACCCTTAAAAGTCGATATATTAAATTAAAAAATTTCGTGGCTTCCATTTAGCATTTTTTAAATTTATATCAGCCTAGTAAATATAAATAGTTAATTAATATTTCCACGTGGTTTGAGGTCAACCATTGCTTCATTTTATCGGTGACAAATTTGTAGTGATTTATGGTTGGCCATAACGAAGCGAATACAACGCAATAGGAACCATAAGTAACTATTTGGCTGACGTTAACTGCACTTCGGTTTACTCAGCGCAGTCGTAATGCATTATTAATGCGATACGCTACACAGATTTACGCAAGAAATTTTGCTCGCCGCCCGCCGCATTTCTATTCCCGATTTACCGACGTGCCAACTCCCCCTCATCGAAACAATCCGACGATATCCGTCGAGCCTCTATAAATACAAACGAAATCGAGGCGCTAGGATAAAATTACGCAAACCGCCGAAATCTTTTTCCACGGCCTAAAAATTCGCGTGGGCGGGAATTTTCTTTGCCCACCATTAGCCGCGTTATTTACGAGAAGCTTCGCGGGGGCAGATTTATGAAGACCGCTGCGGGTTTATTAGGATCAGCGAGAAAATCTCGTCGGCTGATTTAGCGACTCGATGCAACGGTCGACAATACAAATATTACGAAACCCAAACAGCTGAATTTTGAGTCAATCATTTTTATATTTTATTACAACATTTTCGTAATAAAAAAAAAATCTATTTTCAAAGCAATTTTTTTCAATTCTATTCCACATCAAAATGCAACGGTCGACAATACAAATATTACGAAACCCAAACAGCTGAATTTTTATATTTTATTACATTTTCGTAATAAAAAAAAAAAATCTATTTTCAAAGCAATTTTTTTCAATTCTATTCCACATCCCTCTTTCTATTCATTCTCATTATAGAAATAGAAAAAAAAACCTATGAAACGCCAACTTTAATGGAAAAAACGTGGCTGAGGCGCCAAGAAGCCGCTGATATAAGCGAGCGAGAAGAGAATGAAGTTGGCGAGTGGCGTCGCGGCGATAATATAGACTCGGGGCACTCTTTTTGCCTCTCGGTCGTCTCGCCACTTCCGAGGCATCAACACCAGAAGGCGAGGAAGCGGCCCGAGGCGACGGCGTCGACCTTCCCTATTGCCAAGTCAACACACAACAACAACCATTACACACCGACGGATGCGAGAAACTCGCTCAAAGAGGAACCGAAGAAGTGGCTCGTTTACAAACTCTGCGTTTGCTTCCCTCGCCGACTCCTTCGCCACATTTTCGCCACTTCCACCATTCGAGCCAACTCAGAAGCAGCAACCGAATAGTTCGCCCCGGGGGAGATAGAAATTATACTCCCTCGCGAACCTAATGGAGTGATTCTCCTGCTGCTGCTTTTGCTATCTCGTTCGTTGTCTTCGAGAATAGTTCGCATTCGCAGAGAAAGCTGATTTCAAGATAGATAGAGAGGTGGATAATGCAGCTCGTTACGTTACCTTCGCAGTATTAGACTCGAAGCCTTTTGCTCTCGCTGTGCACATATAATGAATTTTGTGCACGTATAATGAATCCCGACGTCTGTCGTTGCTTCTTTGGTTGAATACCCAAGATTACAAATTGGTGTAAATTACAATCAGTGTCTTTGTGCGAACGTAGATAGTAAACTATGTTTCCCTGCTGAGAATTTTTAACAAGGCGATTCAAAATGAACAGGAATAATAATTTGTTTACTGCAGTCATATTTTCCCTCTCACCCAAAATTAAGTTTCATGTCCAAAAGAGACGTAAAAAAATTCGTACGTTCGTCGAGCTTTGCGGAAGATACCAAATTTTCGTTGCTGACGAAGTGGGAAGCAAACCTATAGAGGGCAGTGGGGTAGGTCAGTGTCCAGTCAGTCAATCAAATGACCAGGAATAATTTTTTTACCGCAGTCATACTTTCTCTCTCACAAAAATCAAGTTTCATGTCCAAAAGAGATGTAAGAAAATTCGTACGTTCATCGAGCTTTGCGGAAGATACCAAATCTTCGTTGCTGACGAAGTGGGAAGCAAACCCATAGAGGGCAGTGGGGTAGGTCAGTCTCCAGTCAATTCTTGTGTATGTCTGTCGTTCGGTAATGAAAGTGCAGGTCGCAGCAGTGGGACTGTCGTGTCGAAAAAAGGTGGGTAAGGTCGAAAACCATTGGGTGCAGTGAATTTTGACAGCCAGACGATGAGGGAGGGGCGGGAGGGGGAGGGGAGGGGGAGCGGGAACAGTAGCAGCGGATCACAGCAATCGTTCCTTGCGTCTCGCCGTTTTCGTTAAAAACGTAGTGAATGGGGAGAGGGGAGGGTTAAGGATATTATTCGAGAAGGTAGAAGCCGCCGAGAATACGCGAGTAGCGATTCGCGCGTGTTCCGTGTGTGAGTTGAGCCGTGCGCTACTCGCGTTTCCACGTATCTCGCATTTCTCCCTGCGCGCCGCCTTGTTTACGTCTGCGCAGCAGCAGCAGCAGCAGCCAACGCATATTCGGTGCGGGAAGCCTGCAGCTGTCTCTCCGCGCTCGCCGCGCGCGTGGCAGGAATCGTCGCAACGTGCTCAGCGCCGCCACCGCCGCCGGAGTGCGGTGGTTTTATGCGCGCGCACGCCTGCGCGCGCGCGGGATTTTCCCGCCTCGGCGCACGCACGACGCGCACTCGGCAAGGTCGTCCCTCTCATCGTTCTTCAGGAATCCTCTCTTACAAAGTAAAGGACACAATGATTTTGAAGGGCCCTTGCCGTTTTTTTGGCGAAAAAAAAAATTTCGATTTAACGAAGTTTTAAAACCTTATCCGATAGGAAATTTCCCGCTGATTCCAAATATGACCGGTTTTTGCCCGAAAAATAAAAAATTCGAGGAGGAAAATGCGAAAAACGATTTTTCACTTTTTCCCAATTTTTGCACTTTACTAAAATCGGTGTAATTTTTCTTTGGATCAATGTAATCGGGATTTTCTTTTTGCGTTTGAAAGAAGACTCTTCAACGAAGAGAATGCCACCAGACGGAACGCGATATCTCGATTTTTCGATTTTTTGCAGATTTTTTAAGTTGACCCTCAAAAATCGCAAATTTTTAGAAGGGGTACCCCTTCTATAAATTTGCGATTTTTGGCGAAAAATTTTTTTTTTATTTAACGAAGTTTTAAAACCCTTTCCGATGGCAAATTTCCCGCTGATTCCAAAAACGACAGGTGTTTGCCCGAAAAATCGAAGATTCGAGGAGAAAAACGCGAAAAACGATTTTTTTTCCTGTCAAACTGCCAAATTTCGCGATATTAAGCATCAACCTACTGCCGGTTCCCCAACAACCAATCAGATGCTGAATAAATCGACCACAATGGTTGCTCACGAACGTTTAAATACCGAATTTAATAGAGAAATGTATTTCATATTTTTCTTCTCGAATATTCGGAAAATAATGAATTCGTAATTTATTCCGAATATGCAGAGAGTGCCAATTAATTCGTTTATTAATGACTTATACTGTATATTTATATATATTTTTTTTCTTTTCTTTTTTCAAGGCAACGTGTATGAATAATAAGTAGAGTGAAATAATTAATTCGTTCCGGCTGGCGAGATTTTTCGAGCCGAACGGGCGGCCCGTTCACCTGCGTCAAGTAGCGGAAATTCGCGCGAATTTTAAATCGCGCAGCAACGACGACGACGACGATGAAGCAAATACATCACAAGCGTCTAAGGAAGCTCTCTGCGACTGAGACGACGCGCGAGGAGACTCCAGAAGATCTCGAACGGGCCTTCCTTGCACCTGGCGCTTCGCTTTCGTGATCCTCTCTCGCGAACCTTGACGAAACCTTCTTCTTTCCTCGATGCACTCGTCTCCATCGCCTCTCCTTCGCATAAATAAAAAAAATACCCCAGACGAAAAAAATGTTTTTCAAGAACCAACTAAAAAAAAAAAAATCAATTGAAGAGTGACCTTGAGGACAATTCGCATCCACCTCGAATAAACATCTCATCCATCCAATCCACATCGATCCTGCATCTCTGTCGTCGTTGTTCACTCTCAGAGCTGCGGTTGCAGCCTGCGCTGCTATCTTCCCAAGAAAAATATAAGACACGCGCCCGCCGTCTTCGGAGTTTGCACAGTTGCAGCGAAATCTAAATATCGCTATCTCCGCGACTTTGCGGACGTTTATCGTGCCGGACGTCGGCCAATCTTAATCTCTTCTCCCTCTCTTATCACCAACGCTTGTTGTCCAAATTATTAAAAGAATATCAAAAATAAAATAAAGCAATAATACCAATATTGTGATTTTTTTCGGACGTTGGCCAATCTTGATCTCTTCTCCTCTTCTTATCTATAACGTGTGTCGTCCAAATTATGAAAAACACTTTTTTAATAAAATAAAATAATAATAATGTTGTGATTTTTTCGGATGTCGGACCATTTTAATCTCTTCTCCTTCTCTTATCTATAACGCGCGTGTCCAAATTATTTTTAAAAATTGAATAAAATAATAATAATAATGTTGTGATTTTTTTTTAAAGCCACAAAGCTTCAAAGAACGCAATCAACGTGCACCATACAAAAAAACCCCGACGTGCGTTTCCCTCAGTGAATGCGGCACCTTAATAATAATAACAATGATAATAATGACAATGATGCGTGACAATAAGAATCGAGGAAGACGGTCGAGGAAGCAGTGCAGGATGGGCCAGAAGGAAGTGGGCAAAGCGCGCGCACGATCGTCGCCAGTGGCGAGCGCCATACACAGAAAGGGAATATCCTTCCTGCCTATACCCTAGACCCCCTCCCCTTCCCGGCCCTAATATCCTCGCGGCTGAGTCTTCGCCTCGCGCTCGCTTCCCTCCTATCCTGTTGTCGTTCTCGCTTCCCGCCCGGCAAACAGCAGCTGCTCACAGATTTTTCGGGGCACGTGCTACACACCGCGCGCGCGCCGCGCGAGGAAGCGGCCGCCGTGCTCGGCGCTCGGTGGTTTCCCGCCCGGCCAGAAGAAATGGAAACCAAGAGTCGGTGGTTACGGAGCGACGGACGCGCCGCCCTTGTCGCCTCACTACACACGACTGGCTGAATATGCAAATTACGGAGAAACATATACATATTCGTAATACAAAAAAAAAAAAAAATTAAAAAATAAATTATTTCGAAACACGTGAAGATTTTTATTTTTTATTTTTCGCAATTCTTCGGAGTTTTAACAAATATTTTTGTTGCGCTTGGAATTCTTTTAAATAATTTTTACTCAGCATTTTTCGGCATTTTTTTAATCATTTTTATTCAGCAATTCTTCGACTTTTCGGAATTTTTTTTTTTTCGCGCTTGGAATTATTTTAAATAATTTTTACTCAGCATTTTTCGAAATCTTCTTAATAATTTTTATTCAGCAATTCTTCGAATTTTCGAAAAATTTTTTCTCCCGTGCCACGAAAAGCACAGACACATGTAAATCGCGTTCGGAAAGTCGAGCGACCGCGTAACTCAAGTCCCACTGCTCGAAAAAAAAATCCCGCGTACGCGCGTCTCGTCTTGTGTTTTTTTTTTCGCTCGGCTGCCTGTTGAACGGATTTCTCGACATGTGCAGCGCGCGTCGCCCCTCTCGGCTGCGATTCCCGGAGGGCGAGGCTCGCGGTCTATATAGGTGACGCACGACGGGCGACGACGACGACGTAGACGACGACCTAAGCACGTTGCGTGGATTCTCGGCTTACAGGAAGCGCGCGACTAGGGCGGCTCGTCGCTCGAGACGCATGTGCGGTAATTTACTGTGTAACTTCCGATAACTCTCGGCTCGCCCCGGGTGTCGCCGGGCGCGCAGCTGGACTGAGTTACTTACTTACGTGTCTCGCGAGCTGCGAGTCGACGGTCAGTGCAATGCAGCGGCGGAAGCAGCGAGTGGAATCAGAGACGTCGTCGTCCCCTTCGTCAGGATCGAAGGGAACAACTGTGGACCTGCAGCAAAAACCTGCAACACGCCTTCGAATATTTTACCTCGAATTTTAAAGTGCACTGCTCGATCTATATTTAAATTTCGATTATTATTAAATTTAAATATATTTCGTTCCGCTTCACTTTTGCCGTGATTTTTGCAGTCGGTCTTCTTCATTAATTCCGATGTCACGATATTATTATTATTTGCAATTAAAATACTGATAATAATTTAAAAGACTGTTCAATGAATATTAATTTTTTTTAATAAATTAAAATTTATATTTATTTTCCGCTTCACTTCGTCGCCGTGATTTTTGCAGTCGGTCTTCCTCGTTAATTCCGACATATGTCACAATATTATTATTATTATTATTTGCAATTAAAATACTGATAATAATTCAAAAGAATGTTTCAATGAATATTAATTTTTTACGTGCGGGCATAAAATAAATAAAGAATAAATGATTTGAAATAAAAATAATGACAATAATAATTGACAAAATGTTCGATGAATATTAATTTTTTTTACGCATGCAGGTTGAACGACACGATCACTCGGAGGTCGCTACGCTCGTCACGCAGGTTGTGCAGCTCTGCTTTTCGATTCATAAAACGAGGTGACTGCGTTTACGAGAATCGCGCTCGTAGCCTTCGAGCGACACGTCTCGTACGCGAATCCTTGGACGAGGCGGTGCTGCTGGGCCGGAAACCCGCGAGGACTGTGTAACTTCCGACTCGCCGCTGGGGGGGGGGGGGGGGGAGGGGGACACGTCGTGACCTTCGCTGTGCTCGGTTGCGGCGAAGGACGGCGCCGAACCCGCAGAATCATGGAAAACAGCGACGCGTATGCGACTCGAATTCGCGGCGAACGGATGGACGAGACTCAGCAGTGAAATCGCGTGCTTACGACTTTCCGTGCGTTACGAGGAGCAAACGCACCGTCGTAAGTATTATGCGCATCAAAGAGCGGGAATCGGGGCTGCAGTCGAGAGTTGCACACGCAATAAATCCGCTAGGGGAATATCCTGATTTTTTTTTTAATAAACATAAATGAAATAGAATTATGTAATATGTATATATTTTTTTTATAATAGTGTAAAATAAAAAACGATGAATTTATATTTAAAAAGTGAATTTAATAAGAAAAATTTTCCTTCATAATAATATAAAATTTGAAAAAAATGATAAATTTTGGGTGGGAATCAAAATAGTGAATGGCCAAAATCGCGAATGGCTAAAATAGCGAATTCCGTAATGATGACCATTCTAGATTCGGACGTTCGTTATTTTTTAATTCATTATTTTAGCCATTCGCGATTTTGGTCTTCACTATTTTGATCCCCACCCTAAATTTATATAAAAAATGAAAAATTCGTCCCTAGAAAAAAAAATGTTCTCTGGGACTACTTTTTAAGACGTCCAATTTTAGTGACTCATGTCAGTTTTACCTACTCCCAATATTTTCAGTCTCGCTGACCGCCGCTGCTGCTGTACCATCTGCCCAGGCGAAACTTCATTTCTCGCAAATGCCTGTAATTCATACGTTATTACACACATACGCCTGCTATATTACCTGCTGAATTCCGAACTTGCGTCGCGCCCGTTAAAATCTCGAGCTTCTCGCCCACGAAGTTGGCCAGCTGCCTGGCTGACCGCGTGGCCGACTCGTATGACTCTCGTATGCGGCATATGAGAGGCCAACAGTGTGTGTAACGTGCAGCCATACTTTGTGCCCTCTGCCGCCGACGACGATAGAGCTGTTTATCCACCGTCCGGCTGTTTTAACACAGTCCATGTCTGGTGCGATACGCAACGCTCGATCGACCTTCCTCTCTCTCACCTTCGCCTCGGCTCTCGTCTAAGAAGACGCCAGACGGGCCAGACACAGTAGCATCGTTCTTTACGACCTCCTCCTCCTCCATTTTATGGAAAAGACTTACAAACCGACGGATAAGATACGTACAAATGTTTCTTGTCTCACGTGGAAATATTTCTGGTTAATTTCTCGTGTTAAATAACCTTAAAATTTGTCTTGGCCACTCCGGTAATTTTTTTTTGTAAATTAATCTTCAAAAATGCATTAAAAAATTTTTTTTAAATAAATAAATCACAGACGGAGCGTTAAATCACTCAGGTACATTTTTTTGTAAATGAATCTTCAAAAATGTATTTAAAAAATTTCAAAAAAATAAATAAATCACAGACGGAGCAAACTGGGAACTGTCCAGGCCCTGACTGGGCTCCCTTGACCCCGGACAATTCCTGACCAGTGTAGGATGTATAATTCTACAAATTTACATCGCTTTCGACGAGTCGTGCGGATAGTCTCCGCGATAAATTTTCCCTGCTCGGTCAGCCGATGCCGATTTTCTATGATGTTTTCTATAATAAAGACACGTCGTATATACGCAATGAGTGACACACATCGATGCACCCGTCGATGTTATTGACCGTGAATCGGCGATTTTTCGTCGAGAAAAGTTCGGTGACTGACCAGCGCACTTTTATTCTCCTTCGGTTCCTTCTGCTTCATTTTGCCGACAATGCGTAAGTGAGAAATAAATCGTTCGGGAATGAGAAACGAGTGGACGGTTCATCTGGTCCGAAGTCGTCTTTCGAGTCGTCTGTTGTGTCCCGGTTTTGGCCCTGTTACCGGCGGTGCGGACTCCCGGCGAGCGTTATTGTCCCCCTCGCAGATATATTTCCGACTGTGCGGCGACCGCGTGAAACCGGAACCGAATCGCAACGACGGGGTCCGAGGTTGACGCACACTGCGACGACTTGGACAGCGTCCGTCCAACGCAACGTTGAAACGTTTCAATTCGACGTGGCCATTGTGTCACTCGAGTCTCTCGAGTGCAAAGGTGTCGTCGAGTGGCGACGACGGTGACGACGATGGTTTTCGATGGCTGTTGGTTGGGTAGCTGACGACGATGGTGAACCAGTGTCAGGGTCAGGAGGACCCCGGAGAGTCACACAGGATACGCAACGCCAAAAAGATTCCAAGAGAAATACATTTTAAAAATAAAAAAACATTAATTAGTCACCGGACAGGATTTTTGTCTGGGAATAAAAATACGATTTATCCGCTATTTTCATTGGAATTTATTTCCAATCATTTTTTTTTAATAATAATAATAATAAGTATTAATAATAATAATAATAATAATTTCCAATCATTTTTTTTTATTGGAATACTTTAATAATGATAATTATAGCAAGAACATTTATTATAAAAAAATTTTGTATTATTAAAAAGATTTTTTTAACGAATTTTAATACTTTTATTTTTCGTAATTGAAACGATTTTTTGTACTGGCGAATTTAAGTGACAGGTGTCAAATGAGGCGAATCGCAGCAGTAAAATTGCATATAAGTTTGGTTATTGAATCGAACGACAATTAATGAGGGTCGCCGAAGAGTCGCGACGATTAACACAGCGGCGTCGATGTAAATCGAAGCTGGCGTCCGGTTCGCGACTGGCGCCTGGTTATGTTTTAATGTGTGTATGCATATGTATAGGCTGCACCTATATCCTATATTGCGGCGGTGCATAAATAAAGGCGCATGTATATAGGTGTATGAGACCGGGGAGGCCGCTCGGGTGACTCGATCGATTCGTCAATGAATCGAGCGCCCATTGAACGCGCAAACATCCTCAGGACGTCCTCGAACATTAAAAACAGCGACTACCTTTTTTTTTCTTTCGCTCGACCCGCGTTTACGACCCTCAACATTATTTTTTAATTTTTCTCCAACACACAAATCAGCAAAATAATTCCTCAGCATTAACTTCTCCTTTCCTCCTAAAATTTTTATTCAAAGCTTCTCGAATTTCCTGAAAAAATCGAAAAAAAAATATCCTTTCTGACAAAAAAATCTGAAAAAAATGCAAAGGAAGTGGCAGCAAAAACAGAGCTGTGGAATCAGTAGTCAGCATTTATTTTTATGCCGAGCGACGAAATCGAGAGCCTTCTGCCGCTTTGAATTGATAGACAAGACGAAGGAAACCCCGGATCACGATTTTTTTTCTCCTTCTTCTTCTTTTTCTCTTTTCTTCTCAGGAAACTCGCGGATCGTCGGAGCAAAAGGTAGAAGCGTGAATACTTGAAT
Organism: Itoplectis maculator; assembly: GCA_964034905.1. Taxonomy (NCBI): domain Eukaryota; kingdom Metazoa; phylum Arthropoda; class Insecta; order Hymenoptera; family Ichneumonidae; genus Itoplectis; species Itoplectis maculator. The sequence continues at coordinate 417,961 of OZ035870.1, forward strand.
AGAGGGAAAAGCGATATCCTCGGCATGTGCTCGGGGCTTAAGGATCTCCGGCCTCGGGGATAGGCTGAGGTCCCCTGGAGGATCTGGTTCACTGTACCGACAGTCAGACAGCAGGCTGACGCGGCCTCTGTGCTTCTTCTACGTCGCTGCCGTGCTTAGAACGCATAGAGACGACGCTGCTGGTGCGGCTATTGCGACGAGAATTTTTTTTTTTTTTCCTTCACATTTAAGTCGTCGTGCAGAGGAGTCGGGCACGTGCCGCGTTTTGCTTCACAAAGGCGACGCAGGAAAAACCGAAGGAGCCGTGGAAGAGGGGGAGGGGGAAGAGCCTTCGGATGCTGCGCGTTCTTTCTTTCTGGAGACGCCGCTCGGCCATCTGTTGCTTCCTCCGAGATTTTCATTTTGGGAACGCGGGTCTTGCGCCTCTTCAGGTCGCGCGCGACGTAAAGTATATCGCGTATAGTACCTTGAAGCGACATAGACGGAAGGAGACGTCGTCGTAGCGACGGAAGTTCCGGCCTCTTTCCTCTCGGATCGGATCCTATACAGGTTAAGTGGGCTTTGAAAATCTTTGCAGCGGCTCCGGTGTCGCTAAGCAAGGAAATCGGCGGGGAAATAATTTTTGTATATTTATTTCGATTCAGTTATTATTTTGGATAAATAACATTTATCTTGGATCTTTGGAACGTTGACGAATAAAATTTAAAAAATGAATAAAATGAATAGTGAAGGAAATCAGCGGGGAAATAATTTTGGATGAATATTTTTTCGCTTCAGTTATAATTTTGGATAAATAAAATGTATCTTGGATCTTTGGAATGTTGAAAAAATAAAAAATAAATAAAATAAAATAAAATGAAATGAAATAAAATGAATTAAAATGAATTAAAATAAAATACAGTATTGCGTCTAAAAATACCTAAAAAAAAGGAAAACCAATGAGAGACCCCGAAATATTTTGGGCGATTCGTCCCTTTTTTTCCATCTCCTTCGTTTCCCTTGTTCGCGTCTCGTTCGCTTGTTTCTTGACGTCGTCCACGCGCCGCGTGTTCCCCAGCAAGGCAAAGACCTCTCTCTCTCTCCCTCTCACAATTTTTTTTCTCTCTCTCTCGCTCCTTGTCTCTCGGCTCCAATGGGAAGCGCCGACATCCCGTCGAAGGCTCCGCTCCCGCGGAGCTCGCGCGCGTGTTGCTCGCGCCGCGCACGAAACTCGTATATATATTCGTACGCGCGAGCGGTGGCAGGTGGTCGTTTGTTCTCCGTCAGCGCGCGGTTTTGGCTTTTCACTTCCCCCCTCCCCCTCCCCTCTCCCCCTTCGGCCACGTCTTCCGTCCGTCTTTCCTTTTCTTCCTTTCACGAATCAATCTGTCGCCGCTTCTACTTTTCTGGATCGTTCCAAAAGTCCTGATGACGCCGAAGCTTTATTTTATTTTTTCATTTTTTTTTTTTCGACTGCCCAGGATTTATTATGGCGGAGCGGAATCTTGCGGTTTGTTTTCGTCGTAAAGCCCCGGCGTTGTATATTTTCCGTCAGGTGCTGCGCTCACCGCAAAATTCTCTTTGTTTTGACTGCGTCGGAAATAAATAAAGTCGAAGTTTCATAATTATGCAAAAATTGCAAAGTTGCTTTTTATTTTGGTCACAAATATTTTTCTTCGATTATTTTTTGTTTCTTTTTTTTTACTACGTCGGAAATAAATAAAGTCAAAAATTATTTCATAATTATGAAAAATAGCAAAATTGCTTTTTATTTTGGTCACAAATATTTTTCTTCGATTATTTTTTGTCTTTCTTTTCTTTGACTGCGTCGTAAATAAATATTAAAAATTATTTCATAATTATGAAAAATAGCAAAATTGCTTTTTATTTTTACAAATATTTTTCTTCGAGTTCAATTTTTTCTATGTTTCCCTATTTTGGGTGCATCAGAAATAAAGTATCTAAAATAATTCCCCAATTATGCAAAATTACAGAATTTGAATTACTTTTACCTTCAGTAATATTTTTCCCCCCGTTCCAATTTTTTTTCTTATTTTTATAATTGGACCTAATGAGGTGTAAAAAAACCTGGACAGAGTCGTCGAGCGCGTAAAACGCGAGAAGCAATCGAGCGAGGGTGCGCTCGGCGCGGCAGGTGCCAAATTGCGCGACGCCGAAAATTGCCGACGTGCCAGGCGAGAGCGACGCGCTTTTGGCTGCGTTGCGTCGAGGAATTCGTCTCGGGTTTTAGTCGGGGACGAATAACTCGCGTTTATCTCGTCTGCGGAGGTGGAGAACAGGTAAGAGACGCGTCGTGCGCGTCTCTTACCTGCCGCTTGGGATATTATAGCTCAGAGCGAACCTAATACGAGTCGAGCGAGCTGAGGACCAATGAAGCAGCAGCAGAAGCAGCAGCAAAGCGGCATGAAATGCATCTCGCCTGCTGTCGATGCTTCGATAGTCGATCGCTCTTTCGTTGGGCACGCGACTCGCGTCGTCCGAGCGATTTTCGTCTCTGGTTTCTCGGCGTCTTTGGCTGCGTTAATATATTATAATATATTATGCGGGGAGCTGCTGCTTTAGGCCAACGAAGCAACAGCAGCGGCAGATCGCCTTCGACAACCTGTTATGCGCTCATTTGCAAAGCCCGAGAGGCGCAACAATAACAATGATGGAGACTGGAGCGATGATCCCAAGTGCAGCGAGACGAGACAACGTCGTGTCGTCATCCTGCTGTCTCCGCCGATTGTCGGACGCGAGAGGTATGAATTGGCAATTTGAGAGCCTTGCACAGGTGAAATAACACCACAGGTGAAAATAAGAGTCGCGGATGAATTGTAAATATAAATGTTCACGCGATGTTCGACTGTCTTTTCGTTTGTGACAGGCAAAAAAAAATTAATAAAAAAAATTATAATGTAGGAAAAAAAAATCATTTTTCACATTTACATTTTTATGAATTAGCGTCTGTCTTTTTGACTGACGACTGTTTATTCGTTTGTGACTGTAGGGAAAAAAAATTATTTGAAAAAAATAAATTCTGTAGGAAAAAAGAATTAATTATAAATTTCACGAAATCATTTAATCAGGCATCGGCGGACTCCAGAAGTGCGGACAAGTGGACGAATTCGCGTCGACAGAGAAAGAGAGAGGAGAGAGAGGGGAAAGCGACGTGGAACACGCGGCAAGTGAGACTGGTGAGAGGGATCCAACCCGCCGCGATCGCCGAGCGGCGAGAGAAGTTTCACTCCGCGCGTCGTCGTCGTCGTCGATAATTCGTTCAACGAACCGAGAGCGAAAAGTTTTTCGCTCCCGCTCGACGCACACACGTCATAACATCCGAACGTCTCCCAACGAAACTTTCCGAAAACGTGGACATTAAAATTCCCCATCGACGTCACCCAATAAAAAAAAAAAAAAAACCACCAATAAATCCGCCTCCCCAAAAATTTTCATTCCAAAAATCCTCAAACAAAACCTCCAAAAATATCTCAAGAAAATTCTACAAAGCCCAGAACTTTCGATTTACCCCCTTCGCCCTCCTCCCATCAACCTTACCTAATATAAAATTTAAAAAAAAAAAAAACAAAAAAACAAAAAACACGTAGAAAACACCAATAAATCCTCCTCCCCAAAAATTTTCATTCCAAAAATCCTCCAACAAAACCTCCAAAAATATCTCAAGAAAATTCTACAAAGGCCAGAACTTTCGATTTACCCTCTCCCCTCATTCAACCCCCATATTTTTTTTTCATGGCCCGTGCCAAATGAAAAATATCGGACACCCGTGAAAAAGAAGAGGGGAGGGGAAGAACCAACAGGGGGGAGAGAGGGAGAGGGGGGAGGGGGGGGGGCGGCAGAGTTCGAGTCTAAGAAGCTGAAGAAGAAGCTGAAGAAGGACAGAGGAAGGTCGAGAAGGGGCAGATGGTCCGGCAGGCAACTCTCGCGCCGGTGGCGGCGACGGCGACGGCGTCGGCGCAGCCAAGTGGCAGCGGGCACGCGCCAACCCAGTACGCACGGAGCTCGAGCGAAACATCTGCCGTCGTCGTCGACGTCGCTTCCCATAGTCCCGGTCGGCTTTGGTACCGACGCCTACGACGCTCTGTGTGTGTCTCGAGTTCAGCTATAGTAGAGTTGGTGTATAGTATACATAGATATATATTCGGTGTGAGTTGATGTATAGTATACATATATATATATATACGGCACCGAAGTGTTGGTGTAGGACAAGAGGCAACCACCGACTCTCCAGGTCGCTTCGTATCTTTTTCATCCCTCACGTCCCTCGGCCCTGTTGTATATTTCCGTATGGTCGGTCGACCCTCGCGAGCGAAAAGGAAAATGGGAAAAAGGAAAAAGAAAAAAAAAACGTCTTTGGGACCCATGTGGCTGTTCGGCTGTTGGTCCAGGCTGTCCCACTCTCGGCAACCACCGGTTGTCGGGATTCCTATCCTCTTCCACATCCTTCTTATGTATACTCTGCAGCTTTTCTTATTCTTCGGGAAAAATATGCCAAGGCGCACGCGCGCAGATCTTCTGGGACTGAGGCTCGAACATCTGACGCGTGCGCGAAGCTGTGGACCGGAATTCTTACAGATGTCGCGTGCCCAGGGTTTGCTGTCTCTCTCTCGGAGAGGGAGAGGGAAATTTGGGGTCTGAGAACGAAGACGATAAATTTTGTTATTTTTTTTTTGGGCGGTGACCAGATTTTATTTTTTTTAATGGCATCCAGATTATTGGGGCGTCAATGTATTTTTTATTCTGACGTTAGCGATGTGGATATGGAAATGAAATACGAATTCGAGAAAAAAAAGGAACGGAGAACATATCGAGAAGGGCTGCCATTGTTTTTTTTTGTCTTGAGAGGTCTTCTTCCCTGGAAGCGATGTCGTATATGAAACACGATTCCAAAACGAGGAGAGAGAGAAATTCAGCAGAGGAAATAGTAATATGCGAGTGCATCGAGTGAACGAGCTTCGCGAAGCAAGAATATGCACTTCGTTCTATATATAAATATAACATAACCAGCGGAGGACATGGGGAAGACCTTCGCCGTCATCCTCATACGGATTCGCCCCTCGCGACGTCCGTGATTCGAGAGATTCTTCCTCCCCTCTTAATCGCACTATATAGCTTCAACCCTTCTCCCCCTAAACGCTAGTTATTAATTATATCTGTAAAAAAAATCCAGGTTCGATTCATTAAAAAAAAGTAACCTCGAAAAAATATATAAATAAGTGTAAATATTCCGTTCGCTCTCAACTACGAAAAAATTGCTAAAAAAAATTGAGCCGGGTCTGCGCATGCGCCGCGAGGTGTCGGAGATTTTATAGGCGGAAGAGGAAGTAAAACGCGAGCGGGGGCGTCAAAAGCCGGCGAACATGTGTGCGGCGCGCGAGCGAGAAACATCTGTGTCGAGGAAAATTCGGTGGTTGGGACTGCGAGGGTGGTTTTTTTCGACCACCGGTTCGAGGGGATGAAACCGATCGGCGTCTCCGTCTTCCTGCGTAAGAGGAGACGCAGTGGTTGCGACAGGCTGCACCAAATGTGGACCATCCTGTGGTATAATAATAATAATAACGATAATAATAACGAACGTATCTGCATCCTCGAATGGAGAATGGATGGCACAATGACACAATGACGTGACGTTCGCTGAGATTCGGGTCGCTGCCGGATTTGGCGGGACAAGTCGGATCGACCGGATCGACCGATGTGCGATTTGCGTGGAGAGCGAATCGACAATAAAGACGAGAGAACGATGACGAGGATGGGATGAAGTGGCCACGACGACATCTGGGAAAAATTTGCGTCACTGTAAAAGCGAGGGTAGAGGCTCACAGATCGCAGGATGGTGAAAAACACCGGAAGCTCTTTTTTTTCTCGATGTCCGGGGAATTGAATTCGTGGGCTTTGAGCGGGCACAGCATTTTTTTCGTGGACCAAAGAATTTTTTTTTAACTTGTTTGTTGAAAATATAAACCGATTTAAATCTGGTCTCTATCTGAGATTTTCGACCAATGACAGGTCAATTATTTTCCACAAATTTTTTAGAAGCGGATTGAATTAAAAAAATGTTTCCTGAATATGATTAATATTTTCTACGTCTCGTTTAACCCTTTTTCCTAGGTCACTGGGTCTCAATTCGCAGGTGCGATGCATTCCTCGCTCCCCAAATATGAGAAAAATAATTCGGCGAAAGGATTGCCCAGATCCACACTTTTCGACATTCCCACAAATAGGGTGGAATATATATGCAAGGTCGAAAAATGGCCACAAGTCGTCGCAGGTGTCAATGACACCGAACTAGACAGGAAAATCTAACGGGAAATATCTGCACGTCTCGTCCCTGGGAATATTCACCCCTGAAAGGGTTAGCGAAAGGGTTCAGCCTGTCAGGTTAATCTTTCACTCGGCTACATCGGTGCGTCTGCAGGGGAAAATAATGTACAGCGAGACTGTTCGGTGCATGCGGAAAGGCAGACGAAAAGGTGAAAGTGCATCGGAGGGGCGCAGGACAATAAAAATCCTTTCGACTGTGCGACAAAACCGATTCTAACCAAGCATCTGTCAACCGCCGCAAGTCCAAACACACTTTTGTGTCTCATTCGCGTCTCCTACACCGTTTTCATTTCTCTCTCTGCACTTTCTCAGTGCAATAAACTGCACCCGTCGAAAAATGCATTCTACCTGCTTCGAAAAATTTTCCTCTTTTTTCACTCTTTCGAGTCTTCGTCGACGACTAAATTTACTCGAGCGTCGAAATATTTCGAAAAAATGCAAAAATGCATTTTTGTATTTTTTCGAAATTTCTCAGTGCAATAAACTGCACGCTGCACCCGTCGAAAAATGCATTCTACCTGCTTCGGAAATTTTTCCTCTTTTTTTTTTCACTCTTTCGAGTCTTCGTCTCTCGTCGACGACTAAATTTACTCGAACGTCGAAATATTTCGAAAAAAATGCAAAAATGCATTTTTGTATATTTTTTTTTGTGACTAAGTGATCTCCACGGGGAGACAAATAAAAAAATGGTAATTAGGGGACCTGTCAGTGTGGTCAGCGTTGGTAGGAGCGGCGCTTGTCGACTTATTGTGCATTCTGTACGATGCGCTCGATGCACGAATATCGAGGCGATTCGTTAGAACGGTCTCGCATTAACGAGGACGATAACGGGGCCGGCAGGTGCGTTTCCTCGCGTCGCCGCCGCCGCCACTGAACGTTCGCGAGCTCCTTCGGACGCTTCTCGCTCGACGTTCTTATTTCGACTCGCGAGACGATCATCTCGTGCCCCGAATTTCCACTCCGCGGTGAATCCACGAACCATAAACGTCACCTGTAAATATAGGTGACACTTGTAATAAATGACCCCACGATACAGAAAAAAGCCAATTTATTATAATAAGCAATAATAATAATAATAAAGCCAATGTCATTTTTTACCGAATTATTTTTCCCTTTTTATTTTCCGTGTCATTAGCCTTAGAAAAAATTGTCGTTTCGACTCACAGCGATACTCACCCCTAACCCTAAAACCCTAAAACCCTAAACCCCTAAATATGTGTCGGTATTTTTTTTTTTTTTTTTTTTTTTTCATGGGGTATTTTTTTCTGCATCACAAATTCCTCGATCATTTGCCGTTCGGTTGGCTGGGGATGAATTTCGATTCGCAGGAGCTTAAATGTCCCCTCGTCGAGGCTTTGGATATTTCGTGCGTTACACAAAGTATCGTCATGTAACACGCAGTGCGGCGAAATCCGATTTACAACGCGATTTATAACCCCTCGGTGATCCCGCCCCATTGCAATGGGGGTCGATGTCTCCTCCTCTGAGCCACTATCACTCATAGCCTCGTGTAAAATATTTTTCTTGGTTCTCGGATGCAATTTTTCTCGCTTGAGTCACGATTGACGACCTTTCGATTCGTTAGAAACGAGTTCACAATATTTATTTAAACTCAATAAAAATGTATTACTGTTGAGTAAAAATTTGTTACTGTCCTAAATATAAATTGAAATTTTGTCAATTCGAGAGGAATTTTTTTTTTACGTCTGCACATTTTCGTTTTTAGTGATCGAATTTCCTGGCATCTGTTCCAATTTTTCTCGGCATCGAATTCCTTGGCAGGAAAATCTCTGAGTAATTTCCATCTGTTCGCGTGGAAATCGCCAGGAAAAAAAATCCTTAGTCTAGCCGCCGCTTTTTTTTTTCTTTGGTGCTGCGATGGGGTTGAAAAAAATACAGGTACAGGGAAGGGGAGGGCGCGATTTAAGGGGTTGAAAAAAAAATCCGTGCTCGGCCTCGACCCTCGCTGACTTTTTTCGTCCCAATTTTTTTCCTCCCGACCTTCGTTCTTTTTGCTCCGGATACCGAAAAGGGCGTCGATGGGGTCGGCCCTTCGATTCAGGCACCTCGAAGGGATCGATCGAAAAGTCAGATATCTCGATAGAAGATTCCGCGGGATTCTGTCTGCTCATGTGCAAATGATCCTTCGATCTCATTCGGCCCTCGCAAAGGGCGAAATCCGAACGAAGGGACATCGAAGAGTGAACCATTTTTTTTTTTAATCGGCTCTTTAAATCCGTGAAATCGAAAAGTCAGGCGGCACGTGCAGAAAAATCGCTTGTAGGGTGTTTTTTTGGCACATGAAATTTTTTTTACCCCAGTAAAATTAAGTTTTACGCATTTTTATATTTTTTATATGATAACAAAATACTTGAAACGCTTTTCGCTTGAATTCAATAAAAAAAAAGTCTGCGAGTTTTGTGGAGTCGACGAGAAAAATCGGAGTCAGGCGCCACATATAAAATACATTGTAGTGGGTCTGTTATATACATATATACTCGATTTCCTTTCGCACAGAAAGAAGCAAAGCAGAGGGCGACGTATAAAAGGGAATCGCTTGCTCGTAAGAAAAATTCGAGGATTCGGCAGTTTCCTTTTATTATCATCGCGGATTTCCAGTCTCCGGTCTACGGTTTTTCGCTTCGATCGCGGAACGCGGGAAACGTGCGCGGAGATTTATATCAGCGCGGAATTCGTGAGGATGCGTAAAGCGCGCGGCGCGTTCGTCCGCCTCTGGAATTTCCTCGTCGAAATGTCGCCAGATAGACGATCTTTGGGAAAAACACGTTTCGCTTTATCGTCGACGTTTCTCGAGTGCCTTTTCCTCCCCCATCGGTCGTCTCGACTATTTTTTTATTCCACAGACGCGAATAAAAGACCGACAAAAATCGAGCCTGAAAATGCGTTCGCACGTTTATTTTATTTCTTAAAAAAAAATCTTCAAAAAATTATGAAATTGGTAAATAAAGAAAAAATAAAACTTTTCACATCGAGCGACACAATTTCCAACAGTACAGAAGAGTAAAACTCTGTCTAAAAATCGAACTCGAAAAAAAACTCGTTTAAAAATTCACAGAGGCCGAATTGACAAACGTCGCGTCGAGTGTTAAAAAATCCAACTGTCGAGAATTGCGAAACTCGTTTGTCCGGAACGCGGAGACGAAGAAAAGAGCGAAAGCGGGAAAACGAGTATCGCGAACGTCGTCGGTGAGGATTACGCGACGATTATACGCGAATCGCTGCATCTGCCTGCGGGCGATGAGTTCTGACCCCTCGGACACGATTTCCATCGAGCTTCGAGCGATCCCTCCCCCCTCTCCCTTCCCCGTCGGTCTCAAGTCGTATAAACGTTTCGAATAAAATGATATCTTTTTTTTTGCGTACGTTAAATATTCGAACGTGCGACACGTGTCGTTCGTGTATAGGAAAAGATGTCCTGGTGCCCTCGAAGAATCCTTCGATCGCATCTGCGCGATCCTCAGAGTACGTACGAAGTATATGTATAGGTATATTATAGTGTATATAGGCTGTGAGCTGGATCACCGTTTCTTCGCTCTTCAAGTCTTCAGTCATTCAATGTTCCTTGGAATCCTCGTTTGGCTTTTCTATCTTCGTACCTGAGAGACATTCACCCCTCAGACGTTGCGTATCTACAACGAAACTGCCTTCTGGTTGGCTCAGATTTTTTTGACTCTATTTTCTAATAAATAATTTTTTTAAATCGTATTTTTTATTTATTTTTATTTATTTTTTATTTATTTTTAAAATCGTAATATCAGTCATCAAAACGTATAAAAAATTATTTCGCTATAGTGACTCATGAAATTATTATTTTTATTACATCTCAGTTTTGAGGTCGAAGAGAGAGGGTAAAAAAAATGCTACGGTGGAAAAAAATGCACCCTGGATTTATTAATATTTTTAATGTTCCTGTTTTAAGGGCGGAGGAAGCGAGAAGAAAAAAGAGCGAAAAAAAAATGAAGCGGAGAAATCTGTGCGAACCCTCGAGGGGAAACCTTTTTCTTCGATGCCTCTGCCTCGAAGCGGAGCTTCCGGCTCGGGTGTTTTCGGGAGGAGCCCGAGAGATTTTTAATTTTATATGAAAAAAATGCATAATATCGAAGGGGAGCGCGAGAACCTGGAAGGTCGCCGGGGCTCCGAACGTGCAACATGTGTCGGCAACGAAAAATCCGGGCGCGGGGGGGTTTTTTGTTCGAAGCCGCCGTTCAGGTTCCGGTGCGGTTAATTAAAAAAGCACGTGTCACGGCTAATAGATATTCCGGAACCCGGACTGCTGCTGCTGCTCAGTCGCCCTCTGCCTTCGAAGCCTCCGATATTCGATACTCTGCACTTCCGAATCGCAAATTCGACCGAGCGCCACTTATCAATATTTCCTAACCTATTTTTAATAAAAAAAAAAAAAATTAAAACACGACGAAAATATCAATGGAATTACTCTTTTTTAATCCTACTATTAATTCGATATAAAAAGAATTATAATTTTCATCAAAAACAATTTTTATTTAAAAAAAAAATTAATATTCGACAAAATCCTTTGTCTATTTTCCTAAGCGTCCTAAGCGACTGAAAAAAAAAAGAAGAAGCGAGAAATCATGGCAAAGAAGACTCGACGCAGCGCGAAGCCAAAGATAGAACAGCTGCAAGACACCCCAAAAAGCCTCGAGAGAATCTTTTGAATCATGACCATCGTCGAGGCTTCCCCTCCCCTCCCCTTCTCTGCATCTCGGTGGTTCTTCCCTCCACGGCTGGTCCCTCGGTGCCCGTCTCAGTTCAACCCCTGCGCCATCCCCCGGGGGCGCACCTTCCCTCGGCATCTTTCCTCGGCAACCACCCGAAGAATATTGGGTAAACGGCCCCGACGCAACGGTCGAAATGTAACCGAGGACCGAGAGTCTGACGAGCATAATGGAATAGGTCATGCCATGATCGGTTAGTAGGTACCGTCCAAGGACAATGAGACCGACGCCTCGTTGGCTCCCCCACTGCCCTTATGTCATTGTTATTATTCTTTATCATTATTATTATTATCTGTAATACGTCACACGTGATTTCTGGAGGAAGGGACACGAGCTACGTAGACGTCGCCACTTTTCTGTGTCCTCTGAGAATGAAAAAAAGTAATGATAAAAAATAACAAGAATTGGGGATGTAACGTGTGGGGAAAAAGTGACCTAAGGGAGGGAGGAGAGGCAGAAAAGCTGTCCACCCTCTGAATTTTTGAGATCTTCTCTGTGACTGCATCGTGTCACTTATGCTCCTGATTTTTTTTTTCATTGAGAGACGTCGCGATCTTTGGGGTGGACTGGATTGAAAAATGGGTCCAACCCCCGAAATTTTCGGCGATACTTCGACAGATAAAATTGACTCAATCCAATAATTTTTTTGAGATCTACTATTTATTTTTATTAAAATAAAAAATGAAGAAGTACACATTAATATTAATAAACCTTCCATAAAAAAAAAATGTCAATTAAAAAATCGCCAACATTTGGCCGGCGTTTCGAAAAAAAAAAAAAAAAAAAAAAAAAAAATTCCGGAAAACAGGCGCGAACGCGATTCTTTCCGATTCTTTCGAGGCGGTGAATATAAATAATGTTAATAAACCTTTAATAAAAAAAATGTCAATTAAAAAATCACCAACATTTGGCCGGCGTTTCGAACGAAAAAAAAAAAAAAAAAAAAAAAAAATCCGGAAATCAGGCGCGAACGCGATTCTTTCCGATTCTTTCGAGGCGGTGAATATAAATAAGTCACGGGGTCCGCGATGTCCGTGGCGCGCATATGGGCGGATCGTGCATCACGGATTCGTAACGTCGCGCGGTTCTCCCGGCCGCCAGACTTTTTACGAGGACCATAAGGTCCCTCTCGAAGCCTCTCTCGGACTCGAATGGGGGGAGGGAAAAAGATTTGGCGAGGCGGCGGCGGCACCGAGATTCGAACGCCACCGCCGCCTTCGGCACTTTGGTCGGACGGCATCGGCCGAAGGCGCTCGTCGAGTCCCTTTCGCCCTCGCAGCGCCGCCGAAAAAGCGACAGATTGGCCGCAGCCGTTGTGTCCGCTTCGCGACTGACTCTCTGCACCTCCTTCTGACCATGTAGTATATTATATATAGATATACTGTATACATATAGTGAGGCTCTATAACCAGGACTGATTCGTGTAAGTTGGGCGCCTCCAGAATTCTTTCTCGGTGTGTGCCAGAAGGTGCCGACTCTCCTCCCTTCACTCTCGACCTTTGGGATTTTTTTTTTTTTTTCTTTTTTTTTTTTTGAGAAGAAGAAGACTGGTTAAGAGGGACGAAGAGTCGAAAGACAGAGACGAGGAGAAAACAGTTTCTCGTGACGAGGAGAAAAATGTGAGGGAGAGGAAAGGGGAGGGGGAAGGATTTATTTTCGTTTTGAATGGATTACGTGAATCGTGAGGCTTTTTGCAAGCCTTTTATTGAGTGAACTTCGCTTTTTTCTAATATAATGATTTTTGGAAATAAAAACATTTTTAGATGCTTTAAATAATTTTTCCCGCGATAAATTCTTGAGTCTTGTGAACGTCAATTTAGGGCTAAAGGAAATTTAGGGCTAAAGGTTTGAAATTTGTAAAATGTCACATTCCCAATGTCACAATGACACTTAGGAAAATGTTGCGTCTCTGAAAACCAAAAGGATTGGAAATAATTGGGTATTTCGGTATCGGAGATATTTATCGTCGGGAATTTGGACACCGGTGAAAGTTTATTTTGGTGGACGTGAAACGAAAGTCGAGTCGAGAAAGCGTGACGCTCGGGGTGCGAGTCGAAGGGCCCTAGCAACCCTTTGGCTCTGTCGTTGCGCCCAACGCCCGTTCGCCCCGACGAGAACCCGGAAGGAACGAGGAGCGCCTCGCCCGTCTGTTGCGCACTTTCTATTTTTATTTCCATTATGTGCCGCGTTCATGAGGTTCACGCGCCGCGAGACGAGAGCACCACGTGCGTGTCGCTATAATTCTTGTCGGAAGAAAAAGAAGGAGAAAAAGCTTCGTACCAAGAAAAAAAAAAAATTCAGCTTCTCCAGTTCATTCCAGGGTCGCCCTATCTACTCGAAAATAGAACTAGACGCAAGAATTAGACATTGATGAAACTGCTAAAGGGGTGAAAACGCTGTGACAAACCTTTGAGTGAAGCTCCGAAAATGCAGGATGTAAAAAAAGGAGGGTTGAATTGCAAAATAAAAAAACTTTACGTTTTATTTTTACACACTCAATTAATTTTTTCTATCTCACTAATTTTTTATTTAATTTCTTTTCCGAGTCTCGAATATTTCTCACTAATTTCGTAACTTTTTTCTACAATCCTCAATTAAATTAAATTATTAATAACCTCGACGTTGATAATCAAGACTACAATCACCAAAAAATCGAAATTCCCCTGCGAAAAAAAAATCGTACTGACCAGTCCCGAAAATAACTCGCCCCGAGACCCGACAAGACTCATCATCATCATCGGCAGCAGCAGCAGCAGCAGCAGCAGCAGCAGCAGCAGCAGCAGCGAAAAGCAGCAGCAGCTAAGGGCGAAGAAGCCGAAGAGCCTCGAAGCCTCGAAGACGAAGACGAGGAGGAAGACGAGGCATCTGTTGCATCGGGTCGACCGTCGCCGCGACCAGGTGCTGCCCACCTTCCGTGCTGCTGTCTCTCCCCCTCCCCCCTCCCTCCCCCCACCATCCCCTCTCTTCTCTCTCTCTTCCCCAGCAACATTTTCGAACGTCAGAGCGAGCGAAACGTCCGAAGTGGCGAAGAAGGAGGGAAACCTTTTCTCGTCCGTCTCACTCGTTTCGTATCCCTTCGCTGTACTTACACACGAAACCCCCGACAATATACTTGCTTTATTCCCGAGATTTCCACCATCTGCAGCCTGCACCATCTACCACCACTCCCCCCTCCCCTCTCCTCTCCTCCGCTCCTTTTCGCTCCCTCGACGCTTCTTCCCTCATTTTTTTCTCTCTCTGCCCTTTCTCCTTCTCCCTTCGTCCCTCGTCCTGCGGAATTTGCTGTCCTCGTCTTCGATGGTAACTTGCAGCACCGAGCGACGGAGTCGCAGCTCCTCGTCCACCTTCTGCCAGGTCGCGGCGCACCTACCCCTCTGCGCATTGAGCGCCGCACCACCACCGACACTGACAACAAAAAACCACGTGCTTCGCCCCTCCCCCTCGATGAATCTTCCCCTCGATTTTTTTTTCGCCAAGGGTTCTTTTTTTGGTTTTTTTATTGTACTCCCTCCTTCTATTTTTACTCGCTTCGCCCATTGGATTATTGCAGCGCGAATCCCTGGTGTGTATAAAGTGCGAGACCGGTGGACTGAGAGTGTCGGAAGTCGCGAGAAGCCGGACGAAGGCAGGTGCGGATATCACGGATTTCCTAGAGTCGGACCGGGCAAAGGTCGATCCGATAAAATTGGAATCGGGGCTGATGGTGCGATTACCTGTTTCCTTTTTTTTTGGGGGGGGGGGGGGGGTTTATTTTTGCAGGAGGGGAGTATTTTGAGGGTCGAGACTGATTTTAGGATCTTGTTACTTATCGCCAGAAATAAGAAGTAAAGATAAATCGATATTTGCTTATATTATTATTATTGACTATAATTATTATTTTCAATTTTGTAATTTTTGGATTTTAGTTTATTGAAAAGAAATCTTTTTGTTTGGCCGGCAGGTTCCATCGATTCTATTGGAGTCTAGAAAAATTCGAGACTCTCGGTTGGGGTGCATATGGTGCATTCTGGGTCCGTGGGTACCATTCTTGTCTCTCGCCCACTATATTCATGGTGCTCGGTATGGTGCACCGAGTCCCGGTGCCGAGTCGAAGGGTCTACCTGGTGCGGTTTTCGTCGCAGGTATCCCGGTTCCCATTGTGATTACGACCGAGCATTATAAAACCCAAAGTGTATGCAGATTTCCGATTTTCCATCTGGTGTCATTCGGTGTCGAGAGCAACCGGTGGCGAATTTCTCGCGCGTCTGGTCGACACCTGAGGATCGCTGGAATATTTTCCAGGTGTCCCGGGTTGAAAATTTCGTCGTCGAGTCACGCTGCGATTTTCGCGGAAGTCGAATTCAATTCGAAAAGGCCAAACCGGAACGAAAATCTCCTCGAATTTACCGAATGGAAAAATCTGCTGCGAGAAACCGCAAAATTTGTGACAAAATTTCCAATTCTTTTTATTCCTAATTTTTTTTTAGAATAGGAAAAATAAATAAAATGTCTCTCAGGTTAACTCGATAATTGTGGCACTGCTCTGCGCAAAATCCATTTCGTTCCCACAAAACAAACGTAACGTAAATCCGGGAAAAGCTCTGCTCAATTAAAAAAGAATCCACGGGAATTCTTTTGTAATTGAATTTGCTCTGCGAGCAAAAATGCAAAATCCTCCTCTCTCCGAGAAAATTGTATGTCTCATTTTATATTTCTTTTTTTATTTTTTTTCTTCATCGTCCGAAAGAGGGGAGACACAGCGAAGACAATTGAGAAATTACAGCGTTTGCATTGCGCCGAGGGTTTCATTTACTTTTCATCGCTCTCGTCTTTCTTTATCATCACTGTTATTATTATTGTTACACATTTTCTTTTTCTTCTGCTTCTTTCGTCGTCGTTGTCGTCAGAGCGAACGTGCAATTATCGTCGACATTGACCTCGGGCCGCTCGGGTAATTGCAGCGGCCGTAGAGTCGAGTGCAGCGAGGAGAACGATCTACCTGTCGTCGGGGAGGGGAGGGGAGAGGGGGAGGGAGAGGAGGGTGACGACTGCTCGACGCGCGCGACCGTTTTGCTCGGCCTTCCGCACTGTTCGAGCCGCGAGCAACGCACATCGCGAGGATGGGTGGCAAACCCCTGGATGACCACGTGACTTGACCTCACCCATTTTCATCCCTTGCAGCGAGCTCCGCACTTTCAATCCGTTCAATTCGCATCGAAGAAATTAGAAGCCCTTTTTTTTTAAATACATTCGTTATAATCAGATTTGAAGAATTTTGTATGACTCAGTTTAGTGGCTTCTAATTTTTTCGATACGAATTGAACGGATTAAAAGTGATGTTTTTTCAAAGAGATGTTTTTTCATTTTTTTTTTTAAATCTGATTATAACGAATGAATTTAAAAAAATGATTTAATTCATTCGTTATAATCAGATTAAAAAAAAAAGTGTTGGAAAAACTGGAAGAAGTTGAAAAGTCTATCACAAAAAATAAATATAAATAAAAAAGGGGTGACTAATGGAAAGTCAAACCGACGAGGAATTTTCGTCTAGCCGTTAGACTTTGGCCGTTAGAGAAAGAGGAGACTTTATCGGTTGGACACGTAGCGTATATTGTAAAGCCACCGTCGGAACCGGCTCGTGTGATCACGAAGCGCGAAAATTGAGTTGGCGGAACGAGGCGCGCGGGCGAACGGAGCGTTCCCGATTTCGCCTCGTTAATTTCTCGACGAGCCTCTGTGTACTAAACTCGCGGGAGAGGAGACACTCGTTACCCGTTCCATCGGTATCGTATTAAAATATAGGAAATTTCACGAATTTCCGAAAAATCAATTAAATAAACGTAACAATAAAAAATAAACTGCCCGTAATGTACATTTTTCTTACAAACAAATTTTTTTTTATCAACCCGACAATATTTTTTTATCACAATCGAGGGAGGGATTTTTTTTTTTTTT
This sequence comes from Itoplectis maculator, assembly GCA_964034905.1. Taxonomy (NCBI): domain Eukaryota; kingdom Metazoa; phylum Arthropoda; class Insecta; order Hymenoptera; family Ichneumonidae; genus Itoplectis; species Itoplectis maculator. The sequence continues at coordinate 434,973 of OZ035870.1, forward strand.
TTTTTTTTTTTCTTCAATAAGCGCGGTCGGAGAATTCCATTTTTATTGAGCAATATAGATAGACATAGATGTACCTATATATAGCAGCCACCTACTCGACGGTACCGCGCGGCTGACCAGCCGCGAGCTCGGCGCGCACGGCGGGGGCCCTAATTAAACGCGTTCCGGACTCAGGCGTTGCGCTCGCGCATTCTCTTCGCGTTATAAATAGCGAGAAATCGATTCCTTTCGGTAAACAAGAGCTATGTGCCCCGAAGGTGCGGACCGGAGAGATGATTCGAGGCCGCCGAGCAGTCAGCCGAGCTATCCAGGGCGGATGTGCCAATGAGCAGCAAATTTTTCCAGCAAACTTATTTATTCCTCTTTCATTTTTTTCCTTCCTCCTCTTCTTCGCTCATTAACATTTTTCTTCCGTTACGTCACTCGTTTCCTCGGTTCTGTGATTTTCGCACTGCGAATCAGTCGCGATTGCAATCAGCGATATTTCGAAATGAAGGAAACAATTCGATTGGCATTTTTATGCATTTTTTCATTCTCCAACATTGCGAACTTTTAATACGAAACTTTTTTTATTCCGTCGCGACGGAAAAACGCAATCAATTTGGCTCCGAGTGCAGACCCTTTGACGGAGTCTGGAATGAAAAATTAATTTTTTCCCCATCAGGAAATATGATACCCAGACAGTCGCGTCGCAAAAAAAAAGGCAATTAATTTAGCTACAATTGCCTCGTCTACAGTTTTAATCCCCAACATTTTGTTTTTTTTTTCGTCGCGAGGACTTTTTTCGAGCGTCCTTGACAATCATATTTGCTGAGCACAAACGCCTCCCTCTTTCATCCACCCCCTCCCCTCCTCTGATCCCTGTGGCTCGAGACAATTAATTTGATTGAAAAAAGAAAAAAAAAAAAAAAAAGAAAAAAATCCAAACATCCTCCGTCGAATGTGTACAAACAATTTTTTTCCCTCTCATCCCCCAAAAAACCCCCCTCCCCCTTTCAGCTCGCGAAAATAAAGGGCGCGGCGCCAGACGCCAATCGGGGCCCTTTGGCCGCGACTCCCACGCTCGTTTCGAGGTTCAACCTCACAGAGGTTAAGAGGAATAACATTGCAAGAGTCGTGGGTCGTGGGAGAGAGCGGAGAACTGGAAAAAAGGCTCGCGCGAGACTGAGAGGGCGTGAGGGGTAGTCCAAGGGGTGGGAGAGAGAGAAAAACACAGAGAGGGGGGAGGGGAGGGAGGGAGATGCTTCTTTCTCGAGGGCCGAAGGATCAGCGAGCGTACCGAACGGCAGCTGTGATCCTGGGCAGCCCCCGCGGCGGCCGCACCACAACCCCGGTAACCCCTTCTCGTTCCTTCCTTCCTTCCTTTCCACTTGGCGCTTCTGATTCTGCTGCTGCTTCTGCTGCTGCTGTTTCCGTCCTCCCCCACCTCTCCCTCAGCAGGAAGAAGAAATCGCGTCCACTTTCTTTCTGCTTCATTCCCCCCCCCCAAAAAAAAAAAAAAACCCTCCCCCTCCCCCTCATTCCCCATCGTCGCGCAGCTTTGCGCCGTATTTTTGCCGAGTGCAGTGTTTTGCAGCATCAGCAGGAGAGGGGGTGAGGGGGTTGAGGAGGATGAGAGGGGTGAGGGGGATGGAGGGGGGAGGGGGGGGGGGGGCAGAGTGGCAGGTTAAGGGAACAGCAGTAGGACGTTCTGAAGCTGCGTTTTGGATGAGCGCAGAAGTTTGTTCCACCTTCGCTGCACCGTCGAGAATTCTCCGATGCAGCAGCAGCAGAGGTCGATCGAGATCTGCAGGCGGCGATCGAGACGCCAGAAGCCGCTGCGGCAGGTGCGGGTGGATCACTCGGTCCAACTGGCTCGGGATATGCACCGACACCGTCCGCTCCGTGTCCGCTTTGCTCGGCAACAATGGAATATAATTTTTTTTTTTTTTTTTCAAATTGCGACAGAGAGTGCAACATGTTGCGGATCGGATCGGCCGATCGCTTCGATCGTGGGAGATTTCCGTGGCTCGATGATTTCTCAGTCGATGATACTGAAAAAAAATAATAATAATAAAGCAGGGAAGGCGGACAGAAAAATCAGAAGCAGATTTCTCGTCGGAGGAGAGATGATCCAAGCGGTCAGCAGGTTCTCGAGAATCCGGCAGAAGGCAGAATTTCCCATCCCGGAGCTGGGCAGGTGCTGGTCACGGGAGGGCAAGTTCGACGGACCAGGAAATTCAGGACTTCCTGCCCCTTCGTCGTAGTCGTCGATAAACCCAATACCCTTGGCTGAAGCTTTTGGTTCCCACTTGTCTCACGATTTCGTCAACAAACGCCTGCGCGTTGACACTTTCGGAACGGAAATGGCAAGTCGCAGGAGTTTAACGAGGGAGGAAGCATGCAAACTTCCTCTGGGTCTTGGGAAACTGGGCAGCTAGTGTCAGAAAAAAAAAAAAAATGAGATGGAACGAAATAGAGGAAACAGTGGAGAGCGAATTTTGACGAAGAGAAAGAGAGAAAAACTAATGAATGAGAGAGTATGTATATAAGTATATATATTTCTAGGTAAATATGTCCTCAATACATGTGCATAGTACTACAGGTATATTCGCTGGAATATACAACACATGGGACGTGTCTTTGTGTCGTCGGATTCGTATTGGTTGGTTGGTGTAGGACATAGAAACAGCGGCAGCAGGACGCGACGACGTCGAGAGTCAGGTAGTAAGGTGGGTTTCTGCGTTTGGTTTGGGTTAGGTAGGTGCGCGCATATAGCAAGCATCGTATCCCGGGCAGCAGCAGCAGCAGCAGCAGCCAACAGCAGAAGCAGCAGCAGCAGCAGCAGCAGCAGCGTGGGAAGGTCCGGCAGCTGAGAGCTTCGAGGCGAACCATCGCGCGGGTCCCCCGAAAAACGCAGGCGGCTGTTCCCGCTGCCCCCGAGGAGAGAGAACCGCGTGTATTGCCGCTTCTGTTCCTCGCGTCGTCCTCTCCGCTTCCTTCGAGACCCGTGGATCCGTGGGATCTCCGATTCGACCCGAGAGTTCATCGTCGCGCGGGACCGAACTTCGTAAATATGCGTGAGAGGAGGAAATGGGACGAAGGACAAAAAAAATAGGAAACGGAACAACTGTCCGGAATTATGATCCATGGTGGTGGGTATGGATAACGGATGGATGGATGGTTTTGGGTTGACTGTTTTGGATGAAACATGCACTGAGAAAAATCCATGGGACAACAATGCCAAATGTACTATCGAATTCGCTAGCGAATTTTGCAAATATGTGACAGCTACCAGAATATATTGCTGATGACATTAATTATCGTCCAGAGAACCATAAAAGCTTTGGTGTCCTTTCAATCAAATATGTCGTATAGAAAAATTGACCATACGTTTTTTTTTAGTGTGTTATAGATGAGAAGTGTTGGATGAATTGTGTTGGATTGATCGTATTGGATGAATTGTATTGGATTGATCGTGTTGGATGAATTGTGTCGGATTGATCGCGTTGGATGCATTTTTTGAGACTGACTTTTGAGGGCCACGCGCAGGTGGACACTCTGCGCATGGTAACTGTCTGCCCGTACGACTTTGGTCATTTGGTGCCGAAGGAGCAGGAGAAGGAGCTGCAGCAGGAAATATATGACACTGCAAGTCTGTCACTTCACTCGTCCGATTTGTCGAGTGATACCATTTACAGCTCGACGAGCGAAGTTGAAGCCCGTAGAAAGTGACTTCTGAAGCCGAATAAAGTGGTTGCGAAGTGGATGCGGACTTAATTGACCCGCCTGTCGGATTATATATGACAATATCGTCGTCTGCTGGAATTTCTTATCGACCCCAAATTTGGCGAACTTTCGACTCGACGCACCTTTTCCTCCATTATTGGTGTCACTGCAAATGACTTTGATATCATTTTGCAATTTTATCGTTTTTGTCCAGGAAATTTGCAACTAAGGAAATGGTCCTTCCTCTGATCTTTCGGACCCTTCGAATCGTTCAGAATCCGCGAAACTTTTGTGCTGTTCGCGACACAAATGGCCACCGCTGTTTATGCGCCCAAATATTGACTCTGTCCATTTTTCCGTGGACAGTGGACACAACGCGCAGAGTCAGACGCGGGTAACAATGAATTGAATGAATTCGTCACGAGTGAAAGATGCTCCCGCTGACGATGCTGATGCTGATGTTGGCTGCAAGCTGCAATCGAAGAACGAGGCTTCTGCTTCTGCTGGACCCTAAGGCGACGGGTTTTTCGTCCCTTATTCCCCGGCAAGACGTGGACACCCATAGGATTTAGGTGAACACACACACGATTCCTCCTTCGCCATTCGGGAGGAGAATGAACAGGGTGCTGATGGGGAGAGTCGAGCTGGAAGACTACGATTTATCCTCCTGTATTTATATTTATTTACCTCCTAGGGCGAAGCTTTGGAATTCTCATAATGGGACGAATGTCCTGAGGGGTGGAAAGGAGGAAGGAAGGAGGGGAGTAGAAAGGGGGGAAAAGGGGGAAGGGGGCTTGAGACACGATTAATTCGTCACGGGAATACAAGGAGACTCGACTCCGACTGTCAGGGATCAGAGGGACAACTATTCCAGGATTAAGGAAGTCCTGGAGAAATTTCGGGATGATCGCAAATATCCGGCGACGAATGGGGAATTAGAATTCGGTCCGCGAATTATTTCGTTGCTGAAGAGAAATCGCTGGTGATTAAATTCCTTCGTCGCTTCGGTGTGCGATGTACCTTTAAGGGTATTAAGGTTGAGTATAGGGCTTAAGGTACGTCGTCACACGTGGGCAGTGTGCCTGTGTCTATTTAGTGCGAGCCGCGGATGCAGCCTCGGCGACATCCTGTGCCCGAAATAATATTCAATGCTGAGAAACACAGAGAAGGAGCGAAGAAAAAAAAGAGGAAGATGAAGGGAGAGAGGGAGAGATGAAGAGAGAGCCACCCATTATTAATTGTTCGAGTTCCTGTTCAAACACAGTGGGATCGTAAAATCCCACTGTAAATCCGAGGTGGTTGAGCATGGACGCCGAGGGAAGCCACTGAGATCCCTTCTCGCACATCGCCACCGAAGGGACCACTGCGACGGCCTCTTTTTGTGCGTTCTCGCACCTACGCATTTTATTCTCGCGCGGGAATTTTCGATTTCGTCAGGCAAACAGTGCTCTTTTCGGTGTCAGCAAAAAATTTGGCATCAGACAGAGTTGCGAAATCGAAAATTGTATACTTTTCGCAAAAAGGAAAGAAAAAAATTGGTGTGGAAAAATGTGCGATTTTTTTTGGTGCAGTGCATTCCACAGATTTTCACAAATCAAAAATCTTCTTTTTAGCAAAAAAAAAAAAACAAAAAAAAATGACGTCGAGAAATGTGCGATTTTTGAGGGTTCGTGAAGATAAAAAATCGATGGAGGAGAGGCAGAAATGCGTAAACAAAACAGTGCACATTTTTCCACAGGAAGCTCGCTGATGGTTTCTCAGCTCGTTCATCCTTCTTTTCTCAACACACAGGTTCCCCACTCGCTCGTCCCGCGAGAGAATAACGCGATTCCCTCCTCCCCTCCAATGAGGAGGGAGGAGCGGAGAGGAGGGAGAAGGGTCCCCAGCGAAAAGGCGCCCAACGAAAATAATAATAAAAAGTGCTTCCTTCCGTTGCTCGTTCGGTCGGTGCGCGCGGATCCTGCATCTGGTCCACTCTCGGCCGCCGCCGTTTGCGGGCCCCGCGGGCGCCGATCGACGGCTCCGGCGCTCTCGATCCTCCCATCGCTCGGGTCTCATCTTTTCGCTTATAGGCGGACGAAATGTGGAACCGGAAAGATCCCGGGAACGGGGTTGTAATTTTTTATGGGACGCAGATCGAAGAGGCGGCGACGCAGGTAGCGCAACCGGCAAACTGGAAGGCGTGGATTAATTCTGTGTGCTGTCCTTTTTTTTCTTTCCTTTTTTTTGACATCTTCCGGAAGACACGGACAATGGGATCCGAAAAAAAGTACCTGAATCTCCGACGCCTTCTGATCTGATCCTTTCGCTTTGAATGAATGATTAACATTTTTTTTTATCAATACTTTTTTTTATCCCGAATTCTAATAAAAATTTCTCTGCCTTCCTCGATGCGAAAATAAATTAAGCAACTCGTCAAAATATGTAACGATAATTGTATACGATTAAAATAAAATAGAAAATAAATAAAATAAGGTAAAATAATAATAATAATAAATCGTCATAGCCGAGGCAAATGACGTGCGTAAAATTGCAGTCTCCACCGCTGCTTTATGTATTTTTCTGTATTTGGAACATATATATAATAAATCCGCAAACGTATCCCGGAAGTGAGAAAGAGAGGCGAGATTCTCGTGTCCTGACGATGGTGAACGTCCTCGTGTAGCCACTCGATCCACGAGCACAAGTACCCATATATATATGATATCCCATACATATATCTATATTCATCCCATAGTGTAATATGGGCGCCACTCTCACGTGAAACGAGAGAGAAAAAAATGCGGCAGGGAGGAGGAGGAGAAAAAAAAAGAGGCTGCGGCCGTGAGGCTGCGTGAAACGAGAAGGAGAGAATGGAACGACGACGTCGAGGCTGGAGAAGCGCGAGAGGCGGAAGTGGCCCGTACGAGCCGATGGGGGGAGAGGTTCCGACCACCGTTCGCTTCCGCTATATTGAGCCACGAAACACGTCCACCTTCTCGTCTCTCTTCTCTTCTCTTTGACGTCCCCCGGGCATCCCCGTCCCTCCCTCTCCCTCCTCCCTCGTCCTCCCTTCTCGCCTTACCACCGACGCACACGTGTTGCCCGGGCCCTTCGACGAGCGACCCCCGACGCCGATGAGCTTCCTCCTCCTGCGTTGGCGGGATATGAGCATAACACTGGCATCGATTTATTGTTTACAATGAATTATGGATATGCAGAAATATGGATTTCAGACCTGTAGCAGTTGACACACTTAGAATGCTCGTTGTTTTTTTTATTATTTTTACTGCACTGTAAAAATTGAGAAAAAAAATATAAATATAATAATAATATAAAATATGATATGAGCATAATACAGGCAACGATTTATTGTATACAATAAATTGAATTATAGATATGGAGAAATATGGATTTCAGACCTGCAGCAATTTGCACACTTAATATGCTCGTTGTTTTTTTTTTTTTTAATTTTTACTATACTGTCAAAATTGAGAAAAAATATAAAACATATATAACTTATTTTAGTGAGGAATGATTGAATAATTATTAATGATTTAATTAATAATGTATATATAATCAGCGAAATATTCGGAGCCGAGTATAGAATATATCTACTACATATATTCGGTCCTGAGTGCTATATACACAGCGACATAATACACGCAGGATTCCCACTTCTCACAAGTGGCCCTAAAAAAAAAACAAAAAAAAAACAAACGACCCCGCTTCCTTCCTTCCTGTCCCCCTCTCTCTCCCTCCTCCCATCTCACAACAACGTCGCTCGACCACTGCTCTCATATTTACATCCCTCACAAATCTACATCTCCGTTGTTTTCAATTCCTTTTTTCTCTCATCCTCTTCTCATAATTTTTCCATCGCGAGAGCATCGACAAAGATTTCGTCGTCGTTGCGGCTTCGAGCGAACCGCGGAAAAAATAAATAAAGACAATAATAACAATAACATGGCGATTCGTCAGAGTCGAATCTTCGTGCTGGAAGTCACTGCGGTCGAAGTGGTCGCTTCGGTCGCTGCTTCGGTCGATTCGGTCGACTCAATCGGAAGCTACGATACCGCCTCGACTCGAAGACTCGAAGCCTGCTGCCGAGGCGTCGAGGAAGTGGAAGACCGGCAGCAGCAGCAGCGACGGCGCCCGTAAGGTGGAAACTGGGCAGAGAAAGAGGCAGAAGAGGAGGGAGAGGCGAACGAGGAGGAGAGGCAGAAGCACGAAGAACGCGGTCGAGCGGTGCGCGACACCTGCTGCGGCTGGGATTTATGTGTGGCAAAGGGGGTTCCGAGTTAATTAGGTATTGCGTCCACCGCCGCGGCGACGACGCTATACCGACGGCAGCGGCAATCGATATTAAGCGTTTCCCCCCCTTCGGTTTCTTCATCGGCAGCTCCGGACTCTTGTATAGCGTCTTGTATCGGTTTTCCTCTTCCTCGCCTGGCGCTTATCTCCGATATTCCAAGCATCCCGGCTAACCTCTCTGCCCCCTCCCCCCCCCCCATCCCCCTCCTCCCTCCCCCATCCCCCCCACGATGTTGATTACACCTGAGATTGAGATACGATAGAAGAGATATTCGAATTATTTTTGTTCAGTGAGTTTCTAATTTTTCGGTCGGGGGGAATGACCGGGGCGAGATGGCACAAATGATACCGTTTTGTGAAACGTGTAATGATTATTTCAATAATTATAATAATAATGATAATAATAATAATAATTTTTGTATTTTTTATTATTTTTGTGCATTGAATAATATTACCTATTCAATACATCGTGAGTTCCCAAAATATATAAAAATCCATGAACGAGGTACAAATCCGGTTTCATTGATAAGGAAAAGAAAGGATTTTTAAGAAATATCCTTTCTACATCGGAAATCCGGTCCCGCGGCGGCGATTCTCTTTTACAAATGTATCCACAATGCCGATCTCGAATTATATTGAAAAATCGGTGGTACGTGACGGCCGCTGCACTCAGAGCTCTCGGGTGGCCGGTTTGAGGTGGCCGTTTGGGTCGCCGCTTTCACTTTGACATTTTTCAGTTTTCCTCTTTCTTTTTTTTTTTTTTTCATCGAAAAATCCCATCGATAGGCGCAGTGGATTTCCAGTAGTTGGTCTTCCGGTCGCGTGGCGCGCGGTCTTCGTTGGCGGGCGACGGCGTCTCGCGCGTCGCACGTTTCTCGCGCGACGATTGCCGACGAGTTTTTTTACCATAACAATGACCGCCGGTTGGACGCGCGCGCGTCGATAGCTCGACGCGCGCGCGGCGTTCATTGTCCCGCCGCTGCGCGACGCCGAACGCGTTTCCCACACGGCGCGAGAGAGACTCCTACCCCGGCGGCGTCGTACGTGACGCGAATTCGTCGGCGGCCCGGGACGAAACCTCGGCGATGCTCTCACGGTGCGATGGACGCGACTCGCGGTAGCGGACAATAGTACCGATGAGTATTCAATTTTCTTACTTTTTTTTTACAGCAACAATTAAATTCTGAGTGCAACTCATTTTTATTTTTATATTACGGGAAGATTTAAAAAAAAAAGTTTGCTATAATAATTGGGTAGTGGACCTAAAACAGGAGTAAAATATTCATTACTCCTACGATTTATTTTATCTATTATAATAATTATAATAATTAGTTGGTGGACGAAACAGTAGAAATATTAATTTCGCCTATGATATTTTTTTATCGATTATAATAATTATAATCATTATGTAGTGGACCCCACACAGAAATATTAATTTCCAGGGAGAATGATTAATTTCCGATATTTTAATGGTTAGCCAAATGAATCAATTGATTAATTCATTTTTTTTTTTTTTTTTTTTTTTTTTTTCGTGACGAGCATCAAGTTGCCCCGACGCTGCACCGAAATTTATCGAAGCGAGAACCAGCGACGCGTCGCGCGACCGATGCACGTGGCGCTGGCTGAGCGGCGGCTCGTTTACCGGCGGAGTAGCCGCGCGGTGAAGGAGAAGAATATGAGGCAAGGTGGTCATCGAGGAGGCGACCTGTCGCGCGCGAGCGCGCGGACAGACTCGAACGCCCCGAAACACCTGACGAGAAATGTCTCGGCGCTTCTGGTTTCTCGAAACGACGACGCGTCTCCGCCTCTGCATATGCGTCTATATCTATATATGATACTGGTCTCGATATAATGACGAAAAAAAAAAATTTCGATTTAACGAAGTTTTAAAACCCTATCCGCTGGGAAATTTTTCGCTGTTTCCAAATATAACCGATTTTTACCCGAAAAATAAAAAATTTTAGGAGAAAAATGCGAAAAACGATTTTTCACTTTTTCCCAATTTTTGCACTTTACTAAAATCGGTGTCATTTTTCTTTGGATCAATGTAATCGGGATTTTCTTTTTTCATTCGAAAGAAAACTCTTCAACGAAGAGAATGCCGCCAGGCGGAACGCGATATCTCGATTTTTCGATTTTTTGCAGATTTTTAAAGTTGACCCTCAAAAATCGCAAATTTTTAGAAGGGGTACCCCTTGCCATTTTCCCCAAAATTTGATGAAAAAAAAATTTTCGATTTCGTCAAGTTTAAAAACCCTATCCGATGGGAAATTTTCCGCTGATTCCAAAAACCACAGTTATTTGCCCGTAAAATCGAAAACTCGAGTAGAAAAACGCGAAAAACTATTTTTTTTCCTGCCAAACTGCCAAATTTCGCGATATTAAACATCGAGCTACCGAATTGTCATCAAACTGTTAAAATAAAACATTCCGAGCATAAATTACGTTCCAATCTTCAATCTGCATCCACCAAAAAAGACAGACAAGCCAGAAAAAAAAAAAAAAAAAAAAAGGACGCGAAAAGCGAGGAATACGAAGAACGCGCCGGAGATTTTTTTCAGGATTACCTGCGGCGCGAGGATCGCGTCCCCGAAATGCGAGGGAAGTAAGTATATTCGCCCGGCGCATCTGTTCTCGGGTTTTCTTCTCCGAGTTTCTCGGAGCGAGCGAGACAAAGGAGGGCAACGAAGGAAAAGGGAGAGACGAGCGCGAGGCTCTCGTCGAGAATACGTCGAGTCTCGGAGCCTGCTGCAGCTCTTTGGGCAGCATCGTTTGGCCATCCATCGACCCAACAGCAGCAGCAGCGAAGAAGAAGAAGCAGAAGACGTCCGAGCGTTCGGCAGCAGCGAAGAAAGAGAGAAAGAGAGAAGGAGGGAGAAGACGGAGAGGACCGAAGGAGGCCAAAGAGGCAGCAGCCTGACTTTTGAGGATTTTCTTGGTGAGCAACGCCGCTGAGCAGCCGGCCTCTGATGCTTCTGCTGCTTCTGCTGCTTCTGCTGCTGCTGCTGCTCGGATCATTGAAAATTAATAGCCTCTCTGCTCTCCGCGCCAGAGACTTTTAGGCTCCCCTTCCCCCCTCCTTCAGTCCTTCGCCCCCCTAAAAATATTTCTTCAACGGGTTAAAAAGATGACGAGACAGCGTTTTCTCTATGGTAAAAAGTTTCTTCCCGAGCGCCGCCTGCGATGGATTTCTCACCGTCTATGGCCTTTGTACCCACTTTGTCCCTTTGCTGGTCGTTAATAAGAGAAATTCTGAGCCCTTTTTTCGTATCTGTCTCTCTGTCCCTTCAACCTCTCCTCTCCTCTCTTCTCCTCTCCTCTCCTCTCCTCTCCACTCCTCTCCTCTCCTCCTCCTCTCTCCCCCCCTCCGATGTATTGCTACCCACACCCCATTTGCGGTTTTAGAGCCTGAGGAGAAGACACCTTTCTCAACAATTTTTTTTTATCCGGGCGAACGACTGAAAATATATTTTTTCAAGGGGTTAAGAAGAACGTTTTCGAGGGCAATTTTTTTTTTTTGTCTTTTTTTTTTGGAGCGAGCAGCGCTCGTTTCTCAGCGTCTATCGGCTGGTCTCAGCCTTTGTGCGGGGTTAAAAAAACGAGGTTAGTCCGACTTTTGCGGTCTTGAAAACCTTCCTCAATTATTTTTTTTGCCTCGATTGCGCAGCGCGAACGAAAATTTTGCGAGCGTTTAGTCGCTGAGCGAAGGAGTGAAATTGTATGGACAACATCAGCGTCGTTGACCCAGGTCATTTTATTTGGCCAACACGATCCTCCAGACAAAATAAAAAAAAAATAAAATAAAATACTTATGAATACTCTTTCAAAAATTAAATGGCAAAAAAATTAATTTTAGAGATCGACGCGAATCATAATTCAATTTCGTCGTTGATCGAGCGAAAAAATAATAGAAAAACCAAAAAACCACTGAGCAAAAATACAGAACCGAAGGGAAGAAGTAAGACGTTGACGAAAAAAAAAAAAAAAAAACGGGAATAGGGCATAGAGAGCGTTAGACGCGCGCGCAGCTCTCTGTTCGACAGAAACAGCAGCTGCAACACCCGATACGTATCGACTACGTTGCCGATGCTGGTGCTTGTGCTGAGGACGGTGGTGGTGGTGGTGGTGGTCGAGTGCTGCTGGTGCCCAGTATAGGGTCACGTGAGAGAGAAAGAGAGAGATTATTATCGTTATAGTGTATCGAAGAGGCGGTTCGGCTGCGTCCGGAAGCTTTCGGGTGGCTTCGGGCGCGTGGCGCTCGTGCCTGGTTTCCCCCACTCCATCCTCAGCGTATTTTTCTCCGGAGTCTGGGCCCACGAAACTCAGGCGTCTGTCCTTCCCCCTCCCTTATTTTTTTTTTCTTTTCCTCTTCTTTTTCTACTGGTTCTCTACGACGACTTTCAACGTCGCCAAAACTGCGAAATAAAATGCACGACACTCACCCCCCCCCCCCCCCCCCTCCGAAATAAAATTTGAACCCTTCAAATACCCTTCGTTGAATCAAGATGGGTGAAATATTTCGTCTTTCCATCCTCTGAGTGAGTCTGGCGTTTCAGGGCTAAGAAATAAATTCGAATGCCTTCTCTTTCCTTCACTCTGTACTCTACCCTCCCCCCTCTTCATTCTCACCCTACTGGTACCGCTGGATTGGAGCTTCGAGACGTAATCCGCGAGATTAATCCCGGATTACAGACTCGACGATTGCCCGCGAGAATAAAATTACATAAACTGCGCGTAAAGCTGGGAGAAAATTCATCGGAGGGTGCGAAAATCTGTACAACGTGCCGATTCGCGAGTTCGCGTCGTTTCCTCGCATAAACTCGCTTTCGTATTCCGAATCACGTCGCGCGATCCCCGAGTGCAGCTCTCGAGGCGAAAAAGAGTAATTTATCGTTTCACCGATATTCCCCGAGCGAGAGTTATATGCGTGCTGGAGTACAATGAGTTGTCTATAAGTCAACGAATGCATTGACACTCACGAAACGAACGCGTGTGCCTCTCGAAAAAAAAAAAAAAAAAAAAGGGACCTATCGCACCTTCGAAAATTCACAGGCTTAGAAACGGCAAAAAATAAGAGAGGAACTGATGATTTTTTTTTTTATTATAAAAAAACGCGTGTGCCTTTCGAGAAAAAGGCACCTATAGCACCTTCGAAAATTTGCAAGCTTAGAAACGTAAAAAAAGAGAAAAACAGCAGCCACGTAAAATCCGCTGAGAGGAACTGAAGCATTTTTTGTTTTTTTTTTTTTTATTTTTTTTTTTCAATTTTATTCCGCTGATTCCAAGCGTTGTAGGTATACGCGTTATCCGGTCCTGGAGAATTCCCAGGCCCGTGTTCCGGCCCAGTCAAGTGCTCCGCGTTGTCTTCCACATCGTCGTCGTCGTCCGTGTTAGTCCTGGCAAAGTGCGCGCGCCACTCCGAGAGTTAATCCTTCCACCGGTCGTGTTTACTTTCCCAGCTCTCGGGCTTTCCGGTCTCTCTCTCCGCTCGGAAGAGGTTTTATCGCTGCATCCGACAACACAGAGAGTGCCTCGCGACTCGTGGAACTTATTCTCTTCTCCATCTCTTTTTTTTCTAGCTACTTTTCGAGGCTTTTAAGGGTTTCGCCCTTTTAAACCTTTCCAACGAGAAATCTAAAAAAAAAATCCGTTCAATCCAACTATTTTATTTTTATTTACTAATTTATTAATTATAGACATTTTTAGATCATTATTTACCCAAAACATCATTCATTCATTCGTTCATTTTGAGATCACTTAAAATTAACTCTGACCTGTTTTTTTTAAATTAATCTAAGAATCTGAAATAATCGGAAAAAATGAAGACGCCACATTTTTTAATTAGAAAAAAATCAATGACTCATTGAAACACGATTTGCAGGATAAGATCTGACTTTGTACAGAATTTACCTATTGTGATTAAGAGGCGCGTGCGCCACTCGTCGCTTCTTCGTACTTCCTACACCCGAGTGAATCACTATCGGCGCCCACCGGGGTATAAATACCGCAGTACGCGGAAGGGCTGCATGTATCGAAAATCGAGCCGAGAGGCTCGAGGAGCTCGCGCGCCTCACGTTCCAACGATCCAGCGTCGTCGCCACGTGGCTCTCGTCGTGTGAGTCGCGTATAGCCGACACGGGCGCCCTTTGTGTCGCTTAATTACAATCGATTATGCCAGCGGAATCACTGCGAGTCGCGGGTGAGAGTGAAAGCGAAGGAGGCGAAAGACAAGAAGACGGAAGAGGCACAAAGAACACAACGTGAGAGGCATCGTCGCATCTACACAAATAAATGAGTCATGGAAAAAACGAACCTCCACGAACAATATTTTTTCCACCTGTTTCCAAATATCCAAATATTGCTGCAATTTGTAGGTAGGATAAAGGAGATATATTCACTGAATAAGATTCAACTGTTCTGACTTTTTGTAGCTGACTACAAAGTTTTTTTTTTTTTTTTTTTTTTTTTTTTCACTAAAGTTTCCAAACGTCCAAATATCGCTGCAACTTGTACCTCGAATAAAGGAGATATTTTCACTGAATAAGATTCGACTGTAATGCGACATTAAATAAAACCTTGAAAAAAAAAAAAAAAAAAAAAAAAAAAAAAAAAAAAAAAAAAAAAAAGATTCGACTGTTCTGACTTTTCGTAGCTGACTACAAAGTATTTTCTTTTTTTTTACCAGAATTTCCAAACATTCAAATATCGCTGCGACTTGTACCTCGAATAAAGGAGATATTTTCACTGAATAAGATTCAACTGTTCTGTCTTTTCGTAGCTGACTACGAAGCACTTCGGTGTCTTTTTGTGTGGATGGGCGATGCGTAACTCACCGAGAAACAGTGGACACAGTAGCGCGACTGTCGAGAATCGTCGCCGAATTTCAATGTGAATGCATCGCGCGGGTTTTGGTTGGCGCTGCCCGGATTTACACGAGTGACAAATCACCGTGCGAGTAAAGTGTCATCGCTCGCTCGGTCCTCGCGGACAAGTCTCGTGTGTTTGGCGTTACAGTGCGATACGTCGCCTTGTTAGTGGCCAGTCTGGCGTGGAACGCCGCGTTTATACCGGACGTCGAGACGGGTCTCTCAGGATTCGCTCTCTAATTTATCGTGACGCTCAGACCACCGCAGCCAGCGACTCGTCCACCCACGTGTAAAACGGTGGTGAAATGTTCAAACATTATTTGTCTGCTGTACCAAACAGTAATAATCATATTTGCTACGTCTCATTCGATGACAAACAAAAATTAAATGAAATAAAAATTGAACACAAACGTGAACGTGTTTTCGCAACATATTTTTTTTTTTTTTTTTTTTTTTTTTTTTTTTTCACTAGACATAAAAAAAATATAGTTGCAGTATAATAAAAAAAATTAGAAAATGTCAAAATGAGGAAAAGGGATGGATCAACCCGAACATAAAGTTTCGCCTTCGCCACGGATATATGACACCACGATGCCACTTGGTAGGTTACAGGTACTCGATATTCTCTCCCTCTCTCTTTCTTTCCCAACACACAGAGGGAAAGACACAAGGGACCGAAGGGGCCGCGAACGCAGAGAGGCGGCTCGTATGAATGAAACTCGCGGAGCGCGAGATGTGCGACGAGCGAGGCGAGCGGAAAGAGAAGCGCCCCGCGTGGCCGGATTCGCACGTGTTGGTCGACCTCGCGCCTCGACTCGCCGGGTTCTTCGCGTGTACGCAGCGAATGTCTCTATACGCGTCAGGCGCACCCGTCGATGGCTTCACAGGAGTTCGCATTATATGCGGGTATTCATCTGTCTCCATAACAAAAATAAAAAAAAAATCCTTCAATACAATATTTTTTTTTTTATTTTGCCTGGTCAATCACTAGGACTTTCGCCTTAATCCTCGTATCAAGAGACGCGGTAGCATAAAAAAAATTAAAATTAAAATAAAAAAAAAATAAAATAAAATAAAAAAGAAATGACAATTTATCCTTCTCCCAATCCACCAGTTCGACTATTACTCGATTCACTATCCGAAAAATCTTTTAGTTTCTGGTCTCAAAATCGTAAACAGGCTTCGAAGGCAGCAGTGAGTCGCACAGTCGCGATTCATGAGAAGCACAAGGTAAAAAAAAACCGAACGACCCATACAACTTTCGTTACACGCACTTTTACACACACATATAGCTATAATGTATACAGCAGGTATAACGCAGAAGGAGGGAGTCACTGCTGCTGCTGCTGCTGCTGCTGCTGCTGCAGCAGCACCGTCGTCGCAGTCGTGATAAGGTGTCGCTCGCGCCGCCAACGTTGCCGGTCGCTCGTCCACCGCACGAGCAAATAAAGGAAGCCTTTGTTGTTGTCCCATTCGCGGTGCATTGCGCGGTGGCGCTGCCGCCGCTGCTGCTGCTGCTGCAGAGGTAAATAAGCGAGGAAGCGAGGAAACGGCGAAGAAGGACAGTGAGTGCACTGTGTATAAGTATTAAAGTGTAAAGAAAGAAGGGTGGAAAGGTAAGTGGAGGACGCGCAAAGAGAGGGGATGGGATAGCTATATATATGTATATGGCTGTAGTATACTATGGCTATAGCTATAGTATAGCTGTGTAGCTATATGACGCGCATGTCTCGGGCACGGGCGGTGTATGGTATACTTCCGGTCACGAGGTGGTTCAACAGGTCAGACCGACGGGGGAGCCAGATGGAACCACTTCCGGCCTCGCTTGCCGCGCGACTATATAGCCGTCTCCCTCCCCTCAACGCTCCTTCTCCTTCTCTTTCTCCCTTCGAGGTTTTTTCTTCACCCCTGGTTTTCTTTTCTCTCGCTCGTGCGCAACACTGTGGTGTGTATATACAGGGTGATTCAGAATGTTTTTGTCAGCCGTTGAGGAAAAATAGTTCACCATCTCGGGAACAAAGTTACTTAGCCGTTTTTCGTAATTCGCAATATTTATTTATTTACAAGCATTAGAAAAAAAATTAACCAATGGGGGCAGATAAATGAATAAATATTTAAAAAATACTATTTATTTATAGTATTTATAGTATTTTTTAAATATTCGGTTATTTATGTTCCCATTGGTCTACTGGTTTATTTATTTATTTATTTGTTCCCATTGGTATATTTTTTTCAAATTTTCGATGAATAAATAAATATTGCAAATTATAAAAAACGGCTGAATAATTTCGTTCGCGAGGTGCTAAACTGTCATTCTTCAATGGCTGACAAGAACATTCTGAATCACCCTGTATATGTGTGTATGTGGTATATTTGTTGTATACGGCGCGTATATGGACTGTGTCCCGCGCTATTTTACGCTTCGGCGAAGCGCTCGCGCTCGCTGCCCCGACGAGGGCGACCACGGCGACTGTGTCGAGTGTGCGCGGAAAAAAAAAAGCAGCAGAAATGTGCGCGCCCCGAACGTCCACACGTGCTCGTCGCGCGAGCGGATTTTTTGCAAGCGCATTGTTCTCATTTTTTTTTTTTTTTAATTCTTTACGGGCGTAATAATGTGTTGCGCGTATTTTTCCGGTGGCTCTTTTTGCTGCAGAGAGTTTTTTTTCAGCGTCGGAGCTATGGTATTTAATTTTATTGTGTATGGAAATATTTAATTGGGGATTTTTTGGAGCAGAATATTTGTGAGAGTTGGAGATTTGGATGAGATTAAGACAATTTTTTTGCGAGGGTTATTTATGATAAACAAAACCATTAAAAAAATATACAGATGACAGAGGGATAGATGAGGGATGGAAAGACTGAAAGAATAGAGCCATTGGAGCTGAAAACGCGCGGCAAGTGGCAGCGACGCCCAAATTGCTTAATGATTGGGAATTATAAGAACGCAGGTCCAGGTTCACTTTGCAGCTGAAATAGGTTTGACGGGAAGTTTGAATTTTCCGTGATTCCCCAAAAAACCGCACAGCTTTTTTGGGAGATGTGTCATTATGGTTCTTATTATTGTTATTATTATGACGAGCAGTCCAACGGAGTCTTTCCGGCGCGAGGCGACTGACGCCGATCGTTTTTCGTGGCACCTGATGATCCAGCTGCGTCTTACAGGTCATCAAGGTGCATCGATATTTTTTATTTTTTTATTTCTTCAGTGCCTCACAAACTACGAGGCTCGAATTTATGGTTATTACCGTCACTTCCATTGTGCTTTGGCGGATGAAACGCGACAAATCGACCGAACGATCAAATTACCTTTTTTTATCGGTGACAATGAGTCTCAATTTCGTCGACGTTATGCGTAAAGAGAATAATCGAAATAATCGTTGTACCGAGTGTCGAATGTCAGAGAACTGTAGTATCGGTTGAAATTGCGTTGCAACGATCGCAGCGTTGATTTACACGCGCGAGGAAATGAAAATGACTGTCCCAGTTATTGACCAGACGTTTTTTTTTGCCTTTTTCGATTTTTTCCTATTTTTTTATTTACTTTTTTTGTGAGTGACTCGACGTAGAATGACCTGTATGCAATGTTGCATCGAAGACCAGCGGTGGACGGAGAGAAACGAGAGAGGCGAGAGAGGGAAAAGTGCAATTCGCGTCGGTGAGCACAATGCGCTCGGCGCGGGGTCGATGCGTGCGCGAGACAGGTCCGAGGTCCCATTATACGCGCGTCGGGCTCACACGAGCGGAGGACAACAATGCGACCGTAATAATCTGTCACCCAGTGGCATGATACCGCCCGTTAACGTGTACACCTATCCCACATATAACTATACCTACATACATATACATATATAAGTGTACCTACACATACGTTCTATATATGCGCGATGCTCGCACCACCCTTGCAATTCTTTCGCCCTTTGACTAACGTGTCATATATATTTATAGTGCACACGTCGATCCGACTCTTCCTCAGTTTCGTTTTTCAGACACCGAATGAATCCCTCACCCCTTTCAATGCGAGCAACTCTCCCCGCATTCACCCCCTACAGACGCCTCGCAGTCGGTGCAAAAAAAAAAGGGGTAGGAGATTTTTTTTTGTCGAGAAAAAAATTTGAAAAAAATGGAATTTTTTTACAGTGCTAAATAGTTAACACATTTTTTTCGTGCCAGATGCCCACAGGCGTTTTGTGGGTTAGGGGGCTCGTTAGCCGGGTTTGTGTTTTGTTGATGACTCGAAGTTGACCCCGGGAAGTCAAAGCTGCCATCATTTTTTTCAAATCGAGGTCGCGAAATTTATTTTTTCAAAATATCGACTTTTAACCTATATCATCGTTCTCAAGTCGCATATTCTACCCCTGAAAACACTGGTTACAACCCCTTTTTAGTTGATTTTGAAAAAAAAATTTTTTGGCCGAACAGTTTGTCAGAAATCGTAGATCTGGCCGCCGGGCCGAAAACCGCCCAAATCGGGGTCACGAAATTTATTTTTTCGAAATATCGACTTTTAACCTATACCATCGTTCTCAAGTCGCATATTCTACCCCTGAAAACACTGGTTACAACCCTTTTTTAGATGATTTAAAAAATGCAACATTTCAGGCCTGTCAATATAAACCCACCGACTCGAAATGGGCAGGAGCTTTTTTTCACGTACGAACGACTCAACGTCCCTCGAGTAGCGAAATGACGTCAGATGTGTCCCAAGAGCCCCGGCGAAGAGCTCCCAATGGCCTCTCAATCATCGTCCGGACCAACGTCGCGCGCATTCGGTGCACTGTGCATTAAAATCGGGGCGCCGACTGCTGTAATACAAACGGGTAACATAACGGGGCTCTCGATTATATATAAACCCCCGACGTTATTTCGACGAGGGTCGAAACGAAAAAGGGGTTGTCGACTGCGTCCTGGCGCGATGTGTATAATACACCGTAGGGATTCTGCGGTCCAGTTATTATCCAGTTTTAGTCCGGGCCGGCCCGCCATTTACCGGCGTTACGATCGCGCTGGACACTCCGACGATTTGTATGCGCAATTTGTATTCGCCGATACAAATTATTGAGCAGCCTCGGTTGAGTCGCCTCGTTCGACGATATTCCTCGGCCCCTCGGCGATAACCCCTCGCGGGTCACGAGGGTCATTTCTCGCGTCGGGGACCAAAGGGTGGACCACGCTCGGTGACCCCTGCGAGGAGGGGGCAAAAAAAATGGTCCCGGGTCACGGTCAAATAATTTCAAAGTATTCCTTTTGCATTTTTTTTTTTTTTTTTCGTCAGTGACGCAGCCGAAACTTTTGACCCCTGCGAGAAGGGGGCAAAAAAAATGGTCCCGGGTCACGGTCAAATAATTTCGAACTTTTCGTTTTGCAATTTATTTATTTATTTTTTTGTCAGTTACGCAGCCGAAACTTTTGACCTCTGCGAGAAGGGGGCAAAAAAATGGTCCGGGGTCACGGTCAAATAATTTCAAAGTTTTCGTTTTGCAATTTTTTTTTTTTTTTTCGTCAGTTACGCAGCCGAAACTATTGACCCCTGCGAGAAGGGGGCAAAAAAAATGGTCCGGGGTCACGGTCAAATAATTTCGATCTTTTCGTTTTGCAATTTATTTATTTTTTTTTTTTTCGTCAGTTACGCAGCCGAAACTTTTGACCCCTGCGAGAAGGGGGCAAAAAAATGGTCCCGGGTCACGGTCAAATAATTTTAAAGTATTCGTTTTGCAATGTTTTTTTTTTTTTTTTCGTCAGTTACGCAGCCGAAAAAAGTGACCCGAAATATTTCAGCGTGTCCGAAAATTACGGTGCACCCCCGAAAATTGTGCGCACTTTGTATAATGTAATCAACGGGCGTTTCTCGCGTGCGCCGCTCGTTATGCGCAATAAGCAACGAGACTCTTCGGTTGGTAGATGCGGAAGATACATTTTTATGCGGTTAATTTGAGTTTTAATTCGGCCCCAAAGCTCAACGCCGGCTGTCGCCCTGTATATATATTTTTAGCCGCGCGAGTTTCAGGTTCAAGATCGCCGAGCGATTTGCATATTTTTATTTCGTCGGAAGTTTTCGGGCGAAGCGGAACGAGTGTCGCGCGTTTCGCGCGCATAAATTCCTGACTACCTACATATGACCCCCTCCCTCTTCGCCAGCCCCCCCCCCCCCTCCTCCTCCCTCCCTTGAAAGGGGCACAACAATCGCGCGTACTGCAGGGCAGACTCGGTGTGTGTATATAGGAAAGGAGAACGAGGGCCCAGCGACGCTGCTGCTGCTGCTGGTCGACTCGGTTAAAGTGACGTCACGCGCGGCGCGTGCCACGAGCCAGGATCTGGGGATGGGGGTCCGGGTTATCGTGCGACGACGACCGGCGACGCCGTCGCCTCGCCGGGAGTCACTGCGCGCGGCTCTGCTGCAAGATGTACCAGTGGTTGACCGGTTGCCAGCGTCCACCGTCGTCTCCGAGTCAAGAGACGTTGAATTTTATTCCACGGCCCTTCGATGATAGGGTGACCCGACCAGTGAATGAACGATTTAGAGTTCCGTTGTATTTACAAGACCCGTGAAATAAAAAAATATAATTGTAATACCTTTCAGGGTTGGTCTAATTAACAGATTGCGGTGTCCTGATTACTGAACAAATTATTATAGATACTCCCAAATAGAATATTTTTTGTTTTCACTCGATTAAACAAAATTAAACAAAATTACAATTTAAACAAAATTTGGTGAAAACTCGTTTGGTGAAACTTTTCTAGGTCACTCACTTGGACATTTGCCTTATTTTCTATATTTCTCTGCATCTCGCTCCACGTAATTCATAGTTTCTTTCTACTATATTCCGGAAAATGTACTGCACATTGCAAATGAAATTTCGGTCACCTCCACCGAACGAGATTTCCTTGAGAGTACAGACGTTTCCGATTCGCGAAAGTGAAACGCAATTTAAAAACTCGTCTTTAAAGGGTATATCAGTGCGACCAAAGAATTCCACGGCCGCTCGCAGCAACAGCGACAGCGACAGCAGCAGCAGCAGCGGCAACAGCAACAGCCAACGCCAACAGCAGGTGGTGCGGGTACTGCATATTGTAATCCGACATACTACTTCTCAAGGGTACTTCGATTCATAAACTCGAAGAATAATATTCGCGGAGGCCCCTTCTCTCATTAAATCCCGGGAATATATGTACCCCGGTCAATTACCGGTACATCCACCTTGCTCCGCGCATTCCACCGTCTCTCGTCCCCCAAACGTCAATCCCCCCCTCCCCCTCTCCCCTCCCCCAATAGCAATAAATTCAATTTCTATTTCCCCCCCCCCCCCCCGCCTCCTGGTATCGAAAGTGTCATTTTTCGGGCAACCAGATGCAAAATACGATTTTCCAGAGAAACTCTAGGCAGGAACCCGGTCAATTACCGGTACATCCACCTTGCTCCGCGCATTCCACCGTCTCTCGTCCCCCAAACGTCCCCCCTGCCCTCTCCCCCCTCTCCCCCTCCCGCCCGCCTCCTGGTATCGAAAGTGTCATTTTTCGGGCAACCAGATGCAAAATACGATTTTCCAACGAAACTCTAGACGAGAAATTTCGCCGGTCCAGCGAGCAAAATATGCGACGGTGGTAATATGGTCGATCGTACTATATATCTGCCATATACAGGGTGATTCAGAATGTTTTTGTCAGCCGTTGAAGAATGAAAGTTCAGCACCTCGTGAACGAAACTATTCAGCCGTTTCTTGTAATTTGCAATATTTATTTATTTATCGAAAATTTAAAAAAAATAGACCAATGGGAACAAATAAATAAATAAATAAACCACTAGACCAATGGGAACATAAATAAACCCATATTTAAAAAATACTATAAATACTATAAATAAATACTATTTTTCAAATATTCATTCATTTATCTGCCCCCATTGGTTAATTTTTTTTCTAATGCTTGTAAATAAATAAATATTGCGAATTACGAAAAACGGCTAAGTAACTTTGCTCCCGAGATGGTCAACTATTTTTCCTCAACGGCTGACAAAAACATTCTGAATCACTCTGTATATACGTATAGACGGTGCAACAAGCCAACCACTATTAACATGCGTACGCGTATACTATGTAATGTACGCGCTCGGCTCGCTCGGTGGCGTCGCCGACTCGGTGGTGGGGGTGTTGGACGCGTGCAGCCGGCCTGCAGCTGCCTCCCCGGTGTCCTCCCCCCTCCCTCCCCCCCCTTCCCCTCCCCTCTCGTCCCGGTCGGCACCCGCCATTCGCCCGGCGTGCCGCCGTCGCCGCCACCCTTCGCGCTGCTCACGTTCGCCATCAGCAGCAGCAGCAGCAGCAGAGCTGCTCGTCGAGCCCCCCTCCCCCTCCCCCCCCCCTCCCCTCCACCGCTCACGCGCCACACGATTATAAGTAGGGGTGCTCACCAGCCGCAACCTCCAGTCGAGGGTTGCACCTTGAGACGTACGCACGTCCGTATCGTGCTTCGTGTGATTTCCACACGAGACATACGATACAACACTCAACACGAAATATATACACACAACAATATAACATATATATTTATATATTTTTATTATTTATACAAAAATTCGAAATTATTTATCGTGACTGTGCAACGCTACAACTACTTCGAACTCAGCAATTCAATCATCGTTTCATCGTCGCAATTGGAATCGTTCATCGTCGCAATTGGATTAAAACAGCAAAAGTGTTTTGTGCTTGTGAATCGTTTAGATTTCAGTTCCCGCGGAAAACAGAGACTTGAGAGACGCCTGTTGTGGTGTTCGAATTGCACCGTCGGTCGATAGAGTGGAAAAACTACGAACGGAGTGGATTACAAGAGTGGGATTCCGGTGAGGAAATAGTGCGGAGATATTTGCGATAGGTGGCGCCAGAGGTGACTCTCCGAAGTTACTCTACGAAACCTAAGCAGAAATCTGCAGAAGAGATTTCGCCGGCTAGAGAGCAAAGCTGTATATGCGTCAAGCGTATATATACATATATATACCGGAATATTCTATATAGAGAAGGGTGCTCCGGACATTAGCCGTTGATTCGGCGCCAGTGGAATTTCAGCGAGCAGCATCGGTGAATCGCGTCTCTCGCAGCACCAATTTTCCGCTGCAACCTCGTTTTTTTTTCGTTCGCAGTTCCGATACGCGAAAAATTTGTCGAAGAGGAGATTCGCTGCGTCCGTCCGTTTGTGTGTGAGTCCCTCGACCACCGTTTTCCCCCACTCCGCGGCCATTGAGGAGCGATTGGAGGGGGCAGCGCACAGAAGGCGACAGACAGAGAGCGGAGAAAAGAGTGGGAGAAGGAAGCAGAGAGAGAGAGAGAGAGAGAGACAGAAGGGGATTCTCGCATCGAGTCTCCGTCGAGCTCTCCGTGAGAGAAGAGCCCCAGTCAGTGCGCTCGACTCGTCGTTTGCCGACTCGTCGGAGAGAGGACGGTGTTACGGTTTTAAAATCGGTGCTTGCGCTTTGTAGAGAAAAACACGAGATACGATAAATACGAAAATAAATGATATATATACGCAAATATATATATAAATAAATAATGCCCGTGACGCTCACAAGTCGTGAAGTTTCGTGCGAGCGATTTTGACTCTTCGTTTCGCTATTTTCCTGTCGTTAACTAAGGGGAAAAAATACTACACAACATTGAAAGAGAGAGAGAGAGACAACCGAGTCGACTGGGATTATAACGCCGGTTTTTCTCTCAAGCGGTCGGAAAAGGATTTTGCCCAATGGAATACAAAGTGTTTTCGTCCATCTACACCTGAGTGATATATATATATGATATATATATATATATATATGAATGTATATTCAGTGCGGTTCTGCGAAGAAGAACGACGGAAGCCGGTAGTGAGAATTGTTGCTGCTGTTTGAGTTCTTTTTTTTCTGGTTTTGATTTCGAAGTGGCTTTCGCGCGGTTTTTCCGACGTTCGAGGAGAACTGATTTTTCCTCGATTTTTCTTTCCGTTATTGTCGGGTGTGAAAAAAAGTGTGGGCACTTAGAGGGTTGATTGAGAGATAAGAGCCAATCGACGGCTATGCAGCAGCGGAGCCGATTCACGTCGAGGAGGTAACACCGCGCAACCCCCGCGGTTTACTTTTTCCGACCCCCCCTGGCACTCCCCTCCCCCCCTTCCCCTGACCCCTGACCCACCCCTCGCACTCCCCCCACCCTCGCCCCGCTTGACCCCCGTGTTAAGGATTCGGCGTGCGCGGCATCTCCGTGCTACGTAACCGGCGCGTGTATGTAAACATCCCGCCGAGGGCTTAACGGCAGTGCGCGGCTGAAGCATCTCGGCTTAAGCCTCCCCGCCAACCCCCCCTCCCCCCAATAAAAGTGCGACAACATGTGGACCGCGATACTCGTGTGGAGCGCCGCCTTCGTGCTTCTTCCTTCGCCACGCGCCGTAAGTTTTTTTGGAATTTTTTATATGTGATGATTGAAGTTCGCATCTGGAATGCAACGAAAAAAAAAAATGTTCCGATGGGGCCGAAAGATCGTATTGGGTATAAAAATTAGAAATTAAAAAAGAAATTGTTCCGATGGGGCCAAAAGATCGTATTGGATATAAAAATAAAAAATAAAAAAAGAAATTGTTCCAATGGGGCCAAAAGATTATACTGTGCATAAAAATAAAAAATGAAAAATGTATTATAACGATTATGTAAAATTAAAAATGTATTATAACGATTTATCGTACTAATAGTTTTTTAGAATCGTCAGAATAATTTTTTTAATATTCGTTCCATTCCAACGATGCAAACTTCATCATTTTTATATCTACTAACTACTTAATTTTAAGCTGTAGATAATTGTAGATAACTGTAGATAATCGCGAATAGCTCGACAAGATAGTATTTTTTCATCGAGTAAAAAAATGGGTATCGATAAATTGTAGAAGACGAAAATATAAGTTTCCGCGTGTAAAATCATTTTTTGGTCAGAGGATAGGATTTTCTGGTGAATTTTGCAAATTGAAGAACGTTTGTGAAAATTGTAGAATTTCCGTAATGGGAAACTCGATACGTTTGGTTGGCTCGCAGGGCTCAATTCATTCGGCGGGCGGGACAACAAGTACTTTGAAGTCTCTGTGGCTGCGCATGCGCAAGAGACACACTCGGCGCTGACGCCGCTGCGCGCGCAATGTGCACTCTCGTTAACCCAGCCATTTAATTCGCGCTAAGATTCGATCTGTCAGAGTCGAGACTAAACTAATTATCAGACCGAGTAACCTCAGCTATATACTTCAGTTATATACAGCGAGACTCGCACTGCCAGTGTATCGAATCCGTTGTGTGCGATGCCCCTAAGCGATGGGAACCCGACGGCTTAATTATTATCATCGACGCCGCGCGCGCGATTTTCTCGTCATTGTTTCCGCCGTCAGAATGATTAAAGAGCACAATAAAAAATAAAGAAAATGGAACAAACGGCTATTAAAAAAAATTCCGACTCTCTGTTTCCGATTAATTGGCACAAATGTTTGGTCCGGAATCAAAGGGTTTAAAAAAATAGGTCTCTGGTATTTCCAGAAACTATAAAATCTTAGAAAAATGGGACAAGATAGAAGATATTAAAAGACTCAGCTCAACGTTTGATAATTAATCGATGTCACAAAAAATAGAAAAAAAATCTCAAAATTCACATTTCGTTGGCTCGAAGCGTTGATTCGAATTAGTCGTCGCAGCTTCTTCCCGGGAGACGAGTCCCTTCTCCCTCTTTCTCTCTGTCTCCTTCTCTCTCTCTCTCTTTACGTAGGGTTTAGGAACCCTCGAAGCGTTCGTCGCTTCTCCCTCTCCTCTTCTTCGTCGCTCTCGGCTCCCAACGGAACGACGAGGGACCCATCCGCAGCTCTCTGACTGCGCGACACGAATTCACCGCAACGGAAAACTAAATCCGGAGGCGACTCCCGTTTTTTTTTTTTCAAAGCCTTCGCTTTTTACTGTCGACTCGGTTTCTCTGTACTCAGAAGATCTGCACTTATTTATTTATTCCTCGAGACGGACAAACGTCAGCGAGGTGTCAGTCACGTGTTCTCACGTGCGACGACCGATATCGTCGCTCTGCGTGACCGCTACGCCTCTGAAACTCGCGCCGCCAACATTCTAACACTGTGTAACAGAAAAATAGTCGACCAGCAGCTCAACGACATTTCTTCACCTTCGCTGTACCTTTTCAAACTCATTACACTTTATTAAAAAAAATTAAAAAATAATTCCTCGGTCACGTGACTGGATCTGTCATCTCCCAATAAAAATCTCAGTACAATAATAACAATAATCCCAAAGCTGCTACCAGTAACAGAAAAATCGGCTAACAGAACCAAACTCATTACACTGTATTAAAAAAAAAATAATAATAATGCCTCGGTCACGTGACTGGATCTGTCATCGCCCAATAAAAATCTCAGTATAATAATAACAATTTCTAAAATAGTCGACTAGCACAACCAACGATATTTCTTCGCCTTCACCGTCCTTTTTTTTTCAAACTCATCGCCATTCTCCATTCAAAAAATAATTCCTCGGTCACGCGACTGGATCTGTCATCCCCCAATAAAAATCTCAGCACAATAATAACAATAACCCCAAAGCCGTAGAATCTGTCTGTTTGACACTTGTAGAGCGAAAGCAGTGTCTCCGTCACTTCGAAGCCTGGAATACGAAGGCGGTAAAATCGCGTTGCGGGATTCCCGAAGCCGCGAAATCGCTTATGACGAAATCGCGGAGCGCGCGAGAGCGACGGAGTCGACGTCGTCGACGTCGACGGTCGGGCTGTACGTAAATAAGCTCGGGGAGGCCATCGGCGATCCCGGAATAGAACGCGACGCGCCAAAACCGTGAATTCTCCATCGTGCGTTACAACTATATATCTCATCGCCATCTTTCTCTCTCTTTCTCCTCTTCCGCCGTTTCTTTATATTCCTGAGCGTTCGCCCTTCGTTCGTACTTGCGCTTTTCCTCCTCTGTTCCTCTTCTCTGTCTTTTGTGCCTGTCTTCTCTGTCTTTTGTGTCTCTCCTTCTGTCTTCGCTGTCTCCTTCTGTCTTCTCTGTCTCTCTCTCTTTCTCTATATCGTTACAGCGACTCCTGCGCTTCGGTCGGTGACTGCTGCCGCCGTTTCGAAGGAGCTTTTACGAGGTAACGGTGCGCCGCACCGCGTAAAGAGCCGCGTCGTCGATAAACGCTCTTCTCCCTCTTTCTCAGCGATTCCAAAAGCCTTCCGACGTCGTCTTCGTCTCGGTCTTCACCCTTCGTTACTCCGGCCCGGTTAATAATACTTTTTTAGCAGACGCACCCTCCCTCCCTCCTTTCCCCTCCACTGGGGAATCGTCCTCTCCAGACTTCTTTCCTTTCACCCGATGCTAATAACGAGCCAAGCGAAACCGTCGGTACGAGGAACTCTCGTGTTTATTTGACTTATCTTCACAACAGACCGAAAAATCTCGCCGTAGTCGCCACCTACTTATCCTCCTCGTTCTTCGTATTCCGCATCTGCAACAATAAATCATAGTTCTCCGTTTCCGTGTTTAATGTTGCCTCATTGACCTCTATTCAAATCGGACAAAGATTTTTTAATTGAATTAAAATTGTTACAAATGTCAGACAATTGTCACATAATTATAGTTATATGTCACAAGGGAAAAATAATCATATCAAACATTTTTTTACTCGAATTAAAATTGTTCCGAATTTCACACAAAATTGTCACATAAATATAGATATATTTCTCAGGGAAAAAATAATCATATCAAACATTTTTTTACTCAAACTAAAATTCTTCCAAATGTCACAAACAATTGTCCCATAAATATAGATATATTTCTCATTGAAAAATAATCATAGCGAATTGAATGTCGTATCGAACTTTTGGCCACTGCGGTTGATTTGCTCTTGAAGCTGACCCGTTAAAAAATTGTGGTGTTGAAGTTTGCATCGTTGGAATGCAACGAAATAAAAAAAAATATTCTAACGATTCTAAAAAGTTATTATGACGGATTAATCGTTGTAATAATATTTTGTACCCAGTACAATCTTTTCGGTTCATTGGAATAATTTTTTTTTTCTTCTTTTCGTTGCATTCTAACGATGCAAACTTCAACATCATAAAAAATTTAGGCGCTTTATGGAGAAAATATTGTTTCGCCTATAGTTACAATGTTTCGTCGCCACCGTCGCTGCTATTGCTGCAGCTTCGGTGGCGGGAATCATTGACGGTGGCTCCGTTCGCTGGGAAAGCAGCCGGCGGGGGTCGAGGCCGAAACTGCGGCTGCTGCTGCTGCTTCGGTTCCACCTACGGAGAGCGACACGAGCGAAAGGGACGTTGAACGCGCGACGCGATTGCTCCGACTAATTGGAACGCGCGGGCCAAAGCGCCAGGTGCCCCGAGTGAAAACCCCTTACTTACATATTCTGCCTCTCGGGACACCGGACGGACGGACGGACGGACAGACAGACACAGACCGGACGTTAGCTGCGAGTCTAATAGCCTCGCCAGGATATTTTCTCTCACTCGTGTGAAACAAACGTTTTGCCGCCGGTGTCAGACACTCAACAATCGCGGGTCTATTACGCAGCGACTGTTTCTCTCGCATTCTTCCGTGTTATACAATCGTTTGTAGCACACGTGCGTCTCGTTCTCTTTTTCGCTCGTTGCGCGACTGTATCAATTTCTCTTTAGCTCTCTTTTTTTCAGTACTTTTGGGAGAAAGCGAACTAATTTTGTATTACAAAAAGAATTGTGTCAAGTGGGCTTAAAAAATGTGGGATTCAAATGATGAAAATTTTGACACAAATATTTTACTTGCGGAATTGTTGCGAAGAGCGTTTTCAATTATGTCTTTATTATTTTTTATTATTTTCTGAGAGAAAGCGAACTAATTCTACATTAGAAAAAAAATTGTGTCGTGGTGGTCGTAAAAAAATGTATTCAGATCAAAGCTTTGACACAAAGAAATATTTTCCTTGCAGAATCGTTGCGTTTCGATAGTGTCTTTATTTTTCGAGGATTCCTCGAGCACCCCGCGGGACTTTCGCCCGGCGGCGGCAGAGGCAGCGCACGTGTGCAAAAACCGCCGGGAAATAACGCAGCGACAGTAGCAGCGGTTTAGTACCCACGTGCTGCCAACTCCCGGCTCGCGACAAGAAGAGAACTGCGACCGCGACCGCGACGACGACGACGACGACTCCCGTCGTGTAGTATCGCGCGCGCCTCCTCTTCGCTCTCTCCGTAGAATGTGTATAGGGGACGACCGACGCACCAATCTGGCGTCGAGCTTTTCTCCGTGCTTCTTTTTCCCCTGTTTTTCGTGCGGAGAGAGAGAGAGAGAAACCCACAGCGGAATAAAAACAGAGAAAAATGGACAGAGAGAGCGAATGAGTAACTCATAAGCTGCAAAAGGACCGCAATGTCCCCAAGCAGCAGGAGACAGATCCCAGAGTCGAATTTGTAGCGAGCGACTCGCGCCGCTCGACGCTCGCACATCTGTCGTACGAATTTTAGCGACAGTCTGCGCGCGCTCGTATTATACACTCGGGAGAAAAAGAATCAGTGGGGGAGAGGGGATAGCTTATAAGATACGATGACGAAATCGCGATGCAGGATCGTGCCGGTTTCGTTCGCCACGTGCGGCGCTTCCTCTTCGGCGTTTTTGCCGTCATCGTCGGGTCTTGTTTTGTTCGCGGGGGCCATCGGATTTTTTTTTCGATTTTTTTTTTTAATATTACATTTTTATTTCGTCATTTTTGTATTTTTATTAAAAAAAATGGTACCGTATCGCAATTTCGCCTTTTACATTTCCATCTTTAATTTCCATGAACACGTTAAAAAATTGTATTTGTGTGTGTTACAGGTGAGCGCGTCGGGTGTGTTCGAGCTGCGGCTAAAGTCGTTCGTGAATGAATACGGAAAGGACAGCCTCGGGAATTGTTGCTCGGGCTCGAGCACCTCGCGCAACGGCGAGTGCTCGGGCGTGTGCAAGACGCGCTTCCGGGTGTGTCTGAAGCAGTATCAGGTGAAGATCGACACCACGACGCCGTGCACGTACGGCGACGTCGTCACCCCGGTGC
Source organism: Itoplectis maculator (assembly GCA_964034905.1). Taxonomy (NCBI): domain Eukaryota; kingdom Metazoa; phylum Arthropoda; class Insecta; order Hymenoptera; family Ichneumonidae; genus Itoplectis; species Itoplectis maculator. Next base: position 465,901 of record OZ035870.1, read on the forward strand.
TCGGCGAGAATGTCGTCAATCTCAGCCCGAACGTCGCGCTACCGAGCTTCACGAATCCCATCAGATTCCCCTTCGATTTCACGTGGCCGGTAAGTAATTTTTTTTGACACTGAGAAAAATGTGCAGTTGCGATTACTAATCATTGGTTCTACCAAAATATTGGTTGCAGTTACTAAAATATTGGTAGCTCTGACCAACGATTGGTAATCACAACTATTAATTATTTTCAGGGTATTTTTATTTTTAATAAAAATAAAATATACTACTGATTAATGATCAATGAAAAGTGGCGCCGCACGCGCCACTCGCAGAGACAAAGAGGCAGAGGCCCCGAAATTACGGCAGATGGCGCGAAAAGGCCGAACGAATGGGAGAAAAAAGAGAGAAGAGAGTCAGGCACTTGTCCGTCTCTCCTCGCCGGTGCGCCTCCTCGTATTCCCATCTCTTGATGACAGTGCTGCTGCTGTTGCCGCTGCTGCTGCTGCTGCTGCTGCTGCTGCTGCCGCTGCTCTTCCTCTTCGGTACACAGCACATGTATCGCCGGGCGTCAGTCAGAGACCTCTACTCTGCTGCTGCCTTCGAGCGGCAGCAGCAGCAGTGCATCGCACTGCTGCTCCTCCACTGGCAGATGGCTCGGGCCTTTTGTCCAGTCGAGACAACACACGCCCCCTCCCTCTGTGTCTCGTCCCGCAACAAAATTCATCAATTTTTCTCAAACACTTTTCCCAACTCGAACAATAGAAAAAAAATACAATACGTGATCCGAATCAAATTATAGTTTGAAATAAAAAAAATCCTGTACTTTCATTTCTATTTTCTAACGTAAACAACTCTGCTTCGACCTGCAACAAAATTCATCAATTTTGCTCAAACACTTTTCCCAATTCGCACAATAGAAAGAAAAAAAATTCCAAATAAAAAAAAATCCTTCACTTCAATTTCTATTTTCTGACGTAAACAACTGTTTCTCCTCACAATCGACGTCTTTTAATTTGCCCGAAAAAAATACACTTATACCGAGAAACCATTTCGAAAAAAGTGGAGGGAGTGAAAAAATTCCCAGAAATCGGAGAAGCGGAGAGGGAGACGAGGAGTACTAGACGATAATGCGCCACGTGGAGAATGAGCTCGAAAGTGGCAAAGTAGTGCAAAAATCGAGGGAGCAGAGAGCAGCCGACACTCACCACCGCAAAATTATACATCTCGCGAAAGGGCTGCAAGATTACCGACCCGCGAACCATCAGAACCGAGATTTAAAGTTTCGAGTGCGGAAAAAAAAACAAAGGTCGAATCTAGTGTTCCAAAACAGGTTTTTATCCCAGAGGATAAACACACCTATCGACAGTCAATTCAGAGCCGCAGAACAGTGTCTGTATATCTATACACACTGTTTATATATCTATAAATATACCCATAGGCAAAAATATATCTTTTAATCTGCCGTAATAATACTATGTAATCTAATTGCGTGTATTATATTGTGGCGAGAGCGTCTCCGAAGCGTCCGGACGTTCTCCGGACGTTCAAGGTCACCGCTGCCGACGTCGCGAATAGCTAAACACAAACACAGACGGCGAGAAACGCGACCCACGTGACTCTCTCTTCGTGTGGGAGAACTGAAATTGCTCTATCGGCGGCTCAGAGGGATTATCAAACGTCCGCCGAGCCGTCGTTAATTAAGAAAAGCGAAAAGAGTCACTGGCAAAGACATCACAAATACGCGTCGCATGTCTGATGTGCGTTGAGGAGGCCGAAGCGAAACGCAGGCTACGAAAATTGTCCGTAATAACGTAACAACCTTCTGCGTCAAATCCGAGGGACGAGCGCTCTAATTGGTTTACCGCGCGCACGCGCTTTCGCATCGTAATCCTGAACCCTGCTTTACGATCTCAATAAAAAAAAATAAAAAAATTGACTCCACGAATTTTTTTAATTAAACGCACGCATGTCACTTTTTTTTTGCTAACGTTTTACCGTAATTAAATTTCCCCAAAAAAATTCGCAAAAAATAGCCGTAATTAAATTTCCCCCAAAAAAATTCGCGAAAAATAGCCGAAACACCTAAAAAAAAAAGAAAATAAAAATGCAGGGAAGCCCCATTGTTCAGAATGGGCGGAATGAGAGCGGAATGGGCGGAATGATTAAATTTCCCCAAAAAAATTCGCGAAAAATAGCCGTAATTAAAACTCCCCCAAAAAAATCCCCAAAAATTGCCTATACACCTAAAAAAAATATAAAAATGCAGGAAAGCCCCATTGTTCAGAATGGGCGGAATGAGAGTTGGCGAATACGACCCGAGGAAGGGGGGAAGGAGGGAGGGAGGGAGTCAAGGGGGGAGGGAGCGTGAGAGTGCGATAGAACTTTGCTCCACCCTGGGTAATTTATGCTAAACGTTTCGCCAAGAGTTGCGCATCGCTCGGCAGCCATTCATCCGTTCGGCGACGTCGGCCTGTATCTAGTGTAAGCTGCGAGAAGGAGGCAATGTGTCGAAGAGAGAGCGAGAGAGACAGCGGTTCGAGGACTCGGTCGTTCTCTGTCTCGCGCTCCTCGTCCTCCCCCCTCTCCCCCTCCCCCTGCCTCCTTCGCCCATCTCCTGCGTCCTGCGCCTGCCTCGTGCGTTCCTCCTCCTCCTCCTCACTCCCTCGTTCTTCTCGTCTGGGACGCGAATCACGCAGGCTTTTCGGCCGTGGGACCCGAGAAGACCGAACGGCAGCTTCCTCCCGGCCACCTCCTGCTGCTCGCCTCTCTCTCTCTTTTCTCTCTCTCTCGCTCTCTCTCCTCCTGCCTTCTCTCACCTGCGCCTCCGCTCCACGCACCACCGTCGCCACGCCGCGTGTGTGCTATATATACCGACACGTAACAGCTCAGCCGGCTGTATGTCTAACCCCATCTCACTCCTTCTGTTCTTCTGTCTCTTTCTCACCGTTTCCACCGACGAATCGAGAAATTCGCGAAGCGAAGGAGACTCGCTGCGGTCGTTCGCTAAGTCCGAAGCTGTAACATTTTTTTTTGTTTTCATTCAAACGCATCTGTAAAATCCTGCAGTCGCGACATTTCGATTCGAGTTCAAATGAAGGACACTCATTCTTTTTATACTGCAGAATGGAGTGGGGTTTGGAGGAAAGAAGCTATGAACACGTTTACAAGTTGTACGAAAAAAATACGTTGATAAAACGAGGCGTGTAACAGAGTGTTTACGAGTCTCCGGAAAGTTTGTTTCTATTCTCGAATCGAATTGCGCCGACGACGCGTGAATGGGACGTGTACGTATTAGCACCGAGTCTCTCTCCGACGTTTTGGGCGAGAGTAGCAGCTCTCGACGATTCGTCCCTCGAGCTATCAACCAGTCGTCGCGTGGTTGGCTTTTTTTTTTTCTCTCTCTCGCTCCACCGCTCCAAGGTTCGAAACACGCGAGACAGCGAGAAACACACCGAGAGAACTGGACCAATAATCGCGAAACGGGTTCGTGCCCTGAGGGCGCTCGTCGTCGTCTCTTCCACCGGCTGAACGGGAAGCTGAGATTCCGGCTTCCTTCACCTAAGGCGAAATGTAACGCAAAATACTATTTACGAATCTATCGCCCAAAGCAGATTTTTTTTAATCAATTTTTTATTTTTTTTAAATCAAATTCATTAATCATATATATAATAAAAAATACATATATAATAAAAATATTAAAAATAAATAAAATAATAAAAAATACATATATAATAAAAAAAAAACATTTTTTAAAAATCAAATTCAATCAAATTCAATTTTTTTAAATCAAAAATAATTGTTTTAAATTTCAATTTTCACGAGTCAAGTTGAGTGTCACTAAAGGACGAGTCGTCGGTCGGCGAAAATTAAAAATAGCGTCGAGTTGGGTGGCAGCGGCGCGAATAGCTGCAGACGGAGTAATAAGAAGTGGCGCGCGCCGAGTCTCGACTCTTCCGCTCTCGATTGTGTGTTTACTCGGCGGCGATGGCCCACCTAGCGTTTCACGCGGCTTTTGCGGTGCTGCTGCTACTGCTGCTGCTGCTGCTGCTGCTGCGGCGGCGCGCCAGGCCGCAAACTCGACGACGACGACGACAGCTTTGATCTTCCGCGGATCTCGGCCACTTCTTCCTCCCACTTTTCTTACAAAGGCAGAGACACTCAGTCGCATCGAGAGATGCAAAAGTCTCTACTAAACAGAGTCAGAGAGCGATTTAATCGTCACGCAGCAAGTGGAAACGACTCCGGCGTTAGGAAGCGGAAGTGTCGAGCAATGAATCAACGGTCGCCGCGAAGGGGGAGCAGCAGTGCTCCTCCCCCTCCTCAACTAATCAAACGGTCGGAGAGCTGACCGACTAAGAGAGAGTGAAACGCATTCAGAAATTACAAAAATAATTTAGTCAAATTACAATCGCTAAAAAAATAAATAAAAATAAATAAAAAAAAATAGATAAAAATAATAAATCTAAAATAAATTCGTCAAATTACAATCACTAAAAAAATAAATAGTCAATCTACAATCACAAAAAAAATTAATAAAAATAATAAATCTGTCATAAAAATCGTGCTAAGGATGTCGACCGATGCACACGTGTTTCCCGGCAGTCAGACATAAAGGTAGACGCGAGGCGAACTTGGCGAGCGGCCGCCGAGGCGAAAGAAGGCGAAGAAGAAGCAGCAGCAGCGGCGGCAGCAGCGAAGAAGCTGGCGAGGAGAAGGGGGGGGGGGGGAGGCGAGCCGAGAGCCAGGCCAGGCGCAGGCCAGGCAGGAGAAGGTGGAGTTATGCCCGCGCGCAGCCGTGGGAACCGACTGCCGAGCCGGCTGCCCCCTCATCGCGTCTCGCCCGTCTCTCTCTCTCTCTCTTCCCCCTCCCCCCCTCTCCCTCCTCCCTCTCTCTCCTGCGCGCGCGCAGCTTTCCCGCTCGCTCGTCTTTGCCACCTATGCTACGTCTCTCTCTCTCTCTCTCTCTCTCCTCTGCCTTCCTTTTCATCATCCACAACCTCTCTTTCTCTCTGTTCACAGAGTACGAAATGAACGACCCTCTCTCTCTCTCTCTCTCTCTGTTCACAGAGTACGAAATGAACGACCCTCTCTCTCTCTCTGTTCACAGAGTACGAAATGAACGACCCTCTCTCTCAGTCTATACGCGTTATAGATATAGATATATACGTTTTATGCATATTTCCGTCTCTCTCATTCGCCGGCTCATCGGCGTCGAGCGACGGAGAGAAAGCAATTTGACTCTCCGGAGAGACAAAGACAGAGACATGCGAGCAAAGAGAGAAGGAGAGAGAGAGAGCTCAATGTACCTCAGCCTGACCGAACGGCTCTCCGCCGTCTTTGTTTATCTTTCGCCTTCCCGAAACACACCCAACATTGTTGCCGCTCGCGAATGCCGCCGCTTTTTCAGCTTTTTGCTTTTCTACTCGCATATCCAGTGTATATATGTTGACTTTTTTTGCACTGCTATATCTACCTAACTACACAGCTATGGACTGCAGACAAGCATATATATATATATACAGTGGGAAGGATATATATATATAGAGTGGGTACAAAGCGCGCGGCTCAATTCCGATCCACCGTAATAAATTAGCGGACGATCACGGTGGCATTTGTCTCCTCGGCAATTTATATCTCTCCACTTCTTCTCCTCTCCTCTGCGGCTCTCAGGTAGCCAATAACGTAGCAGAGGTACCAGTGTGCGTTTTGCCAGAGTTGTGTGAGGATGTGGATAGTGCGAACGCGTCCTTGCCGCGAGAAAAGGGCGGCCCTTTTGCTTGGGGCTTATTTCTACATCGCTCTGTCTCTTTCTCTGTCTCTCTTCCTCTCTCTTTTTTTTATACTCATCGCTGCTCTTTGTTTCTCGCTCGCTTTTACTTCGTTCGTCGGTTCAATCTACACCTCTTTCTTTCCTGCGAGGATATTTTTCTCAGCCTGAGGGAGGATCCACGAGCGTGGAATCCGCGGGGCAGAGATCCATCAGCGAGATGCTTGGCTGCCGGTTCTTCCTTCTGCTGCTGATGCTGCTGGTTCTTCTTCTCTTCCTCCGATCGCTTACCTGCTCCCGGGCGAATCCTTTTCTCACTCGTTCGGCGTTCGTGCCTCGAGGCCGCGTGTATTTTTTTTTTTTTTTTGCTGACGCTTCTTCGTACACCTTCGGCTTGCGGATACTCTCTCTCTCATCGTGCTCTCTGATCTCTCGCTGCACGCGAGTGCCTTGCGGTTCCAGCAGCAGAAGCGAGCGGAAGAAACGACGGTCCGAAATCCTGGAAAGCATTACGCACTGCCCAGCTGCGTTCCGGAGACTCGGAAACACGGACGCAATTTTTTTTACAGACTAAAGTTCAGGGCGAATATTTTTCGATTACGAAACGCTGCTCGATATTGAGAAATATTGAATTAAAAAAAATCTTTCGAAGCTTTGGGGCTAATAATTTACCGTAATTTAATCGAGTTTATTCGGACGAGGAACGAAAATTCCGTCAGGCGTCGATTACGCATCGTCGCGTGTGCAAATAATGCGTAATGCGTCGGGCGCCGAGTGCATCGGGAATCACCGGACGTAGTGGCCATTAGACACTGCGGCACAATGTCCCGCATAGAGCCAAAGAGAGACAGAGACAGAGACAGAGACAGAGACAGAGACAGAGACAGAGACAGAAACAGAGAGACACAGCCGCCTCGTTATTATTGGTCTCTCGGTCCGGACCCGCATTTTTTTTCTCGTTATGTATATATAACACAGCGAGAGACCGCGGATATAAACATTTATTATTCAGCGCGTACGTTATAACGGATCCGTGCGTGGCACTGCAGTTGCAGTTGCAGTCGCAGTGCAATTCACACGGAAAAAGCGCAGACACGTGTCACACATCATTAACAATTAAAAATAACGTCGGTGTCACGGACAGTTTCAATTCCAACGACCAACATGCGAATTGCGCTGCGTGCTCGTTATGTGCATAATCAATGATATTGCAGCTGCAAAAAAAAATAGTGTCGTGATTCCAGATTTTTTTTTTTCTTTTTTTGCGTCAAGTGTCAAGGAAAATTACAGTGTTTATCGCGTCTATCAGTCGCGGTACAAATTACTGCGATTTGCTTCTAGATCTTTTTTTTTTTTTTTTTTTTTTTTATATCGTCTGCCACTGGTTTCCATTTCTTCGGGCGTCGGGCAAGCGGCGACAGCGATGCGTGCGTGCGTCGGGATTCCAGTGCGAGTGACGCTTGCGCAGCGCACGCAGCGTCGATGCGCAGCGCATGCAGCGTCAAAGCGCAGCGCATGCTGACACGAAGCTATGGGGGAAGGACGGAAAACGAGAACACGTGTCTCGTGGCGCGCGCACGCGTTTTCCCCGCGGACTTACCGCAGCGATCTGTACACTCTACATATATATACGTGTAGAGGGAATATAGAGTGCGGTTAATCGTCCTATCTCTCTCTCTCTCACATTCGCTTCGTTTTCCGCACACGATGACGGCTGACGTCCGGCGACGCGTCGCCGTTGCGGAATTCGACCCCTTTTACCCTCCGCACGCTTATGGGGTTCGCCAACCAACCCCATGAGAGATTTCTCGTCTCTCTCTCTCTCAATTTCCGCTCGCAACGGATTTTCCGGACCGTTGCATTTCGGTCAATGTTTCCCCTTTAATATTTTTTACAATAAAAAAACCCAAATTTTTCGTTTTTATTTTTTTTTTTTTCGGCGATAATTTTTTTTATTTTTATTTGTCGGATAAATAAAATTTGGAAGAGCGATTACGGTGAAAAAAATTAAAAAATGTGTATTGCGACGGCAAATTGCGGTAATTACCGACCGGCGCGTGATAAGAGAGACGCGTGCACTGAATTAATTGTCGGTCGGGCGTCGGTCGCCGAAACAGCCGCGCGACAAAGTCACGCGTAGCGCGAGCTGCGCAAAACCCTTTCGGCCGAGCGTCGTGCGTGCGCGCGCAGCTCGGGGGCCGCCAGGTGCTGCGCGCGCAGCGAGTTTCGTGCGCGCGCAGAACTCGGGGCCCGGTCGGCGCATGCGCGCGCGACTCGACACTTTAATTCATAATTATTTGCGCAATCCTCGTGTGCGTCGCGCGCACGCGTGCGACGCGTGTGCGTTATATCACTAACGACCCCCCCCCCACCCTACCCCCTCCCCCTCTCCCCCCTCGCTCTCCAGTGACGTTGCAGCTGTCCCCGTCCACTTTTTGCATACCGAAAAACTTGTCCACAAAAAAAAATCTCTTTTTTATTTATTTTTTTTAAACCGATAATACTGCCCCGAGGAGCTCTTCGTGGCCGAGGAATCGGCTACCTGGAAGCCTCGCCTCCGTCCTATCTGATCGCTCGAGCCGCAGGAGGGGGAGGGGAGAGGGGGGAAGGGGGTTACCCCCTTCCCTTGCAGTTCGATTCACCTCCGCAGCGATCGCGATCTGACATTGAAAATTTTTAATTCCCACACGCGCGAGTTTTATTCGCCTGCACGCGATTAATCGAGGCATGCGATGCGCATTTTTAATAATTAATTATTAATAAATCATTACCTATACCGACTTATTATTATTTTAATTTCCTGCTAATGTGAATTTTATTGGTTTTTTTTTGCAGGGAACGTTCTCGCTGATAGTTGAGGCGTATCACGACGCTGATAATACGACGCATCACGCGGCCGGTAAGTTATAGTTTTTTTTTTGGCCTTATCAATTTGCTTATCGCGTGCCACGCGCTTCGCCCTTGGCACTTGGGGCTCAGGGCTCCTGAGGCATAATCGTAATCTTCTGTGGCACGAGACACGTTGCCACTGCTGGATTTTATACCCATTAGGACCGACGATAGGCACACGAAATTACTGAGGGGCAAAGTGAGCAGAGGGGGAGCGATGAGCCTGGTCTCGATCTCCTCTCGTCGCTTTATAAGCGAGCCGCCTGAGTTGTAGAGCTGCAGAGGGGCATGTGCGAGCCAGCTGGGTGTGAGGCGACGCTTCGAGTCCGGCGAGCAGCGACAGCCAAGAAGCCACTTCCGCCCTCAGACCTTCTCCGGCCATATCTATGCGCTCGTCCTCCTCCTTCTCCTCCTTCGACTTCGACTCCTACGCTCGCGACATTCACCAGATACCTAAACCGCTGCGCCTCCCTCCTTCGACGTCGACTTGCAGCTCGTGTCCTCTGCCTTCGCTCATCGTTTCTTAGATTTTTTTTTATGGTTCGAGCGGAGGTAGAAATATTATTTCAGCCAAAAACGATTTTTTTTCTTTTTTTTTTTAATTATTATTAACTGAAAATTCTCATTAAAAAATTATTTGTGTAGATCCAATTTATTGGGAATTAATTCAATTTGAAATTATATTAATTGCGAGAAGTTTCCAAGAAAAAATTATTTTTCGTTAGCTTAATTTAAAAATAAAAAATATTGTTTTGGTTGCAAGCGAAAAAATGATTTGCGTAGATTATTGGGAATTAATTCCAGACCTTACAATTATATTTAAAAATTAATAAGGAAATTATTTTTCGTTAGCTCAATTTAAAAATAAAAAATTTTGTTTTGGTTGGAAGCGAAGAGAGCGAGAGAAGCGAATCGCAGAGGGCAGAGTCGGGTCGCCCCGGGGCGCTGTCGTCGTGGCCGCGACAGAAGGAAGTGGCGAAACGGGACGAGAGCGAGGAGCGCGAGGCACTAGTGTTTCCTTCCTGTGTAACCGTATAGTCCGTCTCCGCACCGCACACACCGGGGTAACACGACACCCCTTCTTCGTCTTCTTCTTCTTCTTCTTCCTCTCCATCTCTTTCTTCTCCTTCCCCCTCTCCATGGCCGCAAAAAGGCGCGGAATCGTCTCTTTTTCTATGTACAACCCAACATTGTGTATCATGTACTTGAGCGTCTATCTATCCGCCGTACGGCGCTTCGTGTCTGCCTCCGTAAAGGAGGTTTTCGCAGTCTCAGGTACGATGAACTCTGCCCGAGGACAGTGAACGTCCTCGCATTTTATTTCCCTCGGCTTCGCGATATGAAAAATACGAAAAATCAGTCGTCACAATAATAACAATAAATTAACTGATTCGAAATGTGTGTATTTTTTAATTCAAACGTTAATTTACGAAAAATCAATCGTCACATTAATAACAATAAATTGAATCATTCGAAATTATTATTTTATCAATAATAAATGTGTGTTTCAATTCAAACGTTAATTTACGAAAAATCAATCGTCACAATAATAACAATAAATTGAATCATTCGAAATTATTATTTTATCAATAATAAAGGTGTGTTTTAATTCAAACGCTATTTTTCACACCGCGAAAAATTTATTTTTTTAAATTGTAAAAAATAGGAAATTTTATCTGAGCTTTCTCCGAGCGAATTTCTGAGTTTCCCACTGTCGGTGACATTCGGAGGCCCCATAAAACGACTCCCGGTGCGCACACAGACCGATAAACAATATTGGTTCGCCCGAATCGCCGCCTTCGTCGTCGTCGTCGTCGGTCTCACGTGTCCGGCGCAGGGCAGTTGCACGACTTCCACACACCGAAGTTTGCCGAGCCATTAACTCCGCCTGTGCGACTCGACCTCTGCCAGGAGCAGAGCAGCCCGGCTGTTCCGCACCGGAGTCGCCGGCCCTGCCAGCTCCGAGATACACACGACGAAAAAAAGGCTGAAAAAAAACCCTCCATTTTTTTTTCGTCCATCCCTATTCCAAACTGTCACTCGCAGGAAGCTCTCTCCTCTCTCCTTTTTACGATCGTCTAGCGAAATAAAAAATAAAATGGCATTCTTTTTCCTGCAACTTTCGTCTATCCGAGAAAGATTTTATTTCGCTTCCCACGTCGAAAAGGGAGGAGCCGCCGACGTCGGCGGCGGCTTCGTGCCAACTCTTATAGTATATATATATATATTTTTTTTTTATTCCGCTCTTTCGTCTTTTGTATCTCTTCGGCTCGTTTCTTCTCGCTCCCGTTTTTTTTCCCGGCGCTGCGTGCGCAGTGCGATTCGCGCGCAGGAATTCCTCGACTTCGACTTCCGCGTCCGGGGAAAGCTCTACGGGTTTCCCCGGCTCCGAGATGCACCGTTGCTCGTGACTCGCGCTATAGTCAACCACCCGCGCCGAATAGTCAGCTGCGATTTTCGACTCTTAGGACATTTTTCTTTATTTTTCTAATGCTTTATTTTATTTTTTTACGTCAAAATTTATATTTTATCATTGAAGGCCACTCAATGGCCTTTTTTATTTTTTTTTACTCTTCAACGCTGACGAATTATTATAACACAGCAGCGTTTCCGCAGTCTTTTAATTAATCTCGTCATTCGCCGGAGGCGCGTAAACGAAGACACGAGACTCATATATAGGATCCTCGCGTTTATGGAATATAACGGACGGCGAGTCGCCGAGTCCGCTGGGAGCCTCAAGTGCGTCTCGGGCTTTGTGCTTACTACCGGGTGCGGTGTTGGGTGCTGCTCGCTCGGTACTCCGGCTCGTCGTCCACTGGCTCGGGTTTATGCATATGCATAAACCGCGCGCGCAGCGCAACAAGGTTGCTCCTTCCGGTCCGACGACTTTTAATTAACGGCGTCCGCGCGGGTAAACCGCGAGAGGACGTCATGAAATATATTTCCTTCTTCCCCACATTAATAAAAAAAATAATAATTACACAAAAATGACAAAAATAATAATCTATGCCCTTTATATCTATATTTATAAATTCCTACCGATGCACAAAAATCGTGGGCTCTGTATTGTCTTCGACTCTCGTCTTCGATTCTTATAAAACTAACTCTTTATTGCCTCCCACATTAATAAAAAAAAAAACTACACAAAAATAACAAAAAATAATATCTATATCCTTCTATATTTATAAATTCCCACAAATGCACAAAAATCATGAGCTTAAAATCGCGAAGCGAAAGAGGTCTTTATTACCTTCCACATTAATAAAAAAAAAAAAAATTACACAAAAATAATATCTATATCCTTCTATATTTATAAATTCCCACCGATGCACAAAAATCGTGAAGCTCAAAATCGCGAAGCGAAAAATCGTTGCTGCTACCACTGCGCAATATCCGTACGGTTCCCGAGCGCGAAACGAGGTCTTTATTGCCGGGGCCCGGTGCTGCCCCGTTCGGGGGCAGCACCGGGGGCTGCTGCTTCTGCTGCTCGGGATGCTGTAGCCTTTGCTGCTGCTCCTTGGGATGCTGTAGCCTCTGCAGCCTCTGCGACTGCTGCTGCTGCTCCTCCTTTCTGCTCGCTGCTTCCTTTCTCAGGCCCTAAGACTGCTCCCGCCGCCGCTATTAATATACTACGACTACTACGAGTCCTTCGGGGCAATTCTCTCTCTCTCTCTCTCTCTCCTCTCGTCCGCCTTCGCCGCCGGCTCGCTACACGCTTCTTCTTCCAAAACCCCGTCGGCTCACCTTCTCTCTTACTATGTATATACACACGTTTATATATCTATATCTACAGCGGCGAGTATTGTGCCGAATCTCGTATACCTGTTCCCCGGAGCCTGTTTCTCCAGCCTCCTGCGAGTCGTACACCTGCGCTCCACCTATATAACCCACCGGCTGTATACCTATATATCCACGTGGTCCACTCCACCTTCTCACTTTTGGCCCTCGCTTCTTTTTTTTTCGCTCTTATTTTTTTATTTTTTTATTCGAGACCCAAAGATCGACTCCGAGTTTCGTGCCAAAGATGAGAGGAGGACGACGACGATGAGAATGAGACGGCTTAACCCACTCGCTACAATTTTTCGACGAGTCGACGTAAGTCGGCGGTTACGTTTTCTGGGCTCGTTGCTCGTAACCGTTAGGTCGCGGAGAAATTAAGTCGACGCGATGCTAAACGGTGAAAAGGACATTTATGGAGAAGGCAGCTGTTGCTGTCTGACCTGATTTTTCGGTCTCGAATTTGTTTCTTAATTGGGGCGAAAAGGAAAGAATTATTTTTTTTAAGTTTTGAATTTTGCCTTTGGGGGGTTTGTGGAGTCTGGGAGATTGATAACGCACCGCATTGCGCCAGCGGCAATGACCCTAAGATTCTGCTTCTGCCTCTGCAGCAGCCGCAGAGCCCTTTAAACTGTCGTTACCGACCGCAAAGAGGCAACGCGTATGCGTTTCTGTACATCTTTCGGATCGCAATGACAGAAGGTTTTAATACCTTTCTGCGGTCTCCTCATTCGCCTCTCCTTCATCTCATCTTGCCTACGATTTATTATAAAAAAAAAAAAATCAAATTTCCCTTCTGGAAAAATTCTTAGTCGATAAAAGCGACTCAGTCAACGTCTTACAATTTTTTATTACTAATTACAATTTTTTTTTAATCATGTGCGAAATGATTTTAAAGAAATGTGCGAATGATTAAAAAAAATGGTAATTCTCAAGCTTTAAGCTATTCTCGGAGCTTCTCGAGTCTCTCTCGAGGGTCAAAAGTCTGAAAGCTGAGAGCTTTGAGAGTTGCGTACACGATTCTACCTCCCCTCCCCTCCCCCCTCCCTCCACTAGAAGAATTAGAAGAGAAGAGAGAGAGGAAGAGAAATTCGATTTTCCCTCTCTCTCTTTTGACTCCCGTTCGCTCTCATCATCATCATAATCATCATCCTCATCCTCTTCGACTGTCGGCTCCGAAGAGTAGCAGAAACAGCAGCAGCAGCGCTGCGATTGGAGTGGCCCGCGTGCTATACTTTCCTTCTGGGAAGACGCCGCGTTTTTTAAGTATCTTAGTGCACGCCATCGACCAAACGGCGCTCGATCCTTTTATTTTTCTTTCCTCCTCTCCTCTCATCCCCAACTCTGCCTCGACTCTAGGTTTCCTCCTCGCGTATATCGTCTCTCAGCCTCCATCGGCCTCGACCGAGCCGAGCGAAATTTCAGCCCGTGAACAAAACACAGCCGTTCGCTCTCATTTCGCTCGGCCTAATCGCCGCCGCCGCCGCCTCTCCGCCATTATCCTCCGGTAATGCCCGTTACGTGAAAACTAACTAATAGCGACGTTTTCGTGTCTTGAAAAAAATATCCGGGGCGCTTTTTTTTTTAAGATTCTCCGTAAAGGGAGTCGGCAATTTCCGTTTGGCCTCGAGAGAGAAAACCAGCAAAACAAACGTTTAAGCGCAAAAAAAATCGACTTTAGAATTTTTTTTATAAAAAAAAATTTGCCTTTAGAATTTTTTTATTAAAAAAAATTCGCCTTTAGAATTTTTTTATTAAAAGAAAAATTGGGCTTTAGAATTTTGTTACAAAAAAAAAATCATTAAAGGTGTGATTATGAAGTCTGAGTTATTAAATCAAAGGGATCGAACTGGGAGTGGCGAATGATGTCGTAACCGACATACAACGCGATACGATAATCCGCGCTCTTGTTTCCTCTTATTTCCTCGCGCGCGCGAGCGACGATGTGCAACGAGAGTCGTTGGCGCTTTTACTTTCCGCCGCAGCGGCGGCGGCGGCGGCGGCGGCGGAGGGAAAAGATGGCTAACGGTGAAGCCGGCTGGCTGTGTGGAACCGATACGGCAGAAGCGAGTCCGCGAGGTGCAGAGAGGCGAGCGCAGCGAGGAGAGCGAGACAGACAAAGTGCGAGAAAGAGACAAGGAGAAGGATATAGCTAAAAGGAGCTAAGAAGAAGGAACAGAGAAAGAGAACGATATATATAAAAGGAGAGAAGGGAGAGAAAGAGAACTATATAGCTAAAAGGAGAGAAGGAGAGGAAGAGAACTATATAGCTAAAAGGAGAGAAGGAGAGGAAGAGAACGATATAGATAAAAGGAGAGAAGGAGAGGAAGAGAGAAAGAGCAGAGGGCGCCGGGAGAGGAAGACGAGAACGCCTCTTTCCCAGAGACGCTGTGTAACCCACCTACTCAGTTGCACCGCGCGCTGCACCGTTCTGCACTGCACTCTCTGCACTATCCCACCCAAGTGCCTTGTATGTGTGCGCACAACAGCAGCAGCAGCAGCAGCGGTGCAGAGCACTCTTCTTTCTGCCGGATGCGTGAGCCGCCGGCAGCAGCAGCAGCAGCCGCCGCCGCCGCTGCTGCCGCGCGCCCGGAGCAGCAATAGCGGACGAACGTCCGGTCTGGCCCTGCGGGGCCGATGCACTTCGATCATTGGCTGCGCGCGAGCAGCGCGCGCGCACCGATTTTTCGCCTCGCATCCGCGCTCGGCTCGCACTGCGCTAATTAATTACTTCATTAATTTTTATTTTTTTATTTTTTATTCTGATACAATAATAATAATAATCACAATAATCAGAATAATCAGATAAATCACAGTAATGATGATAATGATACTATTTTTTAATTTTTTTATTCTGATGATTCAATAATAATAATAATCACAAAAATCAAATCACAGTAATAATAATAATGATACTATTTTTTCATTTTTTATTGTGATGATACAATAATAATAATAATCACGATAATCACATAAACCACAGTAATGATGATAATAATAATGATTTTTTATTTTTTTATTTGCAGAAAAAGTCTTGATATCGAGACTAGCGACGCAACGATGGCTGGACGTCGGGCCCGAGTGGACCGAGGACGAGCACAGCAGCGCCGACTCGAAGATGGTCTACGAATATCGCGCGACTTGCGGCGCCCACTACTACGGCAAGGGCTGCGAGAATCTGTGCCGGCCGCGCGACGACAGCTTCGGCCACTACAGCTGCAGCCCGACTGGCGAGCGCGTCTGCCTGTCCGGATGGAAGGGCGACTACTGTGCTACTCGTGAGTACTCACTTATCAATTCAAAAAGAAAATACAAACAATATGCAAAAAAAAAAAAAATACAAAAAATATGCAAAAAAAAAATTGATGATATAATTGCCGATGAATCGAGGGGAGAGCGACGACGTCATATCGCGACTCCGCCGCGCGACTCGCGTTCGCCGCTTCCCACGCTTCGCGACGCTCAGCCGGCGTCGGCGGCAGCGGCGAGACTCGTCGTCTCGCGCCGTCTATACTGTGTATATATCGTTGGCCGAGCAGCAGCGTACGTGTGTATATACCTTGCGTTTCGCGGACGCGCCCCTCAAGCGACTCTACGCGGAGAGAGAGAGAGAGAGAGAGACGTGCTAACGTCTTTCTCTTTCGCTCCGCTCTTTCTCTCTCGCTCCTCTCTCCTGCTGCTCCTGCCGCTGCCGCTGCACTGTACACACGGAGAGGCTCCTATCAACGCGAGAACGCGCGAGTCCGAACGGTATTGCTCGTCCGTACACGTGCACGGACCTCGCGCGCTGCATATAATACTCGCTCTTTCTCCTTCTCCCCCCCCCCCCCCCTCATTCTCATTTGTCTGTCTTTCTCTTTTTCATTCTCTTACTGTCTTTCTCTCTTTCACCTTTTTCTCTCTCTGTTGCATTCTCTTACTTTGTCTTACTTTGTCTTTCTCTCTATCTATCTATCTCTCTCTGTGTCCAAGCAACTCGACTGTCCACCTCTCTCCCAACGTTCGTAGTTACTCGCACGTACGTGTTCAAGTTTATCTGCGTACACGTATAGTATTAGCCTCAACTCGAGTCTCATCTCTCGCTGAGTCGTCGACGACGGCGACGACGTCGTCGTCGTGCGTCGACCGCTACGTGTCTGATGCTTCTTCTCTCGTCTCCCATCGTCGCCCGCGTCATTCTCACAGCGCGAAAATTTACCTCCGTGTTCACTTACCTATATTCACTCGACAAATCTGGCAGAAAAATTGATAATAATAATTCCAAAAAATACAAAAAAAAATTGCAAAACGAATTAGATAGGCGATCGCTATATAAAAAAATAGAATTTTTACAAATCATGACTAGAGCGAATTTCCTCGTTAATAATGCAACGAATTCGCTTTCAGCCAGCGAATCAATTCATTAAACCGATTTAATCGGCGTGAAAGTCGACGCGAAAAAGTCGTCGGCGGGGAAACAGACGAATTTCACGTGGAATCGGAATTATCGCGCTTTCAGCAAGAGACTGAAATATATAGATATATACGTCCAAAGTGCGATATATAAAATTATATATATAGGATGAGCAGTTGGGGCACCGGAGCCTGGGAAATGCTTCGCCGAGCATCCTCTCTCCTTTTTAATATACCTATATAGTGTATATATATCACATTCACTTCGTCTCTTTCTCCGTCGACTCGACAAACACCCCGAACACCCTGAGAGCCGGTGCAAAGGAGAAAGAGGAGGAGGAGGAGGGGGAGGGGGAGGGGGGAGGGGAGCGCCCGGTGAGCTTGGACTCGAAACCGGACCGAAGCTCCGCGCGTTTCCTCCGCGCGAGCCTTCCAACGAGATGTCGACAATAATCGGTCGTTGCACTTGCGACTTCGTATTTCTCCTTGTCGACTCCCCTCCCCCCCTCCTCCATCCCCTCTAGCGGCGAACTCGTCCTCCTGTATCTCGCGATGCCAACGCACCGACGTGTCTACAACGGGACGAGTCTTGGGAGGGGAGGGGGGAGGGGAGGGTCAGGGGGGGAGGCCAATTAATATTAATAATATTAATAATATGGTAATGAATATAGACGACATTGCTAATTATAGAAAAATTCATAAAATTAATTTCATGAAAGAAACTCAGATTTCGGGGAATCGATTTTATTATTATTATTATTATTATTATTATTATTATTATTATTAATACAGTAATGCATATCGACGACATTGCTAATTAGAAAAATTCATAAAATTAATTAAAAAAAAATAACATTTTGAGGAATCGATTTTACCGACCGCGTCACGTGACTAAAAAAATCGGCATAACGGTTCCCACCAACCGAAAAGAGAATCTCGATCGATCGCGATCGATTATTGTTCGCTCTGATTGTATATAAGGCTTGAGAACTGGAAAAAAAAAAGTACCGCGAAGACACCGTTGCCTCGTCGGTTGTGTCCGGAATAAAAATCCGCGCGCTCGAATATAATAATCGGAGTTCGGAGCACTCGAGAATTTAACGAATTTCCACGACGCCCAACGCGACGACGCCTCGGCTGCTTCCTGGAAGCTTCGAATCGGGGAATATATCGAGGAAGCGGACGGAGGACGAAGCAGAAGAAGAAGAGACGAAGAAGCAGAAGTCCGCTCTCACGACTTCGCGTCTACACAGATACAGATATAGGTAGACGCTGCGTGTACAGCGAGGGGGTGGGGGCTTTTATAGTACAGGTATTATGCGAGACGCGTATCAGGCTCGCATCGAGAGCCGCGCGCGGCCTCACCAAACTCTCCGCGCACGTCCCGCGCGCACCTCGACGCTCCGTACGTACGTAAACGCACATAAATCCACGTGTGAGCCTCGCTTTTATATATATATACAATATATATATCTATAAACGCTGCCCACGTATCGCGTTGTACTACAATTCTCGCGCCGTCTTCTTCTCGTTACGCGAAGCCATTTGCTATAAAAAAAAAAAAAAAAATCAAAAAGAAAATAATAGATAAGCGATAAAAATAATAGACAGGTCGATTAGTGACATCTGACAAATTTTTTCCTTCTCACTTTTATACCCATCTACTAATTTTTAAAAATTCACTTTTAATCCTTTTTTTACCGAAATATAAAAAAAAATACTAATCGAATTAAATGCTATAAAATAATAATAATAATAAATAAAAATTCTTTAACCTTCTTGAGGCTCAGTTATAACACATTTTTGGCGGTGACCTGCATCCCCATTGCAACGGGGGTGCAAAGAGCCGAGTCACAGGGGTTGCGCGATATTTGCCGGAGTCGTCGTCGTCGACGACGACGACGACGGCAGCGAATCGAGAGAGCCGAGGCAGCTGCAACGCGCGCGACGGGGCCCAGGGGCCCCGACAGCTGCCGTCGGGTGCTTTAACCAACAGCTGCGCGCCCCGAACTCGCGCTACTCTCCTCTCGACGCTCTTACCACCGATAGGTGGAAGTCCTGCCCCCCTCCTCCCCTCGCCCCTTCCCCCCCGGCTTTTTTCCCCTTTTTTCTTCTCCCCCGAAACGCTCTCTCCTTCTCTCCGTCCGAGTCTCTCGCTTCATGACTTTTCAGAATCTTCTACCTGCTCCCAAAAAATTGCGTCGTCTGGCCACCAAAAAAAAAAAAAAAAAGTGTGTCGCCGTCTTTCACAAATTTTCCATGGGCGTCCGATTTTTTCCAAAGGAAGAGAAAAATCCGGGCCTTGCATTCAGCGACAGGTAGACTCCCGGAGGGGGGAGGGGGGAGGGGGGGGGGGGGACGTCGCAAGAAATGCGTGAAAGGGACGTAAGGTAGTCTGCTGCTGTTCGATTTGCGTGCGCCAAGTGGAAGTCCAGGAAAACGTGCTCAGAGGCCGGAAGGGTGGGGGAGGGGGTCTGGAACAGCAGGACGAACAGCAGGAAAGGACAACGGACGCGGTCGAAGCCCCCCAGGGTAGACCCGGCATACCCATAGCGTGCGCTTTCTCATTGTCGCCGTCGTTTCATACCTGCACATCGTGTCAGTCTGTTCGCTATGCGTGCACTTTGGGTTTTTAAAATCCTTCGAGCGCTTTAAATGCCGCGCGTAATAAGCGAGGAGCTGCTCATTACGTTTCGACGTTTCGTTAAAATCCCACTGCGAAGGCGGGAAAAGCGCCGGTAACGCCCGTTGCTTTAAACGGTGAACGGTCGAAAAAAAAAAGAAACTAAAATGATGGGGAAGTGAAAATCGATAAGTACGTTGGAACGCGGACCCCGAGGGGGGTAACAAGGGGTCTGGGGGGTCAAAGGGAAAATAATAAAATATGCGAGCGAGACTGGTTCTCAGTGTCCTGCGTATATGGTTATGCCTACTGCGTGGTTATGCATAGTTACATAGTTGTACAGTTATTTAGTCGGAGCTCTGAGGCTATTTTTCTTACTTCTTTCATTTTAGTACCTAACACCTATATTATTTTTCTTATTATTAAATTTGTTCTAGTTTGAGCTTTTTTTCCCCAAAAATAAATACTTAATATCACCCCAAAATTTTATGGGGTGTCCATTTCTTTCATTTTAGCAGCTAAACCTAAATTATTATTTTTTATCATTAAATTTGTTCTAGTTTGAGATTTTTTTTCCCAAAAAAAAAAAACTTAATTTCACCCCGGAATTTTTATGGGGTGTCCAGTGACTCGCCTCGCTCCCCCTCCCCTCCCCCACAAAACGCGAAGGCAAAAACCACTTCCAGTCGGTTCGCTAACCCGAGGTCAGGTATTTAAAGGGAGAAAAGTCGTCGAGCGCGAGCGCAGAGGTCATCGTGGACTCGTCCTATAGCGAAAAGCGACTCCCCCCCCCCTCCCCCCTTCGCGGCGTTACGGCAAAAGACATTTTTCCCCGGACGAGCTCCTCGGGGTTTATACAGCGCAAACCGCAAATACCGAGAAACCTGCGAGAAACCGAGAATAGATGCGAAATCGTATGAAAGGGAATGAAAGAAAAGACGAAGAAGACGGTGAAGAAAAAAAAATTCGAGAATGAGGGGGATGCAGTGTTATTTCTCGGGTTCGGTGCGGATTCGAAGGGACGAAGCGAGAAGAATGAAGAAATATGCGACGACGCCTCCTCCTTCGTATTCGCCTCTTCGATTCCTCGCTCATTCTTCCCCCCCCCCCCCCCCCTTTTACACACCCCCCTCGGAGTCTCTTCGACTTATTCACAGTTTCCTCTCCGAGCGGAGCGGCTACGAAGCCGCGTATCGGGATCGCGCGGAATCTCGGCGATTCGGTCGTTCCTTTCGTCGCTACGATCTTCGCGAACTAACCGAACCGAAGGAGAGAGAAAGAGAGACGAGAATCGCGACGGCGCTAGCGCCGCGTATGTGTATATATATGCTGTATATGTTATATGTATATGCACTCGACTTCCAACCCTCTCTCTGCCTGACTATAAATACCTTCGGGTCTCTCTTTCTCTTTCTCTCTCTTTCTTTCTCTTTCTAACCATCGTCCTACACGTTGGGATCAGTGGGAAAACAATCCGCACGTCTTTGTGTCCCAATTTCTGACCGTTTCGCAATAAAAATTTCTCTGCAATTTTTGACATTTTTATTTAATTTTAAAAAATGTATATTCATCCCACTTTTTTCGGTTAAATATCAAATAAAAAATATACGAAGATTTATTAAAAAAAAAAAAAATTTCCCCAACTTTTTCGGTTAAATAGAAAATTTAAAAAATGCGAAGATCGATTAAAAATAAATACAAAAAAATTTGCCTAACTATTTCGATCATATAGAAAATTAAAAATACACGAAGATCGATTACAAAAATTAATTACTAATTTAGATTGCGCGCGACTATATCTCGCGGTTTGCGGTGTCTCGTTTAAAGGAGTCTCTCTCTCTCTCCTCGGCGGTGGTCGTAAAACGCGTCGCGCAGAGAGGAGAACGCTGCATGTGTGGTTGGCGGTTGCCAAGGTCACGTGTGGTCCACTCGCCGAGCTTTGCGCTCGCGCGCGCGGGGAGAGCGATCGCCTCTCTCGGTTCGTGGCTCGACCGGTAAAGCACCTTCAACCCCGAGTTCGAAGTCGTCGCGGATGGAAGGAGGAGAAGGAGGAGGAGGAGGAGGAGGAGGGGGAGGAAGACGCGCCCGCGGCGACGTCGGTGCGCGATAACTATCTATACCCGAGGGCGAGGGGTGGGGGGGAGGGGGGGAGGAGAGTCGCCGCTGCTGCTGCTGCAACTCTGAGCTGCATCGGAGCTGCAACAAAAAAGGCAAACGCAGCGGCGGCAGCAGCGGCACGAGTATGTATAATGCCCGGCCGGTCGATTAATTATCCCGCGAGCCGAAGGCGCAGCGGAAGCAACAAAACCCCCGGCGACGCGGATAAAGAGTCGAGAGAGGCAAAAACGAATTAAAAAAAGCGGCAGAAAATCGGCGAAATATACGAAAAAAAAAAATAATAATTCGAGATTCCAGGTATTTTCAACTAAAATTAAATCGAACTACAATTAAAATGAATTAAAAAAATCGGCAGAAAATCGGCGAAATATACAATAATAATAATAATAATAATAATTCAAGATTCCAGCTATTTCCAACTAAAATTAAATCGGAATTTTCTTATTTTTTACTATCGATAAAAACGCGGGTATATTTCCGTATAGTCGCGGAATCCCAGAGGAGACTTTAAATCGGGGTACAAAAGTTTTCGCGGCGCACGGAATGCAAAACCAACGGCGGAGAGGCCGAGGAATTCCTCTCCTCGGCCTCTGTTTCCAAGTTTCCAGGCGCGATCTCTCCGCGCGCGAGACTCTCTCGTTTCGCGATTCCCCCGCCGAGTGTATTAGACAGAGCCGAGCGTGCGATACACATGCGGTCCGAAAAGCTACGTACTAAAAGCTGAGACAGAGAGAAACAGACGTTTCTCTCTAAAAGCTGAGACAGAGAGAAACAGACGCAGAGAGAGAGAGAGAGATGGGACTATAGAGCAGTGGGGGAGGGGGGAGGGGGGGGGGGTTGGCACACACGCGGCGCCTCTTTGCACTGCTGTACCTTCACTCATATATTCTCTATACGGATAGTCAAGTACATACCTATATATGTATATATATAGATATGTGAAAGAGAGAGAAGGACGAAGAGGAGTGTAACAAAATACACACTCCGAGACTTGACTCGTGTGTGCGGCGCTGGGCTTGAAGCCAGCGTCTCTCGAGAGACCCCAGGCCGTGCCGCCTTTGGATATTTGCGGACTGGACAAGCGCCGCCGTCTTCTGCGCTCCTCTCTCGCGCAGCGCAAACGTTATAATAACCCTTTCCCCGCCTCCTGTCTCGCTCTGTCATCGGCACGTGACACCATTTTTGTCAAAAAAATTAATAATACATTATTTTTATTTTTTTTCAAAAAAATTAATAATACATTATTTTTATTTTTTTTTTCAAAAAAATTAATAATACATTATTTTTATTTTTTTTCTTTTTTTTTTTAATACTGAATATTGTTGACATTGGACGACGATTCGCGAGGTAAAAATATATCAGAAGCTGAGAGAGAGGCTTCTGATATTTTCTGGTCTCGCTGATGGCGAATCCTCCTCCGATGTCTCTCGGCCGCTGTATTTGTGTGCGTCGAGTCGGTCGGGTTGTACGTCGTGAGGTACGCCGATCGACCTCTCCTGGAGAGTTGCCTTAACCTTTGGAATTTTTTTTCTTTCTCGTTTCAGCTCGCTGCCTGCCCGGATGCGACGAGCAGCACGGACACTGCACACAGCCCAACGAGTGCATGTAAGTATCTTGCATACTTGGATATATATACATAGTAGATGTATGGCAGTGTAGTATACATATATATATATCTCTACCGTAGAAAACCAGCCACCTTGCCCTCCCGTTTGCCGGTATCGTCGCTATATATCCCACCACCACCTTCGCATTCTCTCCTTCTCCTCCTCCCCCTCCCTCCTCCCTCTCCTTCTTGCGCTCCTCGCCGCGTGATCTCATCGGTAAATTCTCTCGCCCTAAAATTTCAGTCAGGAAAAAATTCGATAATAAAAATAAAAAAATTACAATTTTATTATTATTATTATTATTATTATTATTTTTAAATATATATGTCAGATCACAAATCGCGCGTAATTTTCATTAGGAGCCCTAAAATCTCCGTCAGCAAAAATTGGATTAAAAAAATACAATTTTTTTATTATTTATTATTATTATTATTTTTTATTATACGTATGTCAGATCACAAATCGCGCGTAATTCTTATTAGGCGCTTCGGCTGCTTCGCAAATGAACCAGAGCACTATTTGCCCGCGAAGGAGGTTGAGGAGCTGGGGGGGGGGGGGGGAGGTGGGGGAGGGGGGGTTTTATCGAGAGCGAGACTCTCGGCCGCGCACTGGTGCATCGCTCTTTCGTAACGCTCCAGCGAGAGCTACGTGCTCGGTGCATAGATATATATAGACACGCGCACATATATAAATATATAACACACACGACGAACGCGTGTAACGAGAAGAGACTGCCACCAATACTCCGGTCTATTTTTATTTCTCCGGTATCGCGGGTGCAAGTGGCGGGTTTTTCAATAGCCGAGGCGCACGCGGAGTTTCATAGCGCTCAGCGTCCTGGCTATTATGCACACTGTGCTGCACTCGAGAGGAGAAAGGAAAACCGACGGAGGAGCCTCGACGATGCCGACTGGATGAGCGAGCGATTTACCGGCTTCCCAATTGACACACACACAGACACACAGAAAAAGCGACGAGAGAGTTTTGCCATTAAAGACGCATAGAGCGGCCGACGCTTTCCTCCCGCGAACCAAGGATACTCCAAACGAGCGAACGCGTTTTAGTTTCGTCGAGATTAGATATTTCTCGTTAACGCTTTTATTTTTATTTCGATTAATTAGACGTAAACTGATTAAACAGATTTTTTTTGGTTTTTTTTTGTGTAGATTAGTGAGTAAATTTATGACGATTTTTTTTATTTTGTATGCGCGTTAACGCCTTTACACGTTTTATTTTTATTTGGATTAATTAGTCGTGAACTGATTAGACAGATTTTTTTTTGGAATTAATTTTTTTTTTATAGATTAGTGGGTAAATTGTAAGATTTTTTTATTTTTTATTTCTATACGCGATTAAAAAAATGTGGAGGTTTGCTCCGAGTGCAAAAGGGGAGGAATCTCGGCGCCTTTGCACTCGGCGGAATCTCGACGAGAATCCCCAGGGGGGAGGGGGGGGGGGGGTGACTTGAACCCGCGTCGGCTTTTGAGAGTTAACTCGATCATCTAATTACTCCGTCTCTCTCTCTCGCTCGGTGTCTCCCCCCTTTGGACTCCCAGAGGGCCCCCGGGGGTTAATTGTCCCGTTAGTGCTACCCGACTCTCAGCTCCGTCAGCTAAAACGCGCCGGTCAACGCGCTAAAATCACCTCCCACTCCCTATTTTTTATTATTTTTTATTAAAAAAAAAAAGAAAAAAAAAATAGCTTAGATACTAAAATACCGATTAAAAAAATAATAATAATAAAATAAAAGAAAATTGACAAAAAAAAAAGAAAAAAATTCTCAACTTAGATACTAAAATGCCAATTAAAAATAATAATAAAATAAAAGCAAATTGACATTCCCCAGTGCGACCGACCTTAGACACGTAGAGCGAGCGTTCGGCCGTCGGTACGTGTCGTAAATTTTCGTCGCGCCGGTTGACAACGAGTTAAAGGAGGAGTCGATGGTCGAGAGTGTGCGCTGCGAGCGATGAGAAAACGAGGAGGAAGCGAGAAACGATGTAAAAGGCGGCGACGAGCGGAGCGAGAGCGGAGCCGGCGGATGAAAAGGGAGAAGGAGAGAAAGAGCGAGAGGGAAAGAGGACGGGGGAGGAAGCGAATGCCGTGGGAGCAGCCGTGGGATCGGCCCCCATTCGAATTACGTGAAAGAATCGCGGACCGAAAGCGCGTCCGATTGAAATTTCGGAGTCTATCACCGCGTGTTACCCGCTCGCGCGCGTCTCGCTCCTTTATATCTTTAAAGAGAGGAGCGCCCCTCCCTCTCCTCCCTCTCCTCCCTCTCTCCTCTCTCCTCACTCCCTCCGTCGTCGCAACTCTCGTGTGACTCTCCGTCGGACACGCGGCGCGTGTGGGAGCTGAATACCGATGAACGAACGCGCGGGACGCGATGCACCGACGAACCGGCAGAAAACTCCTCGAACACTGAGGCAATGGCGTAGCCATGGGGGTCTATAATAGTTAAAATCCCATCGCGAAGAAAATTTCACAATCCTGATAACCATTAAAAATAGAGTCCAGAACCAAAAGTGTCAATCTTCACTTTTCTACCCTTAAAAATTTTTCGGCTCTTCGTTATGCTTCGTTATGCGATCCCCCCCCCCCCCCCTCCCCCTCCCCCTCGCACCTCTATTGGATCCTACTTCCCCTCCAACCTCAGATCAACACAAAAATCCGAGTCTAGAACCAAAATGTCATCAAACTTCACTTTTCCACCCTTTTAAACTTTTTGGTTCATTTTACCACAAATTTGATGACAACCCTGACAACCACAAAAATCGAGTCCAGAACCAAAACCCCCAAACTTTACTTTTCCACCCTGTAAAACTTTTCGGCTCTTCATTTTACCTCCCCCCTCCCCCTTGTCCTCTCTTCATTGCCTCCTCCTTCTTCCCCTCCAACCTCAGCTCTCTCATTCGCGTAGATTCACCTCTCTCGTG
Source organism: Itoplectis maculator (assembly GCA_964034905.1). Taxonomy (NCBI): domain Eukaryota; kingdom Metazoa; phylum Arthropoda; class Insecta; order Hymenoptera; family Ichneumonidae; genus Itoplectis; species Itoplectis maculator. Next base: position 491,989 of record OZ035870.1, read on the forward strand.
TATAGGTATATGGGATTTAATGGTACAGTCATGCGACGACGGGCCAGCATCATCAGCAGCCGCAACAGCAGCAGCAGCAGCAGCAGCAGCAGCAGCAGCAGCAGCAGCAACGGCAGCGGGAGTAAAGAGAACGTCGGCTGCGCAGGCGAGTCAGGCGCACCGCGCGCACGGCATATCGCCTGCCTGGCCTGGCCTGGCCTGGCCTGGCCTGCCTGCCTGCCCACTAATACCAGGCAGGCAGGCAGGCTCGCCGGCTCGCCGGTTCGCTCTTACTCGCTCGCCGGCTCCGCTCGCTCACTCGCGCGAGCCGAGCCAGCAGCAGCAGCAGCAGCAGCAGCAGCGCTCGCTTCACTCGCGCGCGCGCACACACATAGCGAGCGTAACCTTTCCTTGACCCGCATACTGAACGGCTGTGCCGTGGCTCGAACCGTGGGAACACCACTTCGACGCGACTCATCCCCCACTCGCGGCCACCGACTCGACCGGCATATCCCTGCGCTCCTCCCTCCCTCTCTCTCCCTCCCTCCTCCCTTCCCCTCTCCGTCCCTCTCTCACTCTGCTCACTCGATCCTCTCCTGTTCCTCTTTCTCGCTTTTTCTTCCCCCTCTCCGGTCCCTCGACAGGGGGAGAGGGAGGAGGAGGAGGAGGAGGAGGAGGGGGTTCCCCCTCCTCTCGCTTCTTTTTCCTCTCCGTTCGCTCGGCTCTTTCTTCCTTCATCTTCGCTACTTCACCGCTGCTCTTCTCTCCTTCTCTCTCTGTCTTTTGCTCAACGTGAGGCCAATCTTCGCTCTCCTCGCACGCCACCTTCCTACCTGCCTTCTCTCTATTCCAGGCTCGATTCTCTCCTCTCTTTAGAGAGGAGTGTGTGTGTGTGTTTATATATGTTGGCGGTAGCGCCCCCCTCCGTTCCTCTGCCCCTGGCCCGACAACCCCCTTGATTCATCTTTCTCTCCTTCGCTCTCCTCCCTCGGCTCTCTCGTCTCCCGGATCGTCCGAGAGCCCCTGGACACGGCGTAATGGCCGCGCGGCGCGATACCACATCCTCTCCGGCGGGGCTCTCTCTCTCTCCCTCCCCATCTCCTTTTTGCTCTCCTGCCTTCCTCATCTGGTCCCCTCCGCCCCCTCTCCCTCCCCTTGAAGAACCGATCCTACGCGCCGTGCCAACAACCGCGACTCTATCGTCTTCCACCTCCTCCTTTTCCTCTGTGTGTCAACTATAGCCACCCTTTTCTCAATTCTACCTTCCGCGATGCTTAAGAATTTAGATCCTACCGAAATATACTTTAATATTCATTTTAAGACACTTCTCGACACACTAAAAAAAAAAAAAAAAAAAAAAAAATGCAATGAGTAAATTCCTCCGTTTCTCTTTGCTTAAGAATTTAGATCCAACCAGAATTTACTTAAAAATTAATCTTAAAACACTTCTCGACCCATTAAAACAAAAAAAAAACAAAAATGCAGTGACTAAATTTCTCCGTTTCTCTTAGCTTAAGAATTCAGTTCCAACCAAAATTTACTCAAAAATTAATCTTAAGACACTTCTCAATACATTTAAGATAAAAAAGGCAATGACTAAATCCCTCCGTTTCTCTTTTCCTGTTACAGATGCCACAGCGGCTGGGAGGGCCAATTCTGCGACCAGTGCCTCCGCTATCCTGGCTGCCTCCACGGTAGCTGCCAAAAGCCGTGGGACTGCCTGTGCAACGAGGGCTGGGGCGGCCTATTCTGCAACCAGGATCTCAACTACTGCACGAATCACAAGCCGTGCACGAACGGCGGCACCTGCTTCAACACCGGCCAGGGCTCGTACACCTGCTCGTGCGCCCCGGGCTTCAACGGCACCGACTGCGAGACTCCGCTCCTGGACTGTCACTCCGAGCCCTGTCTCAACGGCGGTACCTGCTCCATGGACAACAACACCACCTCCTCCAACGACAACAACAAGTCAAGCAGCAGCCACGCAAATTCCACATCAACGGATCTCGCGACTCGCAACTATCGTTGCACCTGTCCGCCAGGTTGGCGAGGTCGTCATTGCGAACTGAGCTCGCGATCATGTCGAGACTCGCCCTGCCTCCACGGAGCGACCTGCGAGGACGATTCGCTCCGAGGCTACGCCTGCCACTGCCCTCCCGGCTACACAGGACCCGACTGCGAAACCCAGGTCGACGAGTGCTCACCCAATCCCTGCGCCAACGGCGGCACGTGCAACGACCGCGTAAACGGCTACCAATGCTCCTGCCCCAGCGGTTTCACCGGCGAACGCTGCGAGATCAACGTCGACGACTGTCAGGGCGATCCTTGCATGAACGGCGGCACTTGCGTCGACCTGGTGAACCGTTTTCGCTGCCAATGCGTTCCCGGCTACGTTGGACGTCTCTGCCAGGACAAGGTCGACTATTGCCTGGCCAAACCCTGCGCCAATGGTGGCAAATGCCTCAGTGGTACCAATGACTATCAGTGCGCCTGCAAACCTGGTTTCACTGGCAAAGACTGCAGCGTCGATGTGGATGAATGTCGAAGTGCGCCATGTAGAAATGGTGGAACGTGTCGCAATAGGGTCAACGGATTTGTGTGCGATTGCACTGAGGGATGGAGAGGAGAGACTTGTAATGACGAGGGTACGATAGGGGTTGCAGTCAGGATACCTGCGTCGACTGCGACGAATAATAATCCTGCAGCATCACCGCCTTCGGGAGCAAGTTCCTGGTCCGGGAATCTAGCCGCTAGGCCGTCAGCCGAGGCGAGAGACGCTGGACTAACGACCGAACACGTCGTCGTCATAGCCACCCTATCAACAGCTGTACCAGCCTTCGTCCTCGTCGCCGCCGTCGCAGTGATGTGCATGAAGAGACGTCAGAAACGCGAGCAAGCTCGCGCGGACGAAGAAGCGAGGTTACAGAACGAGCGCAACGCCGTTCACAGCAGTATGAGCAAACGCAGCGGCAATGGCGGCGTCGGAGGCGTTGGATGCAACGGCAATGGTGGCAATGGCAACGGCAATGGAAATTCCGGCAACGCTGGAGGACTGATGGGACTTGGTAATGCGAATTCGCTGGCGAATGGTCTTCTGGGAGTTGGGACTAACGGCAACGTCGGTGGCGTCAACGGCAACGGCGGTGTCAATGGCGGCAATGGGAATAGTTGCTCGCTTGGCAATGGCGACTCGCATATGATCAAAAACACGTGGACAGCCAATAAGAACGTCAATAATAGCGCAACAAATGCGACGAGGGACGATCTCGATTCGTCTTTCGTCACCGACGGCGGACTCGACATCTCCTGCGGCGGCTACAAACCAGAGCCGATACTTCAGGATGGGCGAAATCTCGCGCGAACGGCGAAGCAGTTGAATACGGAGGCGGCGGCTCATCGGGCGTCGCATCACTTTTCGAAGGACCAGAAGGACCTCGGAGGTGTTAACAGTGTCGTCGGTGTGCTCGAGGGCAAGAGGACGTCGGTGTTCGCGGGCAGCGGGTCCGACGCGTGTTGCGCCGGAAGCGATCCTGGCCTCATGAAGAGGCCAGCGACGATAAGCGACGCTGGTAGCGGCAACGAAGGCGGATGCGGGGTTTATGTCATAGACGATCACTATAGGCACGACGCGGCACTGGCGGCCACGCTCGCGACCGAAGTGTAGTAGTTTCCATTATTTCTTTACTTTTTGTAATTCTATTTGTTTTCTTCGACGCCCCTTCAACCCTTAGCCCCCTGACCCTTGAATTAATAGCCCCGCCGCGGGGGGCAAATGATGACCCCAAGGACTATTGTAAAACCAAGTACTCGTCCTCCTTTCCTCGTATTGCTCGTTACGCACATACTCGTATGTCTTGTATATGTAGAAGGAAAGTGTGCGAATGAGCGAGAGACGTAAATAGAAGTGAGAGAGAATGAAGACGTCGGACCGCGCGACCTCCTCGCGGCTCTCAATGCGAACGGTTTGAGTATCGTGAAGGGTGAGAAAAAAATCCTCCCCGGTTGGGAAAAATTGTGCGAAAAATCGTAGTGATCTTTCGACGATTTTTCTCGACGGGGATCTCACTCATGACATATGTATATCAAATTGTGCATATATATCGTAGGAAAAAACTTGCCACCGTCCGACGAACGTTCCGTCGCGCAATTTTTTTTTCTGTTCGAAGAAGGCTTCGAAAAAATCGTTATTAATTATTGTGACGTTCTGTGCGATTGGACGATCGGTCGGACGGTGGTAGAGTCGATTAGGGAGGTAGAGGAGGTAACTTGAGGAAAATTGTCGCGTGTATAGTCGATGAGCTTGATGAGGAGGACGACGCGGAGGTCGACGTGAGAAAATACAAGTGAGAGATGCTGTGTCGGCGGTATTCAAGCACCGCCATCCCCTCCCCCCCACGATCTTATAATAACTATATATTGTCCCCCCCCTAGCCCCCCCCCCCCCCCCCCACCCCCCAAACCCGGCCCGCCACGCCCTGCGAGAAAGAAGATGCGTCTAGGTATTTAATATTATCATGCTCGAAGCAAAAACCTTGTACAGAACTAATTTATTATTATTGTTATTTACTATTATTACGATTGCTATTAATATTATTATTATTAATATTATATTATATCGCATTATCATTGTTCCAGTAAATTTACGGTATGCACGTATGTCTCTGTGTTTGTGTGCGTCGGTTGTGCGTGAAAAAATAGTGCGTGAATATTGACTGTAAAATATGGTTGCGAATGTGTATTAATGCGTCTGCGAACGCGAGAAGCGACCGTCTTTGGAGCTGATTGATGCGTTTGCGAGTCAGGACAGATTCTCGATCGTCTTCACCGAGGATTCGAGACTAATGGTGGAATCGCAGTAGAGTTGACAGATATTTGGGCGAAAATTTGGTCTCGGATTCTTGGTGACTTGGCGAGCGTTGATCTTTTTTTTTCAATTATGGCAGACCCGTTGCTTTGGGAGTCGGAGCATTTAGGGTGACACGTGGCTAAGATTTTAGGGTCGTGGGTCAAATCACGATTCAAACGTCAACCGAATCGAACGATAGCGGGTTCTCGCGATTTTCTGTATTTTTATTTTTTGTTTTTTTTTTTTCTATGGCGATGACCCTCGATCGCCGCGGGTCGGCGCCGAGACAGCGACAACCCGCAGGAATTTTCGCATGGTTGTCGCTTTCCCGGCTCGCGACTTAACCGCTCCGCGCGGAATTGGCGCCCGCGACCCCGAAGACTCGACTCGAGCCACGGTTCACGCTCGTGTCTCTCCGATGCAACGGTAACACTCGTTCTCCGGTCATCCTGGGCAACGGAGGATAATTTTGCATTTCGTTGCACGTGCACGTATTATTATTTTGTACAAAAAAAAATCCTGACCATTTCCGAGGAACGTAGAATCAAAATAAACTCGCAGCCATTGACGGCCCAATCGATTGATAAAAAAAATAATGACTAGAGACGTCTCTCGCTACGAATTTATTTCCTCGCGCGTCGCGGACGCAATGCGAATTTTTTGCGAAACGGTAAAAACGTGGAGGAGAAATTGTGGGTATGAGAAAAAGAACTAAAAATGACAATTATGTGTTGTTATCGCGCGATTTACGATATGATTAATTATTTATTTATGATGAGAGAGAGGGAAGAGGAATAATTGAGAGGAGAATGCGTCTTTGCTGGCGGTGATAATGCCGATTGCGATTGCGATGATGATTATTATGATAATTATATTATTATTATTATTATGATGATGATCATGACGGTATAATATATACGACGGATTATGACGATGATTATGATAATGATGAACAAAGATTCGATAATGTTCCTGTTAATTAATAATATTAATAAAGAAAGAACAACATTACCAACTAAGTCAAGGCTTCGGGTGAATCTATCTTTATATCTCTCCAATTATTGCGAAAAGACAAACAACCACGGAAAAAAAATCATCGGCTGTCCGACACAATGGAAGCCATTGACTCACCTTCATCCCGCGACGAAATTTTTACTTTTTTTTTTATTTTATTTTTTTTCTCACGCGAGGCTGAAATTTTTTCTCCTCGCTTTGCGCTAAGATCCTCGCAAAAAAATTACGTCGCACGTTCCACTGAACGCGAGATTTGAGAAGAAACGAGATTTATGTAAAAAAAAATAGATTTTGAATTAAAAAAATTGCGGCAGTTCGTATAGAGCGCTTCTCATTGGTCGACGTTTGGTTGGACGGCTTCTCATTGGTCGATGCGCCCTCCAGTGGCGAACGACGTAACTTCGGAACACGAGCGCCACCATTGGCCACCGTTCGAACCAATGAGATTCAGTTACACTTTGGCTTATAAATTCAAAAATAAAATAACTAGAAGCTGTTTAATAGGGAATTATTTTTGTATCTCGTTTCTTCGCTCTTCTCGTCAGTTCGTTTTGTACTTATATCATATCCACTGTGACGCTGCGCTCGGAGAACGTCGCGCATTTATATGGGACAACCATAACGCCAGAGTTTCACTTTTCGCACGAAAAAAAATAAATAGCCCTCGACCCACCTTTTCCCCTTCTCCCTCAGCGCAGTCCTAATACCCTCGAACCACCCCCACCCAGTGATGTCGCAATAGAAGCGCAAGACGCGAACATTGTAAAGACTTTTTGACGATAGTGAAAAAAATAATATCGCGTAATTTTCTTCGGTTTTTGCCTCGGTTCGCTTTTTTTTCTTTTTGTACAAACGACGAGGTGTTGAAAACGAGAGCCAGTGGAAAAAAAAGCCGCGAAAAGCCGTCGCAACGATCGCCGGAAGAAAAAAAAAAATCGAAAGAATCACGCGCAGATCTGTATATTTGTAGTAGAAGTGTAAAATTAAATAATAATATCGATGATCATATTATTATTGTCAGCGTAGACGTAAGACTATTATTAATATTATTATTAATATTATATTAATATTATTATTGTATCGTGTAAATAGATGAATTGTCAATATAAACGATGTCGCAAGAGAGGGAGAGTGAACGATTAATAATGATATAACTGAAATCAAATTTTTTATCTGTGTAACTTATTTATCAACCCCCAACCTTATAATAATAATTCGACAATTATTAACAAAAATCGGTAAAAATATCTGAGTGACGTTGGAATTTAAAACGTTCCCAAAATTAGGGAACATTTCGCCTCTGTCGGTACAATAATAATTCGACAATTATTAAACCAACAAAAATCGCTAAAAATCTGAGTGACGTCAGAATTAAAACCGTTCCCAAAATCACTGAGCATTTCGCCTCTGTCGGTACAATAATAATTCGACAATTATTAAACCAACAAAAATCGCTAAAAAAATCTGAGTGACGTCAAAATTAAAAACGTTCCCAAAATTAGGGAGCGCCTCTGTCGGTATTGCAGGAAAAAAAAGGTAAAATCTGGTCTTTCATCGTGAAAAAAATTCATTATTGCATTCCCAAGCGTCGCGGGAGGATTTAAAAAGGCCAGAAACCAAACGTCACGCGTGTCAGCCACTTATCCACCGGTATTACGTGCAATCAATCTCCTCGGAACTGCGCGTAATCGCTGCGCAACGTGATTTCGGATGAGATTTGGCTGCGCCGACGAACGCTGAGTCTCGTGAAAGTCTCGCAGCGCGCATAATGCAGCTCGTCTCTCGAAGGCTCTCCGCGACTCCGCAGAGTCGGAGAGCATTCGCTCGCGCGCGGATATATCGCATGTTTCCACCGATTCGCCACTCATCGAGCTCACCCGTCGTATATACATAGTACGCGCCGTGTGTATAATAATATCGCCGTGTGTGTCGCTGTGCCGTATGCGCGCGCATAAAACGCGCGCGCAGCGCGAGCCGACCACCGCGCGTCGGGTTCGCTCGCTTATTACATCTCCAGAAAAGCTATTACGCTACAGTCATTCCGCATCGCGCGCCGCACGTACTCGACTCTCCGCGCGTACACACAAATATGCACGTACGTTGCACTGAGCGTTATATCTGTATATTTGCGTATATAAAAAGAAATATCCTTTCGAATCGGAGAACGCTGAGGTTCGAAAGTCGAGAGACGGCGTCGGAGTGTATTATTTGAGGGGGGCCATTCGAATCGTTGGCTCTAGGGTTTTATTTTATTTCCCATTGGAATTTTTTGTTGAACTGACATTTTTTAATAATTTTTTTATATAGTAAAAAAAAATCATCAAAATGCGCTGATATTTCTACTCAAATTTCATTTTGATGAATTTAATTTTTATTTCAGATGAGATCACAATTTTTTTATTTATCTTACAATAAATTCTACAATGTCTACATTAAAAAAAAAATTTTTGATTAAAATATTCTGATATTTCTACTCAAATTTCATTTCAATCAATTTTATTTCAGTTTCAAATGGGATCATAATTTTTTTTTGATTAATCTTACAATAAATTCTAAAATATCAAATAAAAAAAAATGGAATTACAGCAGAGTTCCTGAAAGCAATAAATATACTCATTTTCGTGGCAACTGGAAACTGCGATTAATCACAGATCGAAACGCGTCTCGTAATCATCTCGAGCTTTCAATTAACGATAACGCTCGATTAATTCCGTGAGAAACGCGCGAGTGAGAATCGGGCGCGCAGACACAGCGAAGCCTTTCGCGGACGATGCGTTTTTTATCGTTTATAGAGCAAAGTTCGATTTCCAGGAAGTTACGCGGAGATGCGACGATAAACGCCAGCAGCTCGGCAAGGCTTTATATATATCGGTTTAATGGCAAAAGTTATGGGCAACGGAGTTTCCGCGGTGATGTGGGTGAATACAGAGACTCTCGGTGGATCGATGCACTTCCGAACGGTCGCTTAATATGATAACGGTGCCTGGTGGATTAGCACGCGGTGCACGCATCTTACCGCGAGGTGGGGGAGGGGGAGGGAGGGGGGGGGGGGAGGGGGGAATTTCTTCTTCTTCATCCTCGCGTCTCTCGCGGCTCGAATCTCGCCACAGGCAAGATACTCATCTCCGTGAAGGGAATATTATTCCTCGTTGCGATCTCTCTCGCCGAACCGACCGATCATCGCTGGTTCCTCGCGCGTTTCTTAACCTCGCGAATTGTGCTCTCTGTTTCCCAGGCTTCCGACTTCCTCGCTTCGACAATTAAAAGCCGCGGCAGGTCGTTGCGAAATATATGTTAATATTGCGAAATTTGGCAATTTGTCAGAAAAAAAATAGTTTTTCGCGTTTTTCTCCTCGAATTTTTTATTTTTCGGGCAAATAACTGTCATTTTTGGAATCAGCGGGAAATTTCCCATCGGATAGGGTTTTAAAACTTCGTTAAATCGAAATTTTTTTTTTCGCCAAAAATCGCAATTTTTAGAAGGGGTACCCCTTCTAAAAATTTGCGATTTTTGAGGGTCAACTTTAAAATTCTGCAAAAAATTGAAAAATCGAGATATCGCGTTCCGTCTGGCGGCATTCTCTTCGTTGAAGGGTTATCTTTCGAATGCAAAAAGAAAATCCAGATTTCATTCATCCAAACAAAAATTACATCGATTCTAGTGAAGCGCCAAAATTGGGGAAAAGTAAAAAATCGTTTTTCGCGTTTTTCTCCTCGAATTTCTTATTTTTCGGGCAAACAACTGTGATTTTTGGAATCAGCGGGAAATTTCCCATCGGATAGGGTTTTAAAACTTCGTTAAATCGAAATTTTTTTTTTCGCCAAAAATCGCAATTTTTAGAAGGGGTACCCCTTCTAAAAATTTGCGATTTTTGAGGGTCGACTTTAAAAATCTACAAAAAATCGAAAAATCGAGATATCGCGTTCCGCCTAGCAGCATTCTCTTCGTTGAAGAATCTTCTTTCGAATGCAAAAAGAAAATCCCGATTACATTGATCCAAAGAAAAATGACACCGATTTTAGTAAAGTGCCAAAATTGGGATAAAGTGAAAAATCGTTTTTCGCATTTTTCTCCTACAAATTTTTATTTTTTGGGCAAAAACCGGTCATATTTGGAATCAGCGGGAAATTTCCCATCGGATAGGCTCTTAAAACTTCGTTAAATAAAAAAAAAAAATTTTCACCAAAAAAACCCAACCTCCTACGCTGAGAAAAAAAAATTTCCCTGCATTTGGGCGACTTTTGGCAATAATTCATTAAAAAAAATATAAGTTCATTTTAATAAAAAGTTAAACGATGACATGACACGGTCGTCTTAAAGTGAGAGTACCGACAAAACTTTGCGTTGTTCCCAATCGATTTTTAATCTCCTCATCACCCGTGTATTGCGCGTAGACCGACATCGACGAGGCTGCGAGGATTTAGTCACGCATTTTTTGCCTCCGTCGCTTCGCGAGCCGCGATACACACGACTCACGAGCCGCGGCATCAAGGACCGGACCACAGCGGAGAGCGCGCGGCTGTCGCGTGGCTAATTAATTGCCGGTTATCGTTATAGCCACCGAGAGAGGCTCCACGCTCGCGGCCATCAAACGCGACGCGTTCCTTTCGCCGTGGTAATTAAATGAGGAATAAACGATAATCCTAACCCCGGAAAAAAAATACATACCTACTAACACTCATATCGACGGTCACGTGATTCACTCGCCAATCACAAATTCAATTATTTCTGCAGAGAAAAAAAAATAGAAAAAAAACACCGCTGTATCAATTTTTTTTAACCAATTTATTAAATAATATTTTTTTTCGTCGTTAGGATCGCGACGAAAAAAAAAAAAAATTTGAAAAATCGAAAAATTGACAGTTCAATTTTTCAGAAATTTCGGAGCTTTGAGGGACGCGACTTGAATCGATTGATCGAAGTCCACGGGAAGATCGAAATTGACGGAGATCGAACGAGAGAGAAAGAGAGAGAGAGAGAGAGAGAGAGAGGAAAAAATTAATTGCCGGATGCAATCCGATCGATTCCCACGAGAGTCTGTTATACGCCCGGTTCGCGTGTTCCGCGCACCGCCGCCGCCCGGATTCGCTCTCGCGCCTCGCGCGCCTCCCCCGGAATCGATTATGGACGCTCTATTATCGACGACAAACCCGCGCGCGCGGTACGCGTCGCCGGAATCCGCGCCGCCTCGATCCGTAACCCGCGCTGCGTACCTGTTTTTTTTTTTTTATTCACTCTCCTCGGCTGCTGCTGAGCCCCGAGCGCTCCCGTTGACCGCTGCAGCCGCCGACGCGTGGGAAAAAAAAACACGCTGACCCGTGTGAATCGTTCCATTAACTAACGAACGTCAATTTAATTTTCTTATCGATTTTTATTAATTATTTTTAGGAAAATAAAAAATTATACCTTGTATACAATGAAAACCATTTTATTTTATTTTTTCCAAATTTTTATTTTTTATTTTTTATTAAAATTAATTTAGCTTTATTTAATTTTGGGAACTATTTTGTGATTTGAAAATTTCTGGCTGTAAACGTTTACGAAATGTGCGATGCATTTTAGGTTAGAGCAGTGCACTATTGTTGCATGGGTACATAACCCACCTGCATAATATGTTATGACGGTCTCTTGGCATTTGTGAATATCCCTCGGCTCTCTCGCGTCACCGCCCCTCGTGCTTTTGCTATCCACTATATTATAGGTATATAGGAATCGCTGCGGCGCTCTTTCGGCCGAAGCAAGGATCGATGTCTTCCCTAATAGAAAATCTGTAGCATTCTGTATACATTCGGCCCAAGCCAGCAGGCACTGATCAGGCCCGGGCAGGGCTGACACGGCCTTGACCAATTTTCGACCAGCTTCGCAGCTCAACATTTTTTTTTTTTTTTCATTTTCAAATTTTTCAAAAATATTCCACTGCATTTCGCAATTTATTTACATTTTTTATATATATATTTTTTTTTAATATCCCAACCCTCGTTGATATATCGCCGAAGATCGATGCATCTCATTCGGAAAGTGCGCGATATACGAGAACGAGGAGGATATACATTTCCTAGTAGATAAAGCCCCCGCGGAGGACGCGTCGAGGATACGCGATAGAAAGTTCCGCGTGCACGCGATCAACGTCAAGAGTCGTAGGCGCGCGTGAGACGGAGAGAAACGACGAGGACGTCGACGTCGAGCGATGTGCGAAGCGTTTCTCTCTCCCTCTCAGTTTGGACGTTTTGCCTTAGAAGAGGCAGCTATGACGGAGAGAAAGAGAGAGAGACAGAAAACGAGGGCTATATCGCTGTATCGGTTGTATCGTCGGCGAGATACCGCATGGCATATACGCCGAGAGCGCGCATATCCGCACGGCAATATATATACGGGGGTATACGGTACATTCACCAATGACCGAGTGGCACGGATCCTCCTCGACTCGCTGCGATCCTACAATATATATACAGGGTGATTCAGAATATTTTTGTCAGCCGTTGAAGAATGACAGTTTAGCACCTCGGGAACGAAATTATTCAGCCGTTTTTTGTAATTTGCAATATTTATTTATTTATTGAAAATTTGAAAAAAAAATAGACCAATGGGAACAAATAAATAACTAAATAAACCAGTAGACCAATGGGGACATAAATAACCGAATATTTAAAAAATACTATAAATACTATAAATAAATAGTATTTTTTAAATATTTATTCATTTATTTGTCCCCATTGGTTAATTTTTGTTCTAATGCTTGTGAGTAAATAAATATTGCGAATTACGAAAAACGGCTAAGTAACTTTGTTCCCGAGATGGTAAAATATTTTTCCTCAACGGCTGACAAAAACATTCTGAATCACCTTGTATATAGTATACGTAGGTGTATGTAGAAATATCGCATCTTCCGAGCCTCGAAGCGCGAGCGAATCTTCTCCTCGTCGACGATGCGAATAGGCAACTCGACGACGAGAGCCGCACAGGTAGACACGACAGACACACTAACCACGCAATATACGTGCATGGTGAACGTGGTGGACGTGTACGTCTATACATACAGAGAGGGGGAGATAGGAGAGGGAGAGGGAGAGGAAGAGAAGTTCGAAGCGCGAGCTTGCGGGACGATGCGCAGTATATTTTGCACGCTCTCTAAAATCCGTTGCCCCGACTCGGCCTTTGACATTCGACGCGCAGCGCAACGGCGACTCTGCGAGTGGCCAAGATCGAAGAAACGGCCGCACGCGCCTTACGCGGCGGTTGGTCTATGGTCATAGGAGAAGTATGACGATTGCAGACTTGAATTTTCCGTAGGGGGAGTCAGAAATGATCAGAAATGGTCATTAACCGGGCCAGTGAGGAGGAGGAGATAGCTACGTGTGTCATTTGACCCCGGGCTACTGACGACGTGATTTTTTTAATTTATTTTTATAATTCTGGACCAAGTCAGGCACTGATCAGGCCCGGACAGAGATTACTCGGTCCTGACCAGGGCCTGACTAGCCAGAAATGGTAAATAACTGGGTCAGCGAGGAGTCGATAGCTACGTGTGTCATTTGACCCCAGGCTACTCGAATCTCAACGAGACGGCTAAAATTGTTATAATTTATTTTTATAATTCAATTCCGAGTCAGGCACTGACCAGGACAGAGATGACTCGACCCTGACCAGGGCCTGACTAGCACTGCGTTTATTTCTATTAACGCGCACTATATATAGGACGTGTGTGTTTGTGTGTATTACCTGACCATTTTGCTAACGAAGATGCGCGAGACTCGCGTCGCGACGCACGTGACACGCGTATTATATAAATCATGGGAAACCCTCATTTGCCGCGTGATTACGTAAAACGTGATTTACGTATGGCTATACCGGCGCCTCCCTCGTCTATGTGGGACATAATTTACGTTGCGACCGTCGGCGCCGAGCGCGAATGGCAAGGCGCGTGTGCAAATCGGAGGCCGCAGTGATAATGCGTCGACGTGGACGACGATTTGCAGTAACCATCAACGACGACGGATGGAATTAATGGCTTGCAACCTTATTTTTTCTAATTGACATTTGATTGAAATTTTTTTATAATTTTTTTAAATTTTAATTGAGGAGATGAGAAATATCGAATCGATTGATGGAATTAATGGCTTGCAACCTTATTTTTTCTAATTGACATTTGATTGACAATTTTTTATAATTTTTTTAAATTTCAATTGAGGAGATGAGAAATATCGAATCGATTGATTCATCGACGAGGAAAATGACGAAGAAATCTGTTTATTTAGCTCGAAGCTTATGTCACTTTTGCCGCGTAATTTTTAATCATCGCTAATATATGAGTAAGCTGTGAATATATATATTGCGGGATTTCCACCCGCGCATCGACGATGCTGATGATCCGCGTTGCGTTTCAGGGCCGATCGCAACGACTGTAATGATCTGCGAGTGACTCGATCGCAGCAATATATACTCAACTTCGGACGCATCGCGCCGCCTGTTATTTTTTTCCCACGATTGTCTCGTCGTACATTTTCTCCGATGCGCCGATGCGTCCTTGGCGAATCCGCATTCTGCATATTCGCAATTATCGGCGATACGTGACTCGGCGCGCATCCGGAATCGGACTCTTGCAGGATGTGAAATCTTTTTTTTTGCAACCTCTTCATATTCAATAATAGCATTTTTTATTGCAATTAAAAAATGAGGTAAAAAAAAATGATCGACGTTTGATCTTCGGACTGCAATAATGTTAATATTTCTGAGTTTATTGCACCCTGCGTACATTTTCCACTATTTTCCACCGCGTCAGGCGCAACTATCGACGACGAGTAACTGGACCGAAGCTAAAGGCAGCTGCTTACCCTCTACGAACGAACCCTTCGCCTCGACGGGGAAAGTCACGGCACTGGAATGAAATCGCTGTGAGTGTCACCGCAGGTAAATATAATAAGTCATCCCCGAGGGTTGAATTGAGTTGCATCGTTCGCGAGAGCTTCAACCTCATCGATCTAAAATAAAAAAAAAGCAAAAAAAAATGAAATACAAGAATGTCACGCAATTTTTCTCTGCGCTTCAATTTATCTATTTTTCAAAACAAAGCTTCGAGGAAGCGAAAAAGCGAAGAAGAAAATTCTTGTGATTAATTACCTTAATTCAAAATTAATAAAAAAAATGTTATTAGCAAAAAATCAAATAAAAAAAATCACGCAATTTTTCTTCGCGCTTCAATTTATTTATTTTCCAAACCAAAGCTTCGAGGAAGCGAAAAGCCGAAGAAGAAGCGTTCTCGGTGATTAATTACCTTAATTCGAAATTACCCGTATTACGTACCACAATAAGTGGCGGGTATATCTCTTCCTATCCGCCTATATCTATGGAGTAGCTGCACCGCCGGCGCTGCACGGATGACAGGCACGTCGAGATCGTCATTATGCAGGAAAACGGGGAAGTCGTAAGCCGTATTATAAAACACAACATAATAAGCGTCGTCGGGACGGTGGGGAAGCGAGGACACGAAGGAGAATGGGACGGAATGAGAGAAAGAGAGGGGAAAAAAAAAGGAAAAAAAAAAAGGCGAGAGAGAAAGAAAAAGACAGAGCGGCAGAGTGGAACTGCCGAGGCGCTCGCTGCGGGGCCTTCGACGCGTCGGGATCAGCTCTTGACTCTTCGAAAATGAAAGGGACGGGTGGAGGAGGGGAGGGGGGAGAGAGACCGGAGCTCCGGATAGACATCTATCTCGCTTGCGTCATCCACCTGCTGCTGCCTTTGCCGCCGCTGCTGCTGCTGCTGCTGCTGCTGTGTGGTATCTGGTGATGCCTGCGGACGATGCGCTCTGACGCAGCGCGAGCGTTGTTCGGACGACGTCCGGTACCGTTTCGGGTTTCTCGTTCTCGCGGTCTCTCCCGTCTTGCCGCGTCTCCCTCTCTGTCGCCCCCTCCCCTCCCCCCCCCCCCCCCCCCTCTTCGTGTATGTCTCGTCTCATTGTCAGCCTCAGCGTAGCCACAAAGAGTTGGCAATTATAACACACTGCAAATAAATAAATAATAAATACATTGGCATTTCTGCGTGAATTCGGATTTAATAATCGCAATTTTTTTATTGAGGGGAAATATTGAGGAATTTTTTGGTAATCAAGAGGAATTATTTCGGAATTTTTTTTAATCGAGGGAAAGTATTTCTGAATTTCTTTTAATCGAGAGGAATTATTTCGGAATTTTTTTGAATCGAGAAGAATTACTTCTGAATTTTTTTTAATCGAGAGGAATTATTTCTGAATATTTTTTAGGTAAGAGGAATTATTTCTGAATTTTTTTTAATCAAGCGAAAGTATTTCTGAATTTTGTTTAATCAAGAGGAATTATTTCTGAATTTCCTTTAATCAAGAGAAAATATCTCTGAATTTTTTTTCAAGAGAATTTATTTCTGATTTTTTTTAACGAAAAGAAATTGTGTCTGAATTTTTTTTTAATAAACAGAAATTATTTCTGAATTTTATTTATTTCGTCGTGAAAAATTGTGAGAGTCAGAAGAGGGGGAAAAGGCAGAGCTCGGATGCTGCCGCGAACTCGGTTTGCACGAGTCGTGCAAACCGAGTCCTCCGAGGCTTCGGGTACACGGGGAACGACTGGCTAAACAGCTATGTACGCGCGTGGTTCCGTGGCGCGCATGTGTCCGCGTACCGGGCGCGCGTTCCATTAGGGACCGGGAGAGGAGACTGCTGCTGCCCGCTCGCTCGCTCCGCGGACACGAGATGCTCGTGGCATTCGACTGCGCATTTGCCGTGCGCGCCGCGTTAAGTCATTCCGCCGCGACCGCAGATCGAGGGGCTCCCGCTGCAGTAGCAGCGGCGATGTTAGCAGTAATAGTTTTTTTTTTTAATACCAACAGCAATGCTACTAACACTGATAGCAACGATTTTTTTTTATAATGGTTTTATTATTTATAGTCGTATTAATAGTAGTAACACTAATACTAATATATATTTTTAACAGCAGCAGCGATGGTTATAATACCGATAGCAATGATTGTTTTTTACAATCGTGTTAGCAGTAATAGTTTTTTTTTTTAATAGTAACAGCAATGCTACTAACACTGATAGCAATGATTTTTTTTTAAATCGTAGTTTTAATATTTATAGTCGTAGTAAATAGTAGTAACACTAATAGTAATAGTTTTTTTTTGTAGTAGCATCGGTAGTAATAGTAATAAAATTAATAGCAGCAGTAAAAGCACCTGTACAGTGAAGATATATATGGTACTTTGGTGTATATACAGTTTCAACTGACACCCATCTGTGTATATAGTACACTATGTATTATGTAGGTATAATACCGTTCGAATATTCAATATAGATACACGGAGAGAAGGGTCTGATAAATTTTACCATATATCTAGTAAAAAGTACCATTATTTTCTGGCACAGGGGAGTCACGACGCCATCTATCAAGAAGTACGAGAACTTTGAGAATTTTTACCACGAAAATGAGAATTTTTACCACGAAATATGGTAAAAATGTTCATATATATGGTAAAAATTCTCGTAGTTCTCGTATTTAACGTTAGATGGCGGCAATGGCGGCCAATTACCAGGCGCATTGGTAATTTTTACTAGATCCATTGGTAAATTTTATCAGATCCTTCTCTCCGTGTATACAAGGTACTTATGTACACGTGAGAGTAATAATCTTTTCCTCAGAGACTCCGTTTTCTTCGTTTTCTCTTCGTTACTCAACTCTTTGTCCTCCTCTATTTTATATAATAGTCGGAGGGACGATCTCCCCCCCCTCCCCCCTCGGAGTCTGTGCTTCGTCTCCGTGGATTCGACGCCGTCCTTCTCGGCGCTTCGCTCTCCGCCGCTTTGTTCGGCTCCGGCGCGCATATGAACTCTCCTACGGCAACGAGAACTTACAGCTAGGCGAACGTGTCTATGTATTACATACTGGCATACATATGGCCCGGCGCTGCGATATCGCTACGGGGCCTTTCCCGCCGAATGGACGGCGGACTAACGATGGTTCATTTTTTTTTCGATTATTTTCTATATTTTAATTTTTGATTATTAAATTTTTATTAATTAATTCGTAATTTTTGTTAATAAACTAGTCATCAATGAGTTCCGTTTAACCGATCTGGCCGCCAGGCCGAAAACCGCCCAAATCGGGGTCACGAAATTTATTTTTTCAAAATATCGACTTTTAACCTATACCATCGTTCTCAAGTCGCATATTCTACCCCTGAAAACAATGGTTACAACCCTTTTTTAGTTGATTTTGAAAAAAAAAAATTTTGGCCGAACAGTTTGTCAGAAATCGTAGATCTGGCCGCCGGGCCGAAAACCGCCCAAATCGGGGTCACGAAATTTATTTTTTCAAAATATCGACTTTTAACCTATACCATCGTTCTCAAGTCGCATATTCTACCCCTGAAAACACTGGTTACAACCCTTTTTTAGTTGAGTTTGAAAAAAAAAAATTTTGGCCGAACAGTTTGTCAGAAATCGTAGATCTGGCCGCCGGGCCGAAAACCGCCCAAATCGGGGTCACGAAATTTATTTTTTCAAAATATCGACTCTTAATAGTAAACTCAACCATGTTTGAGTTCTAAAAATGCCGAATGTCAACACTGACGAAAAATATATATAGTCACCTTACTAAGCAATGCGCCTGCGCAGAGGACACGAACCACGCGGCCCGGCGGACTCTATGCACACTCATTCGCAGCGAGCCGGTCTCCTCTTCTGCCTCTTCTGCGCGGGGCACACAGTGATTCACACAAACGCTGATGAATAAACCGTAAAACGAAAGAATGAAAGAAAAAAATGCAAAGATTGCGAAGGACATGGGAATCGTACTCGGGACTCGCTGTGTGTATAACCCGTATGCATGTATACGGATATATAGATATATAGATTTATAAGTGCGTTAATACAAAAAGGCGGACTCCTTCCTCTTCTCATTTTCATTCGCACGATACGGTTTCTCACAGTCGTCCGGACGGAGAGTGAGTCATACGCGGAGATGAAAGTATGTGTGTCGTCGTCGTCGCCGACGACGACGACGAAGGTGCAGGAACGAACGCGTTCAGTTTCGGGGAATCTTTGCACGAGGCAACACGACTGGACCGGTCCGCAGCTTCATTCTCGCCACAATCGAGATTGAAATAAGCCCGGCGAAATGATTGGGAAAATAAATTGCCATGAGACTTCGAATTTCGAATATCCCGAATTTTTTTCCGCGTGGAGAAAGAAATGATTTTAATTCGCAGGACTTTTACGAACTTTTTTCTAATACCGCAGCTTTTTTTGCGTCACAATCGAGATTGAAATAAGCCCAGCAAAATGATTGGGAAAATAAATTGCCGTGAGACTTCGAATTTCGAATATCTCGAATTTTTTTCCCCGTGGAGAAATAAATGTTTTTAATTCGCATGACTTTTACGAACTTTTTTCTAATACTGCAGCTGCGTTCGCGCCACAATCGAGATTAAAATAATCCCGGCGAAATGATTCGGAAAATAAATTGCCGTGAGACTTCGAATTTCGAATATCTCGAATTTTTTCCGGGTGGAGAAAGAAATTTTTTTTTTTTTTTTAATTCGCAGGACTTTTACTAACGTATCGCGGACTCATAGAGCAAACGGCAGTAGAGGTTAATTGACGAAATAACGAAATAGGGAGATCGACGCGCCGCTCGCAACTCGCACGGCGCGATATAATTTATGGAATCGAACGCGACGAGCAAAGCCAGCGGGTCTTCCGCCTTTCGAAAATCACGTACCACGTCTATCGAGTGTAATATTCACTCCTGCTATATTTTTGCCATTTATGGAAAGTTATGTTTCCCGCACGTTCGATTTTTTTTTTTTTTTTTTTTTATCATAAGGATTGAAAATCCTCTACGATGGAAAAATCGAAAATTCAACGTGCTCGTTAAATTATTTTCTGGCGAAATGGCAAATTTTGCGAAGTTAAAAACGAACACCCTTTCTGGTGATTTTATTTTATAGAATCGGTCCATATTCCCACTTTCATCTCACGCGAGGTTATGTGACTCCGCAATATCTACAACCGTCTATCTTTCTCTCTCTCGACGCCCGCGCGGCGCTTCTCCGTATCGACGACGGAGAGTGGGTTAGTCGTAAGCGGGGTTACGTTAGCGTAGGTTAGGCCAGGAGGCCGCAGCAGCGGCGTCGGAGAGCTCCGAGAGACACACGGAGATAGCTATGGGGATTGCGGGGGAGAGCTGCGCCGAGTCGGTGTACAAGGCAGCTAATACCGCTCGCTGAGCTGCAACCTACCGACGACTCTAAGTGATAATGTTCAAGGTGTATGTTAGGCTATTGCTGTTACCATTGCTGCTGCCGCTACTACTGCCTTTGCCCACATCTAAAAAATTGTAACGAGATAGTATTTCGGTCAATTCACCATCTCAGCATTTAAATATAGGGCACCAATTTTATTTTTTATTTTTTAATATTGCATCCCAATTAGAGTAGATGTACCGTTAGTGGCCACTGTACCTATAGTGGCCATTTTTATTAATTTATTCTTGAAATTATTTTTTCCCCATAAAAACGTGTTGACGTTTCGAATAAATTCACCTTTTCATCTACTTGATGTTTTTTTATGCCATTAAATGTGTTGTTTTATTCCTCTGAATGTGATTCAGAGCCACAAATAGTCCTAAAGTGACCAAAAACGTCTTCCCTATCGCCCTAGAAAACGAGTGACACTTATAAGAGTCAAAGCTGCGCTGGTTCGGAGTCCAGAGAGTCGCTGTAGGATTCGACGACGAGGTTCCAGCATCCGCGGTTCGTGTGCCGGTTACTCGCGGGGGTTCGCACAAGTAGGTGTAAGATACCTTATACCCTATACCCTATACCTGTATATACCCACATATCTATAGGTATACAGTACGACCGTCCATAGAATCCGTTTATAGCCTTTTGCCTCCGACTCTGCGATTCCTCGCCGAGTAGGAGGTGAACAACTTTCACGCGAGGACTCGAGCTGCGTCTCGCTCGCTCGCTCGCGCGCGAGGCTTCTTCGTATCGGAATGCTCGCGCGCGCGCGCGCGCGCGGGGCCAGAAGCACCAGAGTCGCGCGCGCGGCATCGGAGGAGAGAATCAACCCACCACCAACCGCTGCTATTCGTCGAGAGGGTTCGCTGCCGCCGCCAGTGTCGGAGCCGCCGCGCGAGGGGCCCCCGATTGCTTCCAGGCTTTCAGGGTTTCAGGATTGTCGATGGCTTCCAGGCTTCTTGACATGACTTCCAGGCTTCCGGACTTTTAGGAGCTGCAGTTCCAAATTTTCCGATGGCTTCCAGGCTTCTTGACATGACTTCCAGGCTTCCGGACTTCTAGGAGCTGCAGTTCCAGGATTCCAGGCTTCCAGGCTTCGAGGTTTCCAGGATCTGCAGTTCCAGACTTCCAAGAACTACAGTTCCAGGCTTTCTGGCTTCCAGAATCTGCAGTTTCAGGCTTTCAGGCTTCCAGGAGCCACAGTTCCAGGCTTCCAGGCCTCCAGGAGCCACAATTCCAGACTTCCAGGCTACCAGAAGCCTCCAGGCACGTTCCACACATGTTAACTCCTCTCTTTGCGACTCGTGGCACTTGGCCCAGCTTCCTAAAGCCAATAAGGAACAGATAAGAACAAGAAGAACGCCAACTAGGAAATTACACATTCGTACATTCGTTGTAGGAGTAGGAGTCGAGGGGGGGGGGGGGGGGCACCGCTGTGTAACCAGTGTATTGGCCCTCGAGGAAACGAGGAGATGTACCCGACTGGTATGGTACACTTGGCCTAGCGGCGCAGAAAACCTGGAAGGAAGAGGAGGAAAGGAGGGGGGAAAGAGAAGAAGCCGAGAGGGAGAAAGAGAAGAAGCGCCGAGAGCCGCGAGGGGTATGCGAGCCTCGGCGAACCACCGGTGGCCGCCGCCGCGACTCGCCGCGCGGACTCTATGGTCAACACACCGGGCTGCGCGCGCGGGCTACGACCTCATCGCGAACTGCCGGGAAATTATATATTCGGAGCGCCGTGGCCGACGTCGTGAGCCGCGCGAATAGGCAAATTCTAGCGGCTCCGGGTGCACCGGGCGCGCTCTGTAAACACGCGAGTCTCTCTCTGTAACTGCGCGAGTCCTGCGAGAGTCGCGATGCAAAGTCGCTTTGATCCTTTAGAAAGAAGAATCTCAAATAATTGCAATTCTGCAAAAAATTCTATTATAAAAATATGAATGACCCTATGAATGGGGTCCGGAGGGACCCCACACGACCCGTAACGTAAAATTATAAAAATAAGTCATCAGTTCTAAGGACAACAATAATAATAATAATAATAATAATGAATTTCTTCTGCGTTACGTAAAATCGATCCTTTAGAAAAGCCAATCTCAAATAATTGCAGTTCTACAAAAATATTCCATTAATAAAAAATATCAATAATAATAAGAATAATATTAATGAATTTTTGTCTACGTTACATTAAATCGAAAAATTGTATCATTTTTAAAAAATCGTTATGTACAAGCGAAAGAAAGAGAAAGCAAATACCCAGCGCGTAAAAAAGCGTCGAGACTGCTCGTTACTGTTTTTTTTTTTTTTTTTTTTTTATTCCACATCGAGTTTACCCCCCGCGGCGTCGGCGGCGGGGAACCCAGCTGCGCGCGTCATTAACGCGCGCGCGGATCGCGAGCGCCGCTCTCGGGCTACGAATTAACCGGTGCGCGGGGTCTCCGCGTGGGGCGCAAGCGCAAAGGCCCGGAGGAGTTTGGCTGTAGGCGCAAAGCGCGGCCCGAAAGGTCGTCGCGAGCTGCGTCTGCGCGGCTGCGCGTTCGCTCGGCCGGTTCCGGTGGTTAAATTCGGAGCAAGGGCCCCTCGTGGATCGGACTCGTGGGGTCCGTAGGGCCCAGGGCCATATCTCGCTCGGGCAGCCGCAGCCATGAGGCTCCCATACCGATAGGTGAGGTATGGGGGCCTTATGGCTGCTGCTGCTACTTTTGCTGCTGCTGCTGCTGCTGCTGCTGCTGCTGCTGCTGCTCATCATCATCATCGTCGTGGCGGCTGCCGCTTCCACAGACCACTGAAACTTTCGTCTCGTTAAAAATAGCTACACTGTTAAAAATATTTCGTATAAATTTCCATTACTGGTAAAGGAAGCCTGTTTACATAAACTGGTATATTAATTTTGAGATGTATATGAAATGCATAATTACAGTATTTTCTACTGAATCCTATAAAAATTTGGAAATTTAATATAAATGATAAGAAAGTGAATACAAAAATTTGAAATTTTACCACACACGCGTATTAAATTTAGCTGATGAATCAAATTTTCAGTAACGTAAATTCTGAAACATTTTTAACAGTGCAGGACTTTCCCTCCTCTTCGCCTCCTTCGGTTCTATGAATCGCGCTGCGCGTTCTCCACACAACCTGGTGTTAGAGTTAGATGTATAGAGATGGAGAGGTGGTGTGTGAGTGTTTAGTCTGTAGGTCGGTGCTACGTATACACAAACGCGACCCACGGACTCAGAGAGCGCACGCAGCTCCAATTATTACATTAGTCGGAATCGGCCCCGGGCTCAAAACGGTCCTCCGTGTGTACCGGGTTCGCTATAGGGCAACACAGCGCGTCCAGAGCTCCCGAAAACCGCGCCAACTTCTCGTACCTTTTTTTTCGATGCTAGGAGAGAGACGTGCACGGCGTTTCTAGGCGAAAAACATGCACAGGGGGGCAGATATAGAGCCCCGACATAAGGTACCGCAGCTTTTTTTTTCCGGGATCAAATCTATAGGTTTGATAATTGAGGTTCGCCTCGTCCACCTGACTCGCAGACGGAGACACGGATGATCTGGTTTTCACACAAAAATCGCATGGCCCATACATAAAAAATACAAAAAAAAAAAAACAAAATTTAGAAGAAATAAGAAAATTCCTCCACTGATATTTTTAACTTCCGTAATTGTCGCGTTGATAATCATCAATTTCTATTAATAAAAATATCTATAATAATAATAATAATAATAATAATAATGAATTTTTGTCTGTTTGCTTCAATGATAGTCGATTGAATAGGACGAAGGATACCCTTCCGACTCGTCTGCTCAATGCTACAAAAAATACCAGAAATTTCGATACGCAACTGCAAGTCCGTTGGATCTCTGCAAAAAATGCCCCGAGGGGGTAAGAGGCCCCCCCCCCCTCCCCTTCTCGCCCCTCCGTAGAAACGGCGGGATCCAACCACCTGACGATCTAGGTTCGACCGGGCGGACCGGTCGAGGCGGCCTCTCGCAGACGCCACGCGGTCGGATCGGCACAGCTGTTTAGACCACTGTCGAACGTGTATTATTAGACAGATTGGGCTTCTTCACCTAGGCTGGGGTCTCTACTCGGGATCCGCGTAGACGCGACCCGAGAAACCGGTGCCGATGGTCAGGGTCTCCTTCCTTTGCTGCGGCTGCTGCTGCTTTTCGACCAGACGAGACTGCAGAGGATTTTGGACCACAGACACTTGAGCCCTGAGGGCGCAGAGATTTGTAATTATCGGCATCGACGCTCCTGGTCCGATCCTAGACAGTACCGCAGGACGACGACGACGACGACGACGACGACGATTTCGTTGTCTAGGGTCGTTGCTTTCGATCCACGTTTCCGCAGCTGTCGAGTCGAGCGATATTTTTCGGACCGGAGCCGCCTTGCACTTTACTCGGAAATTCAATAGGAATTTTTATTTTTTTATTTTTTATTTTTTTATTTTTATTTCAGGTACGCAGCTATGCAACGCATCGGAATGACAATTGTCGTTGAGTGTCTTGTACAGCGAGACACACGCGCCACATTCCCCGACTAAACGACCTTCGAGGAAATTTTCGGGCAAAGAGCCCCAAAGAAAAAAATTGCGGAGAGGGTAAAAGGTGAGGTGAAGGAATTTTTAAAACGTTTATCCGTAACTTGGGTTTCTGGAGCTGAAGCATTTATTTTTTGGTCCCATTATTTTGGTAAGAATTTTTTGAAACAATTGATATCCAATTTTCTAAATTACTTTTTTTAGGCACAAAAATTGCCACGATTTTCACTTATAACGAATAGTTCAATTAAAAATACGAAAAATCAGCTCCTTAATTAAAATCAAATAAAAAATCATTTTTATTAAAATTTTTCCTGCCACTGACTTCTCAATGGCCAATGAAATGCGCGGAAATTTCTCTCTCAACTCACATTCCACAATTTGGATCAAAAAGCTGTCTCAATCGTCAGAACCAGAATTAAAAAAAAAAAAAAAATCTTCCACTCGTTTTGCCTTCGAGCGAACCAACGTCCGTCTTCCTCGTAATTCTATCGCTCGGACGAGGTATTCAAAGAGAGCAGACTAATAATTATCCTAATGGGAAATCCGAAGAAGCGGCTGAGCTGCCTCCTGACATGGTCGGTGGGGGGAGGGGGGGGGGGGGGGATCGCTCGCTCGCTTTCTAGGTGCGCGGGGTCACGGAGTCAGGTGGATCCTCTCGTGATCTACGGTCCTGCTCTCGATGCCACCGCCAGCCAACCGATTTCTCTCTCTATGTGTGTTTTTCATCTACGATACTCTACCACCGACTCGAGTCTCGTGTGCCACACGAGCACACTTATGACGTTGGGATATAAATTTCGTTGGGGTATCAATGCATGCCTCGTGGGCTTCTTTCGATTTAATGGGATCTTAAGGATGCTTCGCACGTACAAACCCAGCCAAAAGTTTTATTGAAATTATTGATTTGATTATACAGATTTATAATTAATTTTGGAAAAATTAGAATAAATTTTAAACACTTTATTTTTTTATTTTAGATGTATCTTTTTCCACAGAAGGGGCGAAATGTTCGAGGGGCCAAATTCTCGAAGCGTTGCATCCGCAAATTCAGAGCAGATTTGTCGCTCGACTCTCCGACATAGTTTCTCCGCGCTGTATATATATGTCACGCGAGTCCAGCGCGGAATATGTGTGTCGCCCCTCGCGGCAGACACGTTTAAAGCGAGTCTACGACTCCCCCGCGAGGATGCTAAAATTATAACGCTTGAATGAAATCTCAGTGAGAAGTGGATCAGCCGGACAGCCTCTTCTTATTCAGTAATTTCTCAATTTCGAAATATTTATCTTAAAAGATAAATTCAGGATTCATTCATTCAATTTAATAAATTAAATTAAAATGAAAACACATCTCACATGTTCGACACAAGCTATGTATATATGTAATAAAAATGAAAACACATCTCACATGTTCGACACAAGCTATGTATATATATATAATCACAGTTGTTTAGCGCATCGCAAAAAAAATGATTCACCGGTTGTATTATCGGCGTAACGCATCGTCAATTCGCGTTGAATTCTGCCGACGCGTATAATAGGCATTCCGAGAGGCTCGTAATTCTCAAAGATCGCGCGCATAATACGTTCGGCGGTGGTGGAAGACGACGCTGCGATGCTGCTGCGGCGATGTTCATTGGTGGTGGTAAAAGCTGTACGAATGTCCCTGGGATTCCTTTACATTTCGCACGGACGCGACGTCCGATGAGGAATATAATACGCGGGACGGCGGCGATGCTACCTCGAAAAAAAGAGACTTAATAAAAATAAAAAATAAAAAAAACCTCGAAAAAAAAAAAAGAATTTATATGGAACGCTATATGAATGACCGCGAGGCGGAACAACCTACGACCTCGACGCACCGAAATCTCGCGCTTCGTTTTTTTCCCCTCTTCTCTGTTTAACGCGTCGTGTGTTGCATTGTCCGTTACGTGGCAGCGGCGGCGAAGAGGAGGAGGAGGACGGGAACGGTCAGGTAATACCCGAGGCCGCGGGTCTCTCGTTTCCGCTTTCTTCATACCTAACGCAAAGACACCGTCAAATAAAGCACTTGCCTCGCTTTTGGCTCCGCTCGGATTCGTCATCCGGAATTTTTTCGTCGTCGCAGGCGAACATCGCCTAATTTTTACTCTCACGCCACTTGCATCATTTTTTTATTTTTATTCCGCGTTTAATAAATATTTTACCAAAATTTGATCGAAATAATAACAACAGTAATAATAACAAGAATTGTATTTACTTATTATTCATTATTTATTACAGTCTAATCATGTTTTAATTAAAGGGTTGAGGAGGAAGAATTTGATCGAAATAATAACAATAGTAATGATGACAAGAATTGTGTTTATTTATTATTCATTATTTATTACAGACTAATCGTGTTTTAATTAAAGGGTTGTGGACGAAAGAATCGACAGATAATTTCGCTCCAAGCGCAGCCACAGCAATTCAGTGCCACTATCGAGCGGCTTCTGACCCAGTGGCAGAGAACGGTACAAAATCGTGAAGAAACCACGGCCAAGCGATTCTCCTCGCTCTCTCTCTGTCTCTCTCCGCTACGTCTATCCTCTACGTCTGCGGTAATCATGCAGCAAAGGCACAACGAAGCGATATTCGTCTGCTCGATTACACGTTCTCTTTGTTCATTCGCACGAGCCATTATAATAACGATCGGATGCAAATGAAGACTGCCTACGAGACTGCAGCGGTGCGCTTCGGTGATACTTAAGCTGCAAAAGCAATGACTATGCTGCCCGAGCGTTTCTATGCGCCAAACGAGCGACGTCCAATGTTCTACAATACAATCCAATACGAAAAATAAAATAAAATACAATACAATTGTCTACATTGCACACAACATAAGCAACCATTGTACTTATATTGTATCACACTATCCTTAATTACTCTGCCAATTACTCACCATCAAAAAATTATGCATTTTTGTCTTTTATTTTTCTCAGAGCTTATCAAAATTTTTAATACGAAAAATAAAATAAAAATAAAATACAATATGTAATTGTCTGCATTGCAAACAATATAAGCAACCATTGCACTTATATTGTATCACACTATCCTTAATTACTTTACCAATCCACCATCAAAAAATTATGCATTTTTAAATTTTTCTCTAAAAAAATGTCTGTTACAAAAAATTAATTGCAGAAAAAGGAAGTGGCGTCGATACGAAGGAGAATGTCCGCCCATTGTACTTATATTGTATCACACTATCCTTAATTACTCTACCAATTCCCCATCAAAAAATTAAGCATTTTTTTTATTTTTCTCTAAAAAAATTGCATTACGAAAAAATCGTTGGAAGAAAAAGGAAGTGGCGTCGATACGAAGAAGGAGAATGTCCGTGAGCCGTTAGCAGAAACGCAGCACCGTTTCGCAGATGCAGAGACGGCCAACGAGGCACAATGCACACTCGTCCGCTTCGTTTGCCCTCCCGACGCGCAAAACCTTTCTCTTCACCGTCGAGTGTATGTCTCCAGCATCGCCAACATCGTCGTCATTCGCTCCACACACGCTTCGGGGTTATATTACGCCGGTTAATTGACGAGCCGTCGCGGTAATGACGCGCCGGGATTGTGCTCTCCGTAAGCCGACAGTCGCTCCGTGGCAAATGGCTATATTCACAGTTCCTACGCGATACATGGTCGTGGGTGCCGCGTTCTGAGCGGCGAAGCAGCAACACATGGCGATGGATACAGACAAGACACCTACGCCAACTGTAACAAGGCGCGAGGATAACGAGCCGACCGTTTCGATGAGAAATCATCGTACGCGCTGCGAGTGTAGGTGAAGAGAGACGCAAGTCGTAGGCTCGATCGACGAGTTGCGAAATTTACGGGAGCGAAGTTGCGCAATTCGATTGGGAAGCTCTTCTGCTGGAGTCAATAATTCCTACATTACCGACAGTCCATTTTTTTATAGAAATTTCGTGTCTGCTAATTTTGGGAATAAAACGATTCATGAATCGTAACATAATTTTACACTGAAAAAAATTCAGGGGATAACAATGTCGAATATAGTGAGTTCTATTATATAAATAGTCACGGGCTCCATCATTTGGCAGCCGGTTTAATTATTTATAGTTGCAAGAACCATACAAGCATTGGGTTGAAAAATGTATATAAAATATGTGTCGTCAATGATTAATCAACCAATCGCGTTTGAATTAATCACGCTTACGTCGAACGCAGTGTCCAACGCTTCCCTCGAAGAAGATTCGCCGAAAGAACGCGACTCGCTCGGATTCCAGCACATCGCTCGCGCTATGTATATATACACATATAGCTAAAACCTGCATCGAGCTCGAGCGAGATTATTTTTAGAACAACCGCCGCGTGCGTTATGGCGAGCAGGTGCGTGGGCGTGCGGGACACAACACAGGTACGGCTGTTGCCGCTGCTCCCGGGCATGGCACGAATCCTATCGCATCGTGCATCGGACATTTTCCATTTCCATCGATCTCCAATCTGCCTCTAATCTGTGTCTGTCGAAACAAAAAAAAAATTAAAAAAGCAGCGTTGGGAGAAAAAAAGCAGCGCAAAGTCTCGCGAAGACAGAGGACACAGAATAGGCGGTCATGTGCTGCATGAGGACTGCGTTGGCAGCTTTGCAGCGAGGCTCTCAGTGCAGAAGGATGAGGGAAGGGTGGGGGAAGCTGCTCGGAAGCGACTACAACGTTGGAAGGTTTTCGTAGAGTCGTCGAGTGAAAGAGAGAGAGAGGGAGAATTCGTTTATTCCGCAGAGAGAAAAGGACAGAGGGCTCGCTCGAGCGTAGTAAGCAGTGGGTACTTACTACACTCGCTCGCCGAAGCCGCAACGGGTAACGTACGAAGCGTACGAAGATACAACGTACGTGGGGCTGTACTAACGTAGCTCTAACCGTCACGCATCGCGACGATAAACTCAGCGAGGTATCTCGAGGATAACGTTACTCTCCCGTGGCTAAGGTTGTCTATATACTAGTCTCTTTCTCTCTCTCCGTCGACTTGTTGTTCTGTCTCTCTGTCTCCGTTTCTCGGACATGTGCGACGCGCGTCCATTAACGGGTTGCGCGGTGACCAGCAGCGAAAATTTTACCAGCGACAGGGACGAGTCTTCGAATTTGTGAAAAAATGTTAGGGAAAACGTACCATTTTTGGCCACTAGGGCCGATTGTGGCCATCACATTCGGAGGAATAAAAAAAACATTCAATCGCTTAAAAAAAACATCTATGCGTGTTTTTTTTAAGCCATTGAATGTTTTGTCGGAAACATCTATAGATATTTTGTTTTATTGATCTGAGTGATCTACTATAGTAGATCACTCAATGGATTTATATGAATTAGTTAAAAAACTTACACACAATTATAGCAAAAAATTATTTTGAGGAATAACGTAATAAAAATGGCCCTAATTGATACAGTGGCCACTAATGGTACATCCACCGTAAAAATATAAAAAAAAAAACATCTATAGATATTTTGTTTTATTGATCTGAGTGATCTACTATAGTAGATCACTCAGTGGATTTATATGAATTAGTTAAAAAATGTACACACAATTATAGGAAAAAATTATTTTAAGGACTAACATAATAAAAATGCCCACAATTGGTACAGTGGCCTCTAATGATATATCTACCCTACTGAAAAATTTAGTTATGACTCTGGTAATCGTCGACTGTTAGCTAAATGCGGATTTTAAATGGGTGGATGTAACAATGAGACGAGATTAGGTTAGGTCCAGGAGATGTTAGTCCAGAGAGGAAGGAACCTGCGAGTCCCGAGCTCGAGTCACTCGTGACTCGAGGCCAGTTTTTCCATCGTTACTATACTCGCACGCGGGCGCCGAGTCGAGCGTTCCGCGCACGAGTAGCAAAAGCAACGACGGCACAACGCTTCTGCTGCTTCTGCTGCTATAGTCTGCTGCCGGTTCCGTTTCGCGGAAATAATAATAAAGCTCTTTCTCTGTCTTTGACCAAGGAAAGGGCGAGGGGAGGGAGGGAGCGCGCATTACTCTACACGCGCGAGCGCGCGTCGTGTGTGCCTCCTCGTCGAGACCGAGGGCGAGAGGATGCTCGACGCGACGAGGGCTGCGAGGCGAGCTCGACGTCGTCGTCACGCCGTAAGCACGAGTATCTCGTTCCCTCGATCTCCCAGCGCGAAAAGATCGGTGCGAAGAGACTCCACCGTACACCCAATTTTCTTTAGTCCTTCGCCAGGTTCGCCTCTTTAACGGTCAATGAAAAGGGCGGGAGTTAAAATAGCAAACGACCAAAATGGCTAAAATAGCGAAATGAAAAATAATAAACGTCTGAATCTAGGGTCATCATTATGGAATTCACTATTTATAGTGAATTCCGTAATGATGACCCTAGATTCAGATGTTTATTGTTTTTCAATTTGCTATTTTAGCCATTCGTTATTTTAATCATTCACTATTTTGACCCCCCATTTTATTAAAATGCAGTTAAAATAGCGAATGGCTAAAATAGGAAATTTCATAATGATGATTATTCTAGATTCAGACGTTCATTATACTTAAATTCGCTACTTTAGCTATTCGCTATTATTTCATTCGCTATTTTGACCTCCAACTGATAAAAACGTCTCCCGGACTCTTAAAAAAAAAAAACCTTGAGTCTCGAGAAAAAATAACCTCGAAGACGGTTCGTACGGAATATCTAATAGTCCTAATAATGAATAATGAATATTCCATATAGCAATAGAGTGGTAAGCGTCATGTTTTCACGTCTGTATCGACGGAGCTTCGTCCGACGAGCGAGACGAACGGTCAGGGGGAGGTATACATGTAGCAAGGAGAAGGAGGGTAGGGGGGGGGGGGGGGAGGACCGGGGGACGTTGCTAATGATAGGCGTCTCGCGATTCTGCCTTCGCTAAATAACCCGACCGAGCTCGTAACACAACCACTACTGTGCGGCGGCGTCGGCGGCGGCGTCGCTCCTCTTCCTCCTCGTCTCCCATTCGTCGAGGGCTCGCCGGTGCAGCAGCAGCAACAGTTTCAGTTCTCGCAGGTTCTCGCGATTACCGGCAACAACACCAGCACACAGCGCGTCGAGTTCTTTGCGATTCTACGGGCATACGGCACGCACGATTATCGAGAAGAGATACACCCGAGCGGCCGATTCGTGCGGAACGCTTCGCCGCCGCCGCCGACGCCGCCGCCGACACACGCAGCGTGTTTCTCGTTGCAGTATTACACTGCAATTCTGTATGTGTGTATGTGTGTGTGTTTGTGTGTATGTGTGTGTGTTTGTGGGACCTATACCACGTAACGAAGTCGCTGCCGCCGAATTATTCGTTTCCGGTGCATCGGTTCGCTTCCGCCTCTCCGAAAATAAAAAAATAAATAAAAATAAAAATCCATCCGCAGGATCGTATTAATTAAAACGATATTAAAGCAAGCAGCGATATTGCGCGATAGCGCAACGGCGCTTTCCAGACTGCCTAATTGGATATAACGCGCCACTGGGCGCGCCGTATACCAAATTTATGAATAAAAGAGATCCGCGATGCGCGTATCGGAACACGAACGGGTTATTACAATAGCTATATATCCTGCCGTTTTAGCACGAAACACGGTTGATACCGTGTGTAGCTTTATGTGCGAGCAGCTTGAGGGGAATTATTTTTTTGATCGGGAGGATTGCTGCCCTAATGCTCGATATTTTTTTAATACTCATTTTTTCTATTAAAAAGTTTGTGAGCAATCATTGTTGTTGATTTTTTCAGCATCTGATTGGTCGTTGGGAAACCGGCAGCGGTTTGATGTTTAATATAGCGAAATTTGGGAGTTTGGCAGAAAAAAAATCGTTTTTCGCGTTTTTCTCCTCGAATTTTCGATTTTTCGGGCAAACACCTGTCGTTTTTGGAATCAGCGGAAAATTTCCCATCGGATAGGGTTTTAAAACTTCGTTAAATCGAAAATTTTTTTTTCGCCAAAAATCGCAAATTTATAGAAGGGGTACCCCTTCTAAAAATTTGCGTTTTTTGAGGGTCAACTTTAAAAATCTGCAAAAAATTGAATAATCGAGATATCGCGTTCCGCCTGGCGGCATTCTCTTCCTTGAAGCGTCTTCTTTCGAATGCAAAAAGAAAATCCCGATTATATCGATCCAAATAAAAATTACACCGATTTTAGTAAAGTGCAAAAATTGGGAAAAAGCGAAAAATAGTTTTTCGCGTTTTTCTCCAACAATTTTTTATTTTTCGGGCAAAAACCGGTCATATTTGGAATCAGCGGAAAATTTCCCATCGGATAGGGTTTTAAAACTTCATCAAATCGAAAAAAAAAATTTTCGCCAAAAAAACGGCAAGGGGTACCCCTTCTAAAAATTTGCGATTTTTAAGGGTCAACTTTAAAAATCTGCAAAAAATCGAAAAATCGAGATATCGCCTTCCGCCTGGCGGCATTCTCTTCCTTGAAGAGTCTTCTTTCGAATGCAAAAAGAAAATCCCGATTATATTGATCCAAAGAAAAATGACACCGATTTTAGTAAAGTGCCAAAATTGGGAAAAAGTGAAAAATCGTTTTTCGCGTTTTTCTCCCAAAATTTTTTATTTTTTGGGCAAAAACCGATCATATTTGGAATCAGCGGGAAATTTCCCATCGGATAGGGTCTTAAAACTTCATCAAATCGAAAATTTTTTTTTCGCCGAAAATCACAAGGTTCATCCCTACCAAAAAAAGATGGAGCAGCGCGAGAGAAGGTAACAAAGTATTTCCAAGAACGGGAACGCGTCAGCTACTACATCAAAATTAGTCGAGTTTACGCGTGCGTTCGACGGTTTACTGCCGACGCTCGCTCGCGGATCAAAGGAAAGTACTCGAGGAAACGTTAATGGGGGAGGAAGGAAAAAAAAACGAGAGAGAGAGCAAAAATAAAGAGGAAGCGTAATAGCGGGAGCGCGCGATGCGAGCGAGCAGAGAGGCGTGCAACGTTCCGTGCGATGGATACCCTAATATTTATATTTTTCGTCGTATGCGCGCCCCGCGCGAGCGGGATTCGCCGTCGGGGCTCCGCCGAGAGGAACGAGCGACCTACCTTCGTCGCTCGACTCGCCGTCGTCTTCTGCACTGCTCCGAGAACCAAGAAACCATCAAACCATCCATTCGCGGATATTAGTTTGATCCTCGAGTCGCCTTTGATCGGCGGACGTCGGTTTCTGGGACTCTGCAATGTCGGTCACGACGGAAACTGCCCGCTCCGAAAATTTCTGTTCGAAATTCTTTGTATAGAATTATTATCCGGTAAAAGAGCTCGTCTCGGTCGGTAAGGTAGGTAAATGTAGATCGCCGCGTGTTATTCACTGACATCTGTCGGTAAGGAAGATTTCTGTCAGTGAATGGGGGGTTATGTCAGTACAGTAGGTCTCTGCTGTTAAGGGGCTGCTGGAGTAGATTTTTTTACCGACTGGTCGGTAAAAAAGTACGGTTTCGTAGTTTACGGTATACGTCGTTATTGTATTGCAAAAATGTCTCAAATTGTACAGGATTATAATATCAACATAGGCGCATCGGCGTAGAATCGAATTTTTGGTGAAAACGCTTTTTGGTGAAAAATCTACTCCAGCAGCCCCTTCAAAGTCAGTGGATTTCCATGGCAGCGGCTTTCTTCAATTTGTAGCAACCCAACAATTCGTTCCAGCAACCAATTGAGGATTCGTTCAAATTCAATCGTGGTCCAGCTACAGCCAATCACAGTAGCCGATGCTTTAAGAGTCATTGTAACTATTCTGCAGGCATCCAATGGAAATCGAGATACTGCTTCGCAGACGTAAAAGTCGAGAAGGGGATTCATGAATTGGATTCATGAATACGAACATCCAAAACCACTACTTGTTCCGTATTCATCAACGAACGATAATCTTCCATCTATCGAGATTACCCATCGTCGCAACCATCTTTGCAACGCACGCGGTTTCCACAACCATTGAGTGCGCAATCTTTTGTGATCAGTGAAACGAAGTAAAAATAATCTCTCGGTTTCGATGCTTGTAATTTATCTGAGAGCGCGGAAGAAAAACTTTGAATTCCTGGAATCTCGCGACCACTGACGATCGGAACCAACGAAAGAAAGGAATGCGATTATAAATGGTTCCTCTTTGTTATCAACAATTTCGATGATAAGTAAACACAATGTTATATCGTGTTTACACGTCACGATCGAAACGGTGAACACAAACTAATGACCACTTGATCCGAAAGAGCAAACAGTGCGTTTCTGTGGGAAAACAAAAGCGGATAATCTCGTTTGTTTATGGAGGAACGAAGGTTGATTAATGAACAGGTTGTTTGAGGTTATGTTACCGAAGTGATAAACGCGTTGTGGGAGACAAAAGATTTACCATTTTTCTGTACGAGTTTCGCTTTAAACACTGGAAAAACTGGCAATTTTTGTATTTTGTGAAACTTCGCTTCATTTGTTGAGTGATCGATCGAGCAATAAAAAAAATAATTGGAGGTTATGTTTCCGGAAGCTAAATAAACAAATAAATTGGTGCGACCGATGAGAAGAATGAGATGTGACAGTGGATCTGTGAGTTCTCGGAAATCTTAGCGGAACTCGCAGGCAAAAGTGTTGCCGTTGAGCTACGATGGACTCGTACGCTAACGCTCGCTTCGAAACGAAGATAGAGTCTTTCGAACCCTGCATGACGCTACAAGTCGCAGGACAGCAGCGAGAAATGACTCAGACGGTGGGAGAACCGAGGACAACCTCCGACGTTCAGGATCCGATAGAGATTAACGAGAATCATGACGCAGCTCTGGAGGAAGATTCGGAGCAACGAAACCCACAGATCGCCTCTATCGAAGGAAACGCTACCGGAAATATGACTCTTACACCTGTGAGACTTCCGGCAATCTTGGATGGAGAATTTTTCTCTGTCGTCAGGGTCGAGGACACTAACGTCACGGTTCGGTGTCTCCAGTGCCAGAAACTTCTCAACGGGAATCTCAAGTCCACAGGAAATTTCCTCAGTCACATAAAGGTCGCTAGAATTACCGATTTTGGTTCGGACGGAACTCATTTTGATGGATTTTTATTAACTTGAATTTTTTTTTTCAGAGGGTTCATCCTTATATGATTGAGAAGATAAAGTGTAAATCCAATCAGAGAAAACCAGCGATCGCGTATATTGATCTTTCGGCAGAGAAATCGACGGAAATTGTGAGGACCAAAAGGGGATACAGAAAATGTTACAAAGCGGTAAGATTGATAGAATCAATTTAAAAAAATTATCGGTTTATTCGCAATTCGTGATCGCGAATGTAGCTGCAATTTCAATTTTGTTCCAGGACGATGTTCAAACGGGTAACGAAGATGTAGTGGAGCAGCCTCCGAACTGGTCGTCCGATCCGTCGTTAGTACGAAAACGCAAATTCGAGGAGACGGTGGAGTCGCCAGATCTAACGAAACTACCGCCGAGCAATTCGTTCGTCGTGGAGGACGAGTTCGACGCGATAGGAAGAAACGTAGCGGCGAAATTGCGCAATATGCGTCTCGATCAGAGGATAGTCGCGGAAAAGCTCCTTAACGACGTCCTCTTCGAAGCTCAACTCGGAACACTTCACAGAGACTCGAATCTCCACGTTTAACATCTCCACAATTTTTTCCTTTTTTTTTTTCTAAACAATCGACGTATCCGAGGGAATCAAAGTGAAATTAGAAAGGATTCCTTTATTCTTATCAATATTCCGTAATAATTCTTCACATTAATATAACAGATTGTGCTTTTATACCAACAACAAAAGAAAAACAAAAAGTGAAACGAGGAGGATTGTACAAAGTACCAGAATACTGTAAATATATGGGAAAAAAAAACACTCCTCGGTATGCAAGATTACGAAATTTCGAGGATTGAACACAGTACAACGAAGATTATCTGCTGCCAGGCAATGTACACTTATAAATACATACATATACATATATAGTTTGTAAAAGTTTTTTATAGGTGGCATTTTTTTATCACCTAAACTTAAAATTTACATTGTACTATAATAATAGTAAATTAGATTGTCGACGAATAAATGTTACACGTGAGAAAAAATGTTCGCAATTATATTTTTCGTCTCTTCGATTCAGTGCGTTTTACGCGCGAGAACGCTCAAATCAGTCATCCGACGGCAATATTACTAAAATCGTATAGTTTTCATGCATAAGCCGAGTACATTAAATATACGGGGTACAACAATTTTTGAAAATTCAAAAAAATTTTGAAAGTTTAACAAAATTTCACTTTTTATATTTCCTCAGTTCAAATTGAATTTTCAAAAATGTTAACCCTACTCTAGATATGTCGCAATATTATATATGGGACCTCTCAGGCTCTGACTCTTTGTTTTTTTCATCGTATTATGTTTTGCAGAAAAATTGTAAGAAAGCATTTAGCACCGTTACTCAGATTCTGCAGTGAACACAATGTCAGTCTTTCACGATCTTACACGAACGAATAAATAAAAATCGACGATCTCTATGTAAAAACGATCTCAAATTAAAACTCAATGCGTAAAAGCGTCTCATAAAAATAAAAAATCAGACAAACGAAAATGTTCCTTCTGCTCGCGCTCGTCACCCTTTTTCGGGTCAACTCGCGTAAACTCGTCGCTTCTTTGGCTTGAAGAGCACATTATAAACACTGGCGGAAATAACACAAAGTCCCATGCTCCCGAAAATCGCGAAAAACACATAAGTGTACCAAAAACCGTACCAATCCGCATAAACGAACCACGTGACGGTCATCACCGAATTCTCCACTATCACTAAAGTATAATAAGTAAATAGCCAAATATCAGCGTGCTTAAATTTCACTCTGTACTCGATGACGCTGAAAACATAGACTAAACCGAGCCAAAGATTCACACAGAAAGTGGTAACGTCATAATACTTGGCGTGATAAAAGAGAAAAGCCAAAGTGAGTGCGTAGTGAAAACCAACGACCCCGAGAAGCCAGAATTTGTAGAATTCGTAGAAAATTGCAATGGCGAAGACGCGCGCGAGGATGAAAAAGAACCACCAGACGAAGGCGACGAATTTGCCGACCGGATCGTCCTCGTCGAGTCCCTTTACAGAATATGTTCGCGTTGGCACTCGAAGACCTCTCCACATGCTACTTTTACTCGTTTCCGGATTCGTCGACGCTTCGTTTCCGGTTTCCGAGGAATTTGCTGCTTCTTTAGCAACGATTGAATCGGGTCTCGGCGGCGCCGGCATTTCCGGTACCGGCAACGAAGCTACGCTTGTGATTCCGCGAATCGGTGCAGGTGGAGGTCGGATATGAGCGTTTTTCGGTGGTAGCGGAGGAGTTGTTGAGATTTGGCGCTCCAATTCGATTCGCGGAGGTCTCGCAGTGGCGCTGCTGGCGTTTTTGGTCTGGATTTGGTCCTGCGGATTTTCCTCGGAAATTGGAGAATCGTCGGCCGGATCGATGAGTGGAGCTGCAGAACTTCGGACTGTTGGAGGATGTAGATCAGTTCTGCTTTCGCCTTGTTGAAGAGGTTTTTTCTCGTCGAGGTTTCCGAGCTCCTGGTCGCGGTATTTTTTTAGCCACATTGCCCATGGCAATTTGCGGCCGTTTACGCGCTGGCTCTCGAATCTTTGGAAGGACGCCGTCTCGATCGACAGCACGACGATTGACATGATGATGCAGAGCATGTGGACCATCACTGTGGGAAAATAGAAACATTTTTCTGTTATTCTGTAATTTCACTTTAATAAAATCGGTGTAAAAAAATTGGAAGGTTGCTTGCGATTTTTGGTGAACATTTTTTTTTTCGATTTAAGGAAGTTTTAAGAGCCTATCCGATGGGAAATTTCCCGCTGATTCCAAATATGACCGGTTTTTGCCCGAAAAATAAAAAATTTGAGGAGAAAAACGCGAAAAACGATTTTTCACTTTTTCCCAATTTTGGCACTTTACTAAAATCGGTGTAATTTTTCTTTGGATCAATGTAATCGGGTTTTTCTTTTTGCATTCGAAAGAAGACTCTCCAACGAAGAGAATGCCGCCAGGCGGAACGCGATATCTCGATTTTTCGATTTTTTGCAGATTTTTAAAGTTGACCCTCAAAAATCGCAAATTTTTAGAAGGGGTACCCCTTCTATAAATTCGCGATTTTTGGCGAAAAAAAAATTTTCGATTTAACGAAGGTTTTAAAACCCTATCCGATGGGAAATTTTCCGCTGATTCCAAATATGACCGGTTTTTGTCCGAAAAATAAAAAACTTGAGGAGAAAAACGCGAAAAACGATTTTTCACTTTTTCCCAATTTTGGCACTTTACTAAAATCGGTGTAATTTTTCTTTAGATCAATGTAATCGGGATTTTCTTTTTGCATTCGAAAGAAGACTCTTCAAGGAAGAGAATGCCGCCAGGCGGAACGCGATATCTCGATTTTTTGATTTTTTGCAGATTTTTAAAGTTGACCCTCAAAAATCGCAAATTTTTAGAAGGGGTACCCCTTCTATAAATTCGCGATTTTTGGCGAAAAAAAAATTTTCGATTTAACGAAGTTTTAAAACCCTATCCGATGGGAAATTTCCCGCTGATTCCAAAAACGACAGGTGTTTGCCCAAAAAATAAAAAATTCGAGGAGAAAAACGCGAAAAACGATTTTTTTTTTTTGAACTCCCAAATTTCGCGATATTAAACATCAAACTGCTGCCGGTTTCCCACCAACCAATCAGATGCAGAATAAACCTACAACAATGGTTCCTCCCGAACTTTTTAATTCAAGATTCCAGTTTACCGAATAAAAAAAAATTACCAGTCTGATGAGTGCGTTCGAGCGGATATTCCCTGAATATGAGATGCGTCTGAAAGACCGCCTGAGGCGCAGCCTGGAACCACGCCTGAAGAAAAAAGTACAGCTCAATGGCCGCCGGTGCAGCTGCAGCATTAAGGGTCTTCACTCTCTCGTCGCCGGAGAGTCTAGTGGCGTCGACGATAAGTACAATCAGACCGGCGTAACGATACAGCGCAAAGAGCGGAAAAGCTACGAGCTGACAAAGCTGCAATGCGAACCAGGAGACGGCGCCTTCAGCGATCTTCTCATCCTCAGTCATCCACCAATCGGGCCTCGAAACCGTCAACGCGAAATAAGCGATCGCCGGTGCATAAATAATAGCAATTGTACATCCGCCCCAAATCGGATTTCCTTCGCGAAAATGCTGAACCGTTACGACGACGTCCGCCGCCAGGTTCATCACATAAACGCAGCAACCGACGATTACCGGAATCAGGAAAACCAAATATATCTGTTCGCTCGATCTGAGCGGAATTTTCAGACATCTTGTCGCCTTTCCCTGGCAAATCGGTTCGCTGCTTTTCCCCATTTTTCCAATTACAAATTTTCTTCTCAGGAATTTTTTCGTCCAATCAGACACTGCAGATTCCTGTTTTATCTTCGAGTTGCGTTCCTGAAGAGATTTTCCGATCTCGCGGTGGCATTTTGGAATCGAATTGCTTCTCGGAAAATCGCTGCATCACCTAAAAAAAAAAAAAAATACTGTTATAGCATCTACGAATTATTGGTGGCTTATCAGTGTTAAAATTCCCGCGTCTCGAGATTTCCGAATGCGATTCGTATCGATCGACTCGTATCGGTAACCGCTATTATTATCATTATCATTATCATTTAATCTCAACTCGCGTATCGTGAGTCACCTCACCGAACACTTTTCGTTGATTATTCTGCGATTATTCCGGCGATTAAAAAAATCAAACCATCATCGAATATAATATTTCGCGCATTTAATATTTCAATTAATTATTTCAGGTTGCTCTGAATAAAAAAAAAACCTCTGAGACAAATCCATCAATGCGACAACTTCGAAACCACCTTAAGCCGATAATTCTGCGAGTGCGAGAGAGAGAGAGAAAAATAAACACACAAGGACCACATCTTCTCTCTCACTCTAACGTAAAAAAAAACAACATAAAACCCGTATCACAATCACCTCAAACCCATAGCGACAGATGCCAACAGCCTCACTGAAGATTTGACGAATAGTATTTTCTTCTCCTGCCTCAAATCCCGTCGCATCGACACAAAACTCACACAGCTCGCGCGAAGCTCGCCCGACAACAGCGTTAAGAGGGTTTCCCTGGCGGAGTCACTCGCCGAACTCGCATAAATTATTCAAATCCATCGCACCGCCGCCGTTTGTGTCTGTGATAACCGAGTCGTCTGCCTCGCCGTTTGTGTGCGACGACCGAGTCGTCTGCCTCGCCGTTTGTGTGCGACAACCGAATCGTCTGCCTCGCCGTTTGTGTGCGACAACTGAGTCGTCTGCCTCGCCGTTTGTGTTCGAGAACCGAGTCGTCTGCCTCAGCGACCAGTCCAATGTGTCTCGAGTCTCTCTCGCGCGTCTCTCGAGTCGCTCCACTCACACTCAGCACCACTCCGATCCCACCGACGCTTCGCCAGTGCTTAC